>VWZN01018325.1:158583-231444 GCA_013396955.1 Regulus satrapa
TAGCCTTTCTGCAAAAACCACATTTTATCTTTTATAAGGTAGCACCTTCAGAAAACACATAATCACTACCGAAGTAGAATTTTGATGTTTGAACTGTCAGCCCTCAGACATCTTCCAGGGGGCCAACATGAATTTCAAAAGTAAAATTAAGCCCAAATATATATTAATAGATGACTCTTTAAAGTGTCTTCCTGCATTTGAAAAGATTTGTAGAGCACAATCCCATCTGGTTTCCTTCCCAAATTACCTGCAAGACATTAAGGAATTCTTGATGCACAATAAAAAGCCAATTTTGATATAAATGCAATACATGCATGGTAGAAATAAAACAGGTAATAATTTTTAAAAACTAATTATTGGAGCCTGTACTCTCCAGCAGAGTTTCACCCATCTATTAATTCAGCTCATATTTTACCAAGAGGTAAAACCAGCAGGATCAATGTGGCACTATGCAAATAAATAACAGCATTAGTACAACAAGGAAAGGGTTCCAAGAGTGCTGCCTCTCTCTTGCAAAGCAGCAGTCGACTCTCTCTGATCCCTTACGCTTTTGCCATTCATCTCAGGTTGGGCGTAAGATGAAATTGTTAAATCAGAAGCTGGGGAGGATGCCAGACTTCCAAACCCAGGCTGTGAAAGGCCCCCTCTGTCCATTGCAGAGTTTCACAGGGACTACAGACAGCAGATCTGAGACAGCCTTTCAGGCCTGTCTTTATCAGTCAAATCTCCCCTTGTGCTCTGGAGGAACCCCTGGGGAGATTTCAGCCCCCCGGTTGTGCTGGCACCCCCAGCCAGCCAGGCCCCAGGCTGCCAAACTTTCCCTTTACACAGGCCAGCTCTTGAGCAGCACCAAGCCTACCTCTGCTTGCAGGACTTCTGATTCTTGAAAAAGTTTTGATATGGAGAAAAATAAGATACTTGTCAGGAGAAGAAATTAAGCCTCTTTCAGTTTTATTACATTCCTTCTATTTTATAGGTAGGCTTTTTTTGTTTTCTTTGCAAAAGACATTCTAATATAATAATCAACCCCAGAAGGAATTTGGTTTTGATTGCTTTGGATGAACTGCCTTAGACAGACTGTGTCTGAAGTAGAAAAGATTAGTCCTGTATTTGCTAACATGCCACAGGCTCATGGAGTAAAGGGGGGAGTAATCCCTCAAAAAGGGCTGTTTGTTATAAAACCCACCACAAGTAATCAATACACCCCAAAAGAGCAAAGGCAGTGATGGAGCAAACCCTTAATGTGAACCAGACTGAATAACACACAACAATCAGCTTGATGGGTGAAGTAGTGATCTGGCAAATGTTCTGACATTTCTTGCCATGGGATTTCTGGACAGTCGTGGTGAAAGTAAGTAAACATGCCTCATCAGAAATAACATTAGCAACAGGCCCAACAGTAACACACAGCTGGGCTGTTCACTCAGAGCAGGGATTCCTTCCTTTACCTGACACCAAATCTTACCCTCCACATGGGGCCACAAAGCAGCTTGGATGTGAACTTTATATCAAAATTTCACTTCCATCAAAATACTTCTGAGCTGGAGGAGCAACAACGTGATTGCCAAGTTCACCCTTCATGACAAACCCAAGAGGTTCCCATAATTAATCCATATCCATTGCAAATGTTTGAGGAAACCATCCAGGAGCTGGCACTTTCTGTCTCCCCAGTCATGCACTTTCCATTACACAAAGAAATTCTATATTTCAGCAACAGGATTACCCAGGCTTTTCTGGGGAATTTTAAGCCAAAACAATTTCCTTGCCTAGAAAACAAGAATAAGAGGGTTACAACATATTAAAGGTTTAAAACATTGAAAATACTAATTGCTATTCCCATGTAGCAACTGAATCTTGAATTTTTTGTTTGTATTTCATTGAAGGAACTCCTCCCATCCCTGGGGAGCATGAACTGTGCAGAATGGAGAGAAGCAGAAAAGGGATGTCTGATTTTGTCAAGAGATGCATCCAGTCCCTCGAAAAGGAATATAATGTAGAAAATCACTTAATAAATCTTCAGCTCAAGAGCTCCTAATCAAGGGTTCTTTCAGTGTCTACAAACTCAGATGATCTCCTAATGCCCAGCTCTTCTTTCTGATTAGCTGCAAAGAGATGTGAGCTTTTTTGGTGACACCAAACTTGGGAGGGAACTTGAGACAATTCCCTAGACTGGAAATCAACAGCAGCAATTGTATACAAAGGTTGGGACTCTTGGATAAAACATCAGGGCCCATGAGGAACATTGCTACATTAAAGTCAGTGTTTGATTCCAAAATTTGATATCTCCAAGATGGTAAGAGAGATTTCAAGAAAACAAGACCATCACTCAAAGTGTGACAGAGGCTGTTACAACATCTTCTCCAACAGACATTAACACTAAGTTTTAAACACTGAGTGCTGGGGTTTGATGCGGCTCCAGGAAAGTGCTATGCTAAGCTTTGGAGAAGATGTGCTAAATTTGAAATGTTGTCCAAAGAGAAAACCAATTATATTCACAAAAAGTCCATCTAATGTTTTATAATGACCCTAACTAAACCAGGCAGACTTACCAAGGGATGGCAAACAGCCACTGACTTGACTCGAAGGTCACCCATCAAATACAAACAGAGATCAAGTACTGAGAAGCCACATGGTGTTCAACAAGCAGCACAAGGCTGAAGGGAGCTTGAAGTACAGCTGAGGGACAGCTTCCTGCCTAAGGCAGAAGGAGCTGCCAGCTGGTTTGGTGCTTCTCTGCTACCGGGGACCTGATTAAGACAGCAAACAATTCTGTGTTGTAGAAGGCGTCCAGTGTAGGTCAACAATTCTCCTGCACTTTTTAGTATATTCATATCTCTGCAACAACCAGCTTTAGCATGCTCTTAGGGTATCAGCATTATCACCTAAATGCAAAATACATAGCCCAGAATATACTTCAGGTCACTCAGACTAGAATAGATTTTCACTGCCATTCAGTCTGTCCTCTGGTCAGACACTGATTCAGTCTCTTGTTCTGGCTCCTATAGGTCCTGTTCAGGTACTTTCTGCACAGGTCTTGGTGCTGTAGACCCTTGTTTCAAACAACATTGGCCACAGTAACAAACAGATGTTCTTACACCCTTGCCTCATCTGTTTCCCACATCAACACCACACAGCAAACCCAGGCAGAGAGCTGGTCCAGATCAGAAATGTCGAGCCAGTTTGCTCTCAGACACACTCATTTTGCAATGTTCAATGCTGCTGAGAAGAAAGGGGCACAGAATGCACCCTTGCTGTTCAGATGCTGCAGAGATGCACATCAGGGCTGCAGGAACAGCTGGATCTTTCCGGTGCTGCCAGTGATACTGACAGCAGCACAGCGGCTCAGCACAGTCATTGCATACAAATTCCTGACTTCTTTATTGTGGAGCACCATTCAAAGCTTCTCTAGGCACAAGATGATAGAGAAATGTCCTTGCAGTAGTGTCCAAACAGCTTGCAATATATCTTGAGAGCACTCCTTTGAGGTAAAGGCAGTGCCACTTGCAGATGAGACTCAGGGACATTAACAAACTATTTCTACTACATTTAAGAGCCCATCTTATGACTTCAAGAATGCAAGTTTCAAGAATGCACAGCATTATAAAGCATTACTACCACAGTCTGGACCAGAGACTGCCCGTACTGGATGTCTGCAGCAGACCCATGACCTTCAGATGAATCCATCAAGACTGAGCAATTTTCCTAATCAGAGCTGGGCGTTTCAAGCTGAGTGCTGAACAGAGAAGTTAAAAAGTGAACTTTACCAAAAATTATAGCTGAAAAGACCTGGCACCACCTCATAATAATTCTGTCTTTGGAGACGCAGAAACGGGATACAGCTCTCTAGAAAAGATCAAGCTGATCTGAGCATGACCAGATTTCTACTGCGGCCCCATTCCCCACGCAAGACAGTGTGTTGAGATTGTCTCATCACATTTCAATGCCAAGATACTGCATAAAGTTGCCCAGATGGTCTTATGTCCATTCAAATGGACCTTATTCATATTCTCTAAAGAGAGTGGTTTGTGGTTTGTATTTTTAAAAATTATTTTTAAAGACCAAATTTGAAGAAGAGCAGTTCTGCTGTGCTGATGATGTGCTGCCTCCTTCATGGTTCAACAGCCTTACTGGAACATGTATGGCTCACATGAGGTAAGAGATTGGCAACCACAGCTGTTGTAGGCTGTCAATCCTTTGGTAACTCATACCTAGAGAGGAATAAAGCACATATTTTAAGCAAATGGATAATAAAACCTGTTGGCCAGAAGCAGTGAGACTCCTGAACCTCTGGTTAGAATCCAGTGGATCGTGGCTCTAAATTATTCTGTCTAATCATCTTTGCCCTTTGTTCCTTAATGCCCAGTTTTCCTTCTTGTTGCTGTGGCCTCTCAAATCTTCCTTTGACTTTGTGGCCAGTCACTCGTTCCCCTTCACAGTTCTTGATCCATTCACTTAGCTCCCTCACTCACTGGGCTAGCTTAGCTTTTGATTTCATGCTTGATTCACTTTCATCAGAGGTCTGTCCAAACCAACAGACTTCACTCTGGAGTGGATGAGCCCAAAGTTCCCTTCTGCTGCCTCTGCCCTGGTGGTGAACTCCTTCAGCCTTGTAGCAAGGTGTTAACTCAGAGAAATTCACAGGGTTTTGGTCTCACCACGCTGGAGTCTCTTCTGGAAATCAGGCAAGGACGTCTAAATCACATGAATGGTTTGGCCAGTTCTACCTCTCACATCCACTGAAAAATGTGAATCTTTCAGTATTTCAGGCAGATGTTAGTGGATGATTCAGGGACCAGATACACATGGTTGCCAGCCATTGAGTTGAAGAAGCCCCAGAGAGAGTCCAAGAGATTATAAAGTTGAGCAAAACTGAGAGTTAATCCAAAACTTGTAACTTGCTCTCAGCTCCCCTGGGAACACACAACACACACTGAGCAATGGATTCCAAAATATTAAGAAATAAGCTAGCGTGTAAGAAAAATAAGGATCTCCTGTTGAATTAAGAAGTTAGGTCATTAATGCTTGTTCATATTACATTACTCACACTTGTGAGACAAATAACTATCTGTTGCCTCACTAACCCACATATTTATTTGAACAAATATTTCCCAAGAAGTAGGGAAAGAGAACCATTTCAACAGAAAAGTTCTATATTATGGTCTTATCATAACAAGCCACTTCACAGTGCGCTGACGTGTATCGTATACAAGCATCCATTGTGAAAAGCTATTAAGTGTATCTCATTTTACAGTGCTGACATGTTGGTTCCTTCACAGAGGTCATTAGCTCACAACAGGGCCTCTCATTTCCCTATGCCTTTCTAAGGTTTTGCTGTATTTCAGAATCAAACCTTAGTATGAGCATTATTAACTCAGAGGGGCATGATCGGTGCCATATAAAGTAAATTTATACAGAAATCCTGCAGTCATCCAGAACAAGTTGTACTTATTTACATACATAAAAGGAAATCCACAATCTCTGAATAGAAAGGACATAGTAAATTATTAGGTACATTTCAGAGGCTTAAGATGTTTAACAGAGTAGCCTTCCAAAAAGGAGAAAATACTCAATCCTAAACAAAACTACCTATTTTCCTCTAGGCTGAAAATGCTGCTCTGTCACCTGCTCCGGGGCCAGCCTGTAAACAGTGCTGGACATGAGCAGTGTGTGGAGGTGAATTGCTGCCTATATTTTGATCAAACAGATCTCTGATTGCTGCTGGAGTACCAGCATGACCCCCAGACCAGAAAACAGAGACATGCCAGGCACTGGTGCTGCTCCCCGTCCCCAGTCACTCCAACACCCCAGAGCTGTGCCAAGGGCAGAACATGGAAGCCATCTGGGCTGTAGAGACCACCAGAGACAGTCAAAACCTCTGAAAAAGCAACACAAGAAGTTTGGGAGTAGACAAATGGCAAATGACCAGAGTGCCTTCATCTGCACACATGCATGTGCAGTTTTTACCATCTCTCTAACTGTCTCAATGCCACAAGAGACTATTTAGTGGCATGTACTGATGCCCTATGCAGAAAAGTGCTTCCATCTTCTGGTTTAGCTCTTCATCTCAGTGAGGTTCGAAATCATGTCAGAGCTGGAGAATTGTTAAACAATAGTAAGGGAAAAGAAAATGGAGGGAAGGAAGAGGGGAGACAGAAGAGCAGGGGAGATGGGGCCAGGGAGAAGAGGAGCTTGAGAGCTGATGGGGTGCAAGGTGGCCTTATCTGTGCAGTGTTTGCTCATGAAAGGTCCACAGGGGCTCACTTTCCAGTCCATCCCCTCCTCTACCTGGCAAGGTGCTGCTACAGCACATGCTGGCTCATGAAATGTCCAAAACAGCTCATTTGTGTGGCTGATGAACATATGAGTCACAATGCAGAAGGTGGGCTGGAGAAAAAGTCCTGGCACTTACCACTGCAGCTCAGGTGCCTGCAAGTGCTTTTCTGCCCCCCTGAAAGGGCAGAGAAGTAGTTAGTATCTAAAGAGAGGACCTGAGCAGTAATTTAAAGGAAGAAGGAGATGCTGCCTCCACAGAGATGAACTCTGCAGATACAAAAATAAACAAAGCAATTCCTAATTATAGCAGGATCCAAAAAGCTGGGATAGTCATGTCCCTCCAATGAACATCAAAGGGCCAAGAATATTAAGTATTACATATGCAACAACTCACCACCTGGACCTTCTTTGAATGGTAAGAGCATTGTGGATGCTAATTCATCTCAGTTACCAGAAAACACTCTAGGATTTACAGCTTCCTTCTTTCCTGTAGCAGAGAAGTAACTGCTAGGAGTTGCTTCAGGAGCCCAGCCCGTAGAGCAGGATCACCTCAGCCTGAAAATCTGCCCAGGCTGAATCTTCCCATCAACCTGGAGTGTGAACCTCCATCATATTTAAGTACAAGAAAGGTAGATGAATGAGAAAAACTGGCACTCAAGCTGAGGAAGCTGGAAAGGTTTCTCAATGGTATTGTAATATCTGCTTCAAATGGTGGCACTGATTACCCCAAATCATCTCAGACTCTAGGGAAAGGTACAAGTCATTGCCTCAACTCACAGCCACCATCAGAAACACGTACCGATAAAAAAACAGCTCAAAGGCTAATTCCCAACTGTGTTCCTGTGCAGCCCAGGTATACATTACATATGTTATTACAGAACAGGTTCTGTAAATCAGGTTCAAAGTATATTTGATTTTTGTAAAACAGCTGTACATCACATATTTAGAAGCTTGCTCTATTCCTAATAGCACAAATCACTAAAGGAAAATCAAAAGTTAGCCACCAAGCTGTTGGTTTCTGTTGCATGACAAAAATTGGGTCATGATACACTGCTTGACTCTGAAAACCAAATGGGGCTCTTGCTAGATTCTCAGTTAAGGAATACAGCACCCAAGGACAATGGTCAAAAATATGCAGCCTTTGTATGTTATATATATTACCACTTTCTTGTTTTCCTTTCACAAATGATTTTATCTTAAATTAAAATTTTAAACTTTTTTTGCAAAAAAGAGTACTGTTTTCAGCTGCCCTCTTCACACTATTTTACTCTGACGTTTTCATATCTCTTCATCATAGCAGTAGTCAACAGCCAATTCCTTGAAGTCCTTATCAGTTCTATAGTGTAACTGTATTTCTCTTCCATGTACAAAAAGCTTTTGTTTTCTCTCCTCCTTTGTGTCTTATCCTTCTAATTAAGTCCTGAATATTTCATAGACCACCTGGAATATTTTCAGTGCTATAAAAACAAATATCTCTTTGTAAAAATTTGACTCTCAAAATAAAAGCAACAGAAAATGTTCAGCATTTTGAAATTAGTCAACTACTCAAAAACAAACATAAGAATTCCAACATTGTAAAATGACATTTGAGATAGAGAAGCATTTTTTATACACACTACTCTAAACACAGGAAAGATGTTTGCACAGACTCTAGAACTGTAAAATGTCCACAAGGGATGAGGAATGTCTATGTTTGATTCTCAGAGAGGAGAAATTACACTGCAGCAGCCTGCTGGCCACAGAGCTGGGAACAGCCCATGAAATGCCATGACAAGACTCAAGTCCCCAAGGGTAGGGTACCAACCTGCTCCTAAGCAGCTTAAACCCTCTGCTTAGTGGATGTCTTTGAGTGATTTGTATTTACTGAAGCTTGGACATCCTTCTGCCATCTATTACATCTCTGAACTGGAAGACTTGAAGGCAAAGAAATAGTAGAGGAAAACAAGTGATGACAGCAGCAGCTTTGTAGTACCTAAAGGCAGCAGAAGGTGCCTTAGGAGGGTGAGTGACAGAGCTGATGGGAGACCTTTAATCTCTCCAGGTCTCTCTGAGGTGACAGACCATCCCAGATCCTTTTCTTCCTCCCTACCTCAAGTTTTTCACTGTACAGAAAAACTAGGAATTGAGTGACTGAAACTAGCAAGACAATGACGCATTGTCAAAAACTTCCAAGATCTCCGTATCAACGTGAAAAGCTGTAGTCAAATAGTTTCAAAACTTCTAAGAAACCTTCTTCCCCCATATATTTTGATTCAGCTCCTGAGTGGGAAATGAGCTACAAAACAGGTAAGTTTGAAAAGATTTTTTTTTTCCCTAGAAATATGGTTTTGAAAAGGGGAAGAATCAACCAGGTCTTGCAATATACTTTCATTTGTACTCTGCTTTTAAGCTCTGCCTTGTTTTTTAGACAATATTTTAATTCAGAAGTTTAACTGGTTACTTACACTTCACAGCGTGATTTACAAAATATAGGAATATTTAGAAAATGAAAAGTGCATTTTCAGAATGAATTGCTTCAGATTAACTCTTGTGAAATTCAGTTCTGTGAATGAAAGAAAAATAGAGTAGAAATAACAACAACAACAATAATAATGCTGTAATTAATAAAACTCTATTTGACCTGAAATGACTTATGGGAGTAATTTTTGAAGTGAGTTTCTTTTCCATTCTATCATTGAAACTTTTTTTTTTAATACAGCAAAGAAAAAATAACTGCCAGTCACATAAGTTCACCTCACTCCAACCTTCCAAAATGTCCAAAATGAATCTGATTCAAAACAATCACTCAACCAATTCACAACAAAATTAGGACTCCCAAAGAGGTGCAGATGTGAAAACTTGAATTCTCCCTGTTGTATGATTTTTCTCGGAGCAAAGTCTCAAGAAGCAGTGGAGCCAAATGAGCCGGCTGCTGCTGCCAAAGAGGGTTTTGTTCCTGCTGACGCCTCCCTCCCTCCCTCTTCCCACTCCACCCTTGACTCCACAAGCCAGGCATGAGCCTTGCTGCCTCAAAACTTTCAGCTCACTAACAGCAGGAATAACCCAAATTTTATTCATGGGTTAGAAAGTATCAGGCCACAGAAGAGCCCAGTTAGAAAAAAAAATCCTAAATGTGACTGTGGGGGCAGGAGGTGTGGGGGACGAAGAGCTTCTTCCTGCAGGAGGGACAAGCTGTTAAACCAGCCCCAAGCATACCCACATACATTCACTTTCATTCAGAAATTAAGAAAATCCAGCTAAATATGCTTTCATTTGTTCTGTCATTTTATGGTGGTTACCACAACCTAACCATCATACTAACCGAAGGACTTCTCAATAAAATGCAAAGTTTTTCAAATGAAACCCTAACTCTTCTACATCAACAAAGGCTGCTAACATTGCAAATTTATCAGGACAAAAATAATAGTTAAAGAAAGCCTTAGAAATGTGTTTAGAATTGTTATATTTATGGTATCGGATGACTGTGGAATAATGCAGACTTTAAATATGAGCTGCTCTGACTTAATTCATATGCAAACACTCATATCACTGTCATTTAAAATTATAAAATCAGAAAGTAAACATCTATTTTAAGAATATATAATGAATATACAAAAATTGAAACAAAAGTAATTACATCTCATCTAAAACATTTTTTCTTACCTTGGATATTTTAAGGGCTGTTGTTTAATACTGATGCTCCATTAAAAACTGGGTTCTTAACTTAGGATAAACTATCATAAAGAACTGAATATAATGACATGACTCAAATTCCTTGCATTAGAATATTTAAAAATTCTATTTCTATGAATATGAAATAAATGAAAACTAAGAAGCACTTATATTTCCCCAAAGCTAAACAGTAAAGACACTTAATTTTCATTGATAGGAGCCCTCATGTCA
The DNA here is from genome assembly GCA_013396955.1 of Regulus satrapa. NCBI lineage: Eukaryota > Metazoa > Chordata > Aves > Passeriformes > Regulidae > Regulus > Regulus satrapa. The sequence continues at coordinate 168,739 of VWZN01018325.1, forward strand.
GCTTGAGTGCTTTCTGACAGCAGAGCTTATCCATACAGAGATGTTCGAGCCCACCCAAGGACTCCGTGGAACTGTGTCCTGCTGTCCCTCCCTCCACAGGTCTGGGACACTCTGACAGGGCCTGGCAGTGACTGACCAAAGCTGAAACTCCTCCTTACTGCTTACCTGGACACCTAAGGAGAGGAGCTATGTCCTCCTTAGATGCTTCAGCATGCCTGCAAATTTAAGAGATGCAGTACTTACTTTGTGGACATTTTATTCTATAATTATACTGAGAAATAAAGAAAAAAACCCAATGAAAAGTCTGCATTAGAAACAGACAGATATTTTAGCATGACATATTTGCCCTGTACTTAGGTGTGTTATGATGTTTATATTAAACAAAATAAAGGAATTAATGTTAAAAGCTGATACAATGAAAGAAATTCTACAGACTTGGACTGCTTTGCAAATTTTCAACAACACATTAATTTCTACTTATATGTGTAATGTGCATTCTTGCAGTATTTGGATAATACCCCATTCAAATAAAATATTTTTCCTTTTGTTTTAAGATGTGTACACTATAAAGCAGCAGTTCTAACCAAAAATCAGAATCCAGATCAAAAGCAACTGCAAAGGTTACAGGCAACCTATGAGGTTTGAAGGTGGAGAGAACAAAGAGATTAATCCACCGTCCAAATATCAAATTTTAACTTGGACCAATGTCAGGTTATAACTTTGAAATAGTCGCCAGTTTTTCAGCAGAAGAAAACTAAACCTGAGGCAAAGACCTCAGTTTCCTAAACCTTCTGAAAATGCTGGTCACATGCAGGGAGGCAGCACAAGATCTTCACTGAGAAAAACTGAAGATTAAAGAAACCAAGAAAACATCCATAGCAGTAAGGTCCCTGCACTGCAGCAGGGTGAAGCATCCCATAAACATCCCCTCCAAACGTTTGCCAATCTGCTGCTTAAAAGCCTACAAGAAATTAGTTTTAACATCATCATTGGGTGCCTGTTAGAATGCTTTTCATCTTAATATTAAATAAAAATACTATTTTCATGTGAATAAAGCTAATCCCTCCCTTGCCAAAGGAAATATCAAGAAAAATTGATAAACATTTTTTGTTGTGGCAATATTTTAGGTATGTAAAGGGCGAGTTCCTCCCTTAGACTTCTTTTATCCTAGACCAGGAATACTCAGTTCCATTTATGTATTTTCTTACATGTAATGTTACCTCTTGTTTCCATCTCCCCACTTCTTAAAATACGTTGCCCCAAATCATTGGCAGTCAATAGAAAAATTACTTTCACATCTTCTATAAAAAAATTCCTGTTAATCCTGAAGTGACTTTTACTTTTGCAATAGTATCAAACTGCTCACCTCTGTGCAAACCAGATGCTTTTTTTTTTCACTGCACCATACAAGATAGGGAGAATGACTTGCTTTCATGCTCTTCCTTTTCCCTGGAGTTCAGCATTTCACATTAATCCCTGGAGTTCAGTATTTTACATTAATTCCTTCTGAATTTCAGTTTGCTTTGTTTTTAATCACCTGTGCAATCTGCCAAATTATTCTGATTTCTGAGCACATTAACCAGTTTGTGAATATTGCCTGTCCATGTTGTACCACCTGCAGACTTCGAACTTTGCATTTCCACGAAATACACTAATGGATATTCTGAACCAGGAACATGATGTAACCACAGAAACTGCATTAGAAAAAGATTTTTTAGATTCTCCCCCTCCATTCCTTAACCTTCCAATTCTCTATTGGCAGTATCTTCACCATATTTTCTCAGCATGTATTTAATAGTTCACTTAGAGTCATATAGCAAAATGTCTGATGGCAGAATTCCTTTGCTAAGCTTTGCCTCAGTTCTGTGCCTGTGTCACTGAACAATACGTTCTCCTACAGCCTAGGAGTGTAAATCCACATCTCCAGAAGTAGAAACTACACCAATCTAAATTATCCATGACCTCATTTTTAAAACATAAATGCATCTGCCTTCAATCTCCCAAACAATGCCAGCTTTCATTGCTTATTAGCCCAGGTCTCCCACAAACACCCCTGGCACTGTTACATCACTGCTTAGCCAAAGGAAAAACACCTCCAAGTATTTCCATGGAGCTACGTCCCAAGGAGTGCTGAGCTGAGCTGCACACATGGTTAGTGCCCAAAACACCCTCAGTATCTCGTTCAACCCAAGCTTAGGTGCTCCTCTTGCACTTTTGGCTCACCTGAGCTCCAAGAGCTCGCAGTTATTGCTAAAAGGAAGCCCAGATGGGCTTCCCCTGACACGGCAAAGCAGCAGGAGAGGCTGCAGGGCTGCCCAGGGCCCGAATCCAGCCCAAACCTCTTCCAAGGCAACGATTAGCACAACCATCCATGCGGTATTAAAAGGATATGGTGTTTGAATAACAAAATAACTACATGCAATTACAAAATAACTGAGCCTAGCATCTTTCTAGTCTACGGGTAACTTTTTATTCCAAGAACTACAGGATGCACCAGCAGGTATAGAATAGAAAAGCATTTATTAACTTTCATGAAACAGAATATGGCTTAAAAAAAATCTTCTTGGGTCCCTCCTGAACTTTCTTTGCTCTAAGAAGGAGAATCAGTCTCTCATGAAAATTTGTGAAAATTGATTAAAAAAAAATTTAATCCAAACACAACCATCTTATAGAACACTATGTGAACTCTGGGCAACAAAAGCTAACCAGTACATGGAAACAAAACACTGCCTCTACACACATATAAAGAAAATAGATAAAGAGTGTCAGAGATTATTTATCTCTATTATTGAAATTTCTTAAAATTAAGGTTTTAAATAAAATACTTGCTAGATGTAAATAGTACACTGCATAAAACACAGCTAAAGAAATTTAAATATATCCATCATCCCAGACCTAGTTTAATCTACTGACATATTTCTCCTTTGGATTCATGAGCTGATCTTGCTTTCAAACAAACCACCCCTCAGGAGGAAGAAATACATGTTTTTCAATATTTCTAAACTTCTCAGATTTTTTTTTTTAATTTTAGCAAACATGTTTCAAAAGCGTATTCCAACGTAAGCTTGAAGAAAAAATTCTGCCTCTGTCAAAATAATTCGCAAACTTTATTGGATTTTTAAAAGCCTGATTACAGGACAAAACATGCATTACGCATTTTGCTAAAATTCCAAAAACAATTGCAGAATTTAATCATATTAAAAGGCTCATGTCCATAATAAATACCACCAGCTTAAAAGCAGCCTGGAATTTTTCAAGAGTTTTAGTATCTGAAAAATGCAAATATTCTACACACTGTTCTTTCAGAATTCTGACATTACGTTGCAATGGTTAAAGCAAGAAACGGGTCAGCTGAAGACTAAAGGAAAATCCCTGTCTTCTGAGGAGAGCTGCACTTAGTTGTACAATAGTGCTCTGGAAACAGTTTGTCACCAAAGGCCTGGCAATTGGCTTCTGCTTAAAACATACTCTGTCTCTAACATTCTTCAAAGGATTAAACCATAATTGACTCTGGCAGTACACATGTAAGCGTGATGTGCAGGGGGTTGCCAGTGGACATGGAGCCCTTACATAAAGGGCTGTTTTCTTTGTTTAAAATGGAAAAAAGAGTGGGAGGTGTGGAGAACAGTGAAATACAAAATGAGTCAGAATCATAAACCATATTTTTTGAATCAGATTTCAACCACCAGACATGCAAAAAGAAGGCTTCAAAGGTGGCAGAGCTTCTGAATTGCTAAGGCAATTCACATTTTCTTAGTTCCATAAAAAAAGATAGATGCTATAGTTATGTACATCTTCTAAGCACTCCAAGAGTATTGCAGGTTGAACTCCAGAGAGAAGCCATTGGTATCAGTCTGAAAGCGATGGGGAACGGATTGATCGTGCACTGGCTGGACTGTTAGAGAAAACAAAGGGATCCTTTTCCTTTTCTTTAGTATCATGTTTATGTTTATGTTTATGCTTATGCTTGTGTTTCTTCTTCTTTTTCTTGTGCTCATGGTGGTGATGGTGATGGTGATCGCTGTGTTTCGAGGAGTTTGATTCTTTACTAAACACAGAGAGTGGAGCTGCTGAGACAGGGTGCATGTTTATCTCTCCCGAAGACTGCTCCTTACCTAAAAGAATGGATACGGTGGGATTAGCAAATGTTTAATTTGCACTGTTTTCACACATGAGGAATTCTGAAATATCAGATAAAACCTACATTATCAGTTAAACATAACTCATGGAATCGTTATGGGGCTTGTACCATTTAGCTTCAGAGAACGCTGAACATGCCATTAAAGTTACCACACTCCTGAAAATTTTCAGAGATGGTCCTTCCTTCCTCAAGAGCATCAAAGTATCCCAGACAATCAGGAACTGTAAAGAGCCCTAAGAGGCTTCAAGTCAGGCTAGCTTCCTGAAATTCATCTTTAAATAGAGTAGGAAGGCCACTATACCTGAACAATGGAAATATGACTGCTGGTGAAAATTCTGATATGAAGTGCAAGACTGGCACAATAAAGTGCATTTTTGGGATGTGAACTCTTTTCAGTCAGGAGGTAAAGCTCCCCAAAAGAACATACAAACCTTTTGAGAATGGAAAATTAAACAGATTTTTCTAAAAATTGCCTCTTGCAACCAATTTAGCTTGTTTGAAATATACAAGGTTTCTTTCTTAAACAAAACCAAATCCCAATAAAGACAATTATACCATCTTTATCAGTATATATTTCACAAGTACACTAGAACTAATTATATATTGAGCAAGCTTGGTATCTGAACCCAAGGAAGGAAATATGATCCATGACATCTCAATTCAGGAATGACTTTCTCATTCTCTCTTTGGCTCATTTAAGATTTTATTTTTTCAGACAAACTGCAATACCTTCAATAATAGAGATTAAAGGACATTATTCTTAGGATACCTTTGTTAAAGAGAGGAAACACTTGGAAGGTAGTAACAATCAGGGTCCTTTAGGCAGAAATTAAATGAAATCACTCACATTGCAAGAATGCCTTAACAACTAGATAAATCTAGGAAAGCACCAGCAGATTTTTGCAGGCAACTTAATCCTCTAAGTATTACTTAAAATGGACTTTCTTCATTGCTATTTTAAATATGGGAGGTTTTCCCATCCAGTTTTTGGTGGAAACATCCCAATTAAATAACAAGAAATGATGTTATTTCATGCAACTATGTAATTATATTTTCTTGTATATTTGAAATAATAGAATATGTATAATATCATATAACATAACATAGCATAATATAATATTTTGTATATTTGAAAACATATTTATTTTCCAGTACATCTTTTTGTTTAGCTGGTTGATTGTATCTTGCTAAAGGCAAGAATGCTAAAGGCAAGAATGATTTGTCTGTGGTAATGATTCCTGGAAGTCTAAAGAGACGGCTCCCTGTACTGCGACAAGCAAATATTGAGAACAATTTCCATGCACTCTTTCTAGCCTCACCCAAAAGACTGAGGACAGATTCAATCACACACATATATATACAGGAAAATTTCTAGACGGTACAGCTGTTCTGGGGTTTGTTTGTTTTTTATAAGTATGTTTGGAAAAAACAAAATCTACATCTATATGAAGTCTTTAGAAGTCAGAACAGAAACACAAAACATTTTTATAGTGAGGATAACCAGTAACTTATTATGGGTCATGGTGGAATTTCTATTGCTTCAAGTCTTAAGCAGCAAAATGATGTCTTTCTAGAAATAAGTTTGGTCTTAACCACAAGACAGGAATATGGTGCAGTATAAAATTCTGTGCAGCTTATGAAGGAGGCTAGTCTGGAGTACAATAGTTTCCTATAAATAAGATAAAATTATACCTAATATAAAAGTATTTTTAAAAGCTTTAATTTTTATTTAATCAGAACTAAGCAACAGTAAGATCATCTTACCAATGCAAAAATTTATTGCTAGAATTCACAGTGTTACTTTTTTATGTATCTTATGGGAGGTAGAGGAGATGCACATGAATTCCAACTTCCACTTGCTGACTTTAATGTATACCTACTACCATTTTTTTACATTGTTGTCTGGAGTCCTTCTCAACAGCAAAGTGTGCAAGTATACTGCATTTGATGCAAAAAGGTGCAAGACTTCTTTACTATGTAACTATTTCCAATTATATTTTTAAAGGAATTCCCCCCGTATCTAAATCTATCCCCATAACCTGAGCTCCTTCCTCTAAAGCATTCAGTGTTTAGACAACATTGTTCAGCAACTGCAAGGATACAAAACCAACCATTAAACAGATTACACAATGGTGAAAAAAGGAATGTATCTGGTGCAGGCCATTAGAAAAGGAAAGGGTGGAGGCTCTATCTCAGAAAACCAGAGCAGGCAGTATTTGATGCTGTTAAAATAGGCTGCAGTAGTTACAGGGGAACTGTGGCAGCGACACAAACAGAACTCCTTGAAATACAGAAATAAAGGTCTTGGCAAAAAGCCAGAAGACCACTGGTTGGTTCTATAGAAGAAGTACAAAGATTACCTAAAGTCCAGAGCACATTCTCATGTGTTCTCAGGCTACAGGCACAGGTATATTAAAATACACATGACAAACTCAAGTCAACTTAAAATAGAAGAAAAAAATCCCACACAACATGACAACTTAACACAAATGCTTAAAACTTCTCAGCTCTATTAATTCCAAATAGTGGAGTTATTTTTATATGGAAACTAAACCTCTAAGTCTAGACACTACATTTGTAACAACCTCAAACCAAAGCTAAGCCTCTGAACTTAAAGCAATGTAACCAGAACTGGTATTAAAAACACTGGTTAAAGTCTGCAGGGATGATGTAGCAGTAGTGTCAAGCGAAGATGAAGGATGCAACTACTCTCCTGACTCTGTTACATGACCTGCCACTTGTACTAATTTAATGCAGTTTACTGAACCACCAGCTCTGCTAAGGCAACAGTCTGTATTATACCTCATTATTATTTCAGGTAGGTTGTTAAAAAATCTGTTTGTTAAAGCAGTTAAACACCACTGACTGGAGTAAGTTAGGGAGCAAATACAACAGCAGTCGAAGTCAAGAGGACCAAAGGGATGGTGGTGACCCCCTAGAGAGGCAGGAAGATCTTCAGGAAAGGGAGAAATGGGATCCAACTGCAACTCAAGGGCTACTGCCACTTAAGGAGACAGTTTGACATTGGTAATGTGGAAAAGATGTCAGTAAGAAATGAAAGAATGTCATTACAAAAATCTGCTTCTACTGAGCCAGCAATAGGAGTACACACACAATTTCTTCATAGAGGTCAATAGTGACTGTAGTCTCTTAGGTTTCTAAATGCAAAAATAACAGCCATCCAGAAAATTTCCTCCTACTGTTAAAGAGAGCTTGAAATCAAGAATCAAATGTATTGATCCTGGATGACTGCTCCAAAAGATTGAACACAAACTACCAAACTCAGTTGTGTGCCAAAATGACTTTATAGGACAGACCTATAAAAGATGTATCAAAAATGTTACAGATCTCCATGCATAAAATTCAGTTTTGAACCTAGAGAACCTCTTTTCTTCTTCTTTTTAATTAGTATCTACTTAAAGCCTATCCCAGGAGCATGACAAGTGTAATTAAGGATAACAAATCTAAATAGAAATGTCCTCACAGGGCAGTATAATCATCCTTTTATCAATGGGGGTAGCAGGACTGATGCAAAGAGGCACAGAGCACTCCCTCTTCCTGCAGGGAACCCACTTCTTCCTGGCACAGAGAGCAGGACTGAAACACACAGTAAGTGGAGGGCAAGCCCAGGAGCTAGCATCATAAGTGGTTAGTAGCATTCCTTGGAAGAAAGTGCACATGCATGTGTCTATCCACAAGGAGCTCCTGTTTAGGATGTGGAGATTCCAATCTAATTGTTGCTTTGTGGTGTTCCAGCTAGCTGAGTAGGTGTTTAAAATTAGACAGGATTATGATCCCATGGGAGAATGATCAGAATACTTGTGTACCATTTGTCCCAGGGACGAATACAAATGCTGCAGATGTTGTGAGAGAATAAAATATGAAAATTCTTGTAGTTTAGCTTTAAGATTAAAGGGATTTGGATCCTGATATGCTTTAAAGTACCATTTTCTGTTATCCTACAAATTGCTGTCAGATAATTCTAACACCCTGCTCACTTAGGTTTTAATACTCATCAGTCTATTAGCATGGAATTGTACTATTGGGTAGTGTTTCACCTATTTTTCTATTTTGTTTTTGAACTTTCACAGTTTGAAACCAGTAACTTGGGACTTTTAACTTGGGACTTTAACATGCCAACAGGCTTTCACGGGACCTTTCATATGGCCCTTCCTATGCTTCTGATTCTGTGTGAACAGAGTTGGGATGCCACAAATTTACAGCCTCTGTTTCTTTGCATGGCCAATGAATGTAAAACATCTGGCTGATACAGGATTTTTACAAACTGACACTGATTTGAAATGACCCCATTTGCACCCTAGTTTACTGAAACATCAGAGGGAGAAAATCATAGCAAAGGCTGAAGCCCATGGGTCCTGAGAACAGGCAGCACCTGACATGGACAGGCTCTGGAAGAGGAGGAAGTCGATACAAGCACACAAGCCCTTAATGTGTCTCTCCCAGAACCCAAAGAAAGCTTATGAATGAGAAAGGTGATGTACTCTCTTTCCCTAGCAGTTGAACTGCATCTCTGGCTAGTATTAGCTCTGAAGAGAAAACATTCATAAAAGGAAAATACCATAAAAAGTTTCAAAATTATCCCATTTTTCCTTATTTCTTCTTTTCTTTTTAGTGCTGCTCTGGACACGTCCATGACACGCTATTTTTTAAATTTAATGTTGTGTTTATGCATCTGTTGAACCACCAACAAAGTACACACCAACAAAGTACACAGAAAAAGTTACCAAGCATAAATGATTTCAAGTTTCCAGAATGCAATGTCCTGTAATTAGTCTAAAGAACCAAAATTTTCAAATTATATATCTCTGAAAAAGGTTATCAATTTTCTCTCTGGGAGAGTGCTCTTTTAAGGTCCATGGGACAAAAATTAAAGTTTGAGGGTGAAAAGAAAAGGTCCAAAGGTTTTCTGAAAACATGCTAAACAAATCAGCTAATTTAGCACCAATATAAACGTTTTAACTAGTTCCAATTTACAAATTAATTTGACTTCAATTTTTTTGTGGGATTTAAAACCAAATTCCTTATATACTATACCAAAGGTAAAACTAAAGTATTGTATAAACAAGCCGGTGTTTTAACCAAAATACAGTTTTAACTGGTAAAAAGTTTGATTTCCTCATCTGACTTTCATTTAACAACTATATTGCCTTACACTTACACTAAAATAATAGCTTAACTATGGTGTTATTTTTACTACATTTATTTTAATATTCTAGAACATTCTAGTAAAATCCTTGGTTTTGAAAGAAAGAACATCTAAATCAGGAAGCCAATTCAGAATACGCTGTGCCTCTATCAGTTTCAGGAAGTTCACTGAAAACTTGCTAGCCTTATTCACCCTCTGGATTTGAGAGTGATTAGTCGCTTTCTCAGAGACAGTCACAGCTACAGTATTATGTTGTTTTTATTAAATCATGGAGTTGACACACTGCAGCCACACACTGATGCAATTCTCATTTCTATTGTCACTATCTACAGGGTTTGTGTTTCTGTTAGAGCTGCTTGCTTTACTTTAGAGTAAAGCACTGGAAAACACCATTCCTTGTGTCCTTTTAACCACATACTATTTCAGTGAGCCAAATTTATCAACAAACCTCAAAGCCTAGGAGCTACCACTTTGGAAACAGTTATTTATTGAGTAACAAAGTGTAAGAGATACTGTACTAATATTATATGTTATTAAAAGTCATTCTAACAGAACAGTTGTAATAACTTGTACCTCTTTAGAAAGCAAAGCAAAAAGCCATCATTGTCAGTGGTGTCCTCAAATCCAAGTAGTGTTCATTTATATATTTGTCTGTGTGCTGATGTCTCCACAGCACTTTTTGGCAGTGAGCCACTGATGGCTGGAGTTTGAGGTATTAGTGCACTTACAGCTAACTTGGGTAACTGCAGAGGACTGGGCTTCTCACAGTTTGGACTGAATTCCTATGTACTCCTGCACCAAACTCCAGGTGCAGTGATTTGCACCTCAGGCTGGGATCTGCTGCTGTAAATGTTTAAGTAAAATCATTACAGTAGTTTACCTCTACACTCTACTGCAGCAATTGCAGTATGTCAAGTTTCAAATTGTTTCAGAAAATAGTCAATCCAGATAAACCATAATTTCCTGAAAGTGCAGTAACTGTGATAAACAAGACCACAATCCAATCAACACTATGACTGTGGTCTAGACCTCCAAAGTTTCACGTCATCTACACAATAAACAAAGCAACCACAAAGTCAGCAGCGGCAATTTCCAATTTGACTATCCTGGAAATCTGCAAAAGGATTAACAAAACGGCCAAGGAATCTGTTTGATCTGAGTCTGAATGCTCAGGATATCCTCAAAGCCCACTGCCTCTGGATGTCATCAGAAAAAGAACTGCCAGTGCACAAAGACAACATCACTGTGTTTTATTTTTCCTTCTCTGCAGAAATAAAGAGAGAATTGGATACTGATTTTTATCAACTTTCAAACCATCAAAACTAGTTGGAAAAAGTTAAATTAAGTTTATCAGCGGTGAGCCATAATGACATGTAACTGGCAGATCATTCAGCCTGCAACCAAGTATTTATTTTGGAAGCAGAAAAGACCAGGCCAATCAATAACCCCTGAGAGATACAGTAGAACCTTTTAAAGGTTACTTCTGATGTACTGGACTTTCTGATCAGTTCAGTTCAAATGAAAGAAGTGAACCTTTATCTGATTTCACTGAAGTCAACAAAGCAAGACAAGTCACCTTACAGCCTGAGAGATCAAATATGTTGCTTACACAGAATCTCATCTTCAAAGTCTTTTAGCTTAAGATTTAAGTGAAGGGAGTGTTCCTAATATTCTTGATGATTAACAGCAAATAAAATCTGTTCTCACATCAGAAAAGTAACTGCACAGCCTTGGATGTTGAAAGGGGGCTACCAAGTTTCTAGCACTAAGGGCAGATGTCATATAATCACGACAGCATTCTTTAGACAGTTCACAACTAACGTTTTGTTTGTTTTAATGATTTCTTGATAAAACTATTAATTCCCTTACAGCTGCCAGAGTCAGTCAGCTGACAGTTCTACTATCATAGTCCAGATGCTTCAGTAGGATTTAAACCATCTATTTTCTATATGAACTAGGACAGGTGCTGCAATTATAACACTGAAACTTGTAATCCAGCAAGAGTTGTATTAGAAAACTTTTTTTTATTTTCTCAGCCTTAACCTTTCGCATCCATAGCCAGAACCATACAAAAACATTTCTCCCCTGCCTCAACTTTTAAAGGAAAATAATATTTTCCTGGTGTTAGGGAGGTTACATCAACTTGACCAAATCTAAATCATCATTTCGGGTGGTCTGGGAAATGGAAAAAAACCCCAACCCAACAATGCAGCAAAAAAACACATTTAGGACAGGACCCAACGTGAACTTCCTCCTGGCAGCTGCTTTTCACATGCTGTGTTCAGCTGATGACCTAACACTTCATGTGACACGCGGGGACATAGCCCACAGCTGGGGGAGGAAAACTGCGGGTGGACTAAGAGCTCACTCCTTCCAAGTAGGAGTCAGAACTGAGGCAGATTTACTAACCAGACACTGAGGCCATTTCAGAACCTGCTGTCAATCTATTTCACAATAATCACTCCCCGAAATGCACCCATCCTCCATCGCTGCTGTAAAACCTTTCTTTGTGAAACAAAACACTCCTGTGTGTGAACAATTTTATTTATGTACGCTTTTATTTTCCCCCATCTGTTTCTTCTCAGCAGTATACCATTTCCGAAAGATTGAATGATCTTTACTTACTCAGTCTGTAATTCATACATCTCTGCTTCTAAGAAAAATGCCATGATTAAGAAAAAGGCAAAATTTTAGAAGCAAAAAAATATGTGAAGTGGAACTGTTTCTAACCGCCCAAACAAAAAAATAATAAAATAATCTGAAGTGTTTCAAAATAATGCTTTTCAAAGGCTTACTACTTAAAATGAATTCTGGTGCAAAACCTGGCATTTGTCTCATTTATTACTTAGGAAAGAAAATGTATTATTCAGTGTGCTGAATGTCTAAACAACAGAGGTGAGAAGGTTATTCAGGACACAAGTGAGACTCGAAGCAGCTTGTTTCTGCTGTGGGTCTATAAAAGCACCAGTCAAGTGGCCACTGCTGCACTCTTGGTCAGACTTTACCCTTTCTGACCTCCAGCACAAACTTCATCCGCAGCAGTCCCGGAGCACAGGGCTGGCACACAGAGGGTCCCCTAAGTCCTATTTGTGACGTATTTGGCAGAGTTTTGTTTATGACTTTATATTCCATAGAGTGTGTAAACCAAGTGAAAAAATTTTTTGCAAAATATCATGTAAGAGTTATAAATACTAATCCTCAGCAGATCAGCTTTGCACTTGCATGCCCTGAACGCCTCATTCTTTGCCATAACAGAAAATGGGATGGTTGACCATAATAACATTGAGAACTAAACTCAAAGAGCTCTGAGAAGGTTAATCTAAAGCTTTGCAGGCGTAGGCTAAATTCATAAGAGTAATATATATGCAGCCTGCTTCTTTACCCTGTTGAAGTAACTCAAAAAGCTGTGGGTTTTACTACTCTAGATACCTAACAGAAAAGCTGTCTTGATGGAGCTGGCTGTAGGTATGTCATTAACTGAAAGCCATCTGGAATCCAGAAACTAGCACTAAATTTCTTAGCTGAAAAGTGACAGCAGCTACCTTTCAAAAAAAAAATTAAATTCCCCTAGTGGCTACAGCACCTGCCAAGGAAGGAAAAATGTTACATCCAAGGGAGTATGAGCCTCCATCTTCTGCACCACTGGCACCAAGGCAGCAGCCCCAGCAGGATTCTCAGGGCAGCAGCATCCACCAGAGCCCTTCTCTTAAATGGAGCCACTAAACTGCCTGGCCACAGAGAAAGCAGGTAAGGTAACCTTTCAGCATAGCTCAGGACCTAGGGCAAGTCAAGATGGAACCAACATTCCAGGTCCTGCTGCTAAGGTCTATTGCCATTTTGCAGGCAGTCACTGGGTAAAAACAGAAGAACAAGCAAGAGGCTAATTACTCTGAATCCTAAAGCCAAAAAATTAACTTTTACGAAATACAGTACTGCAACCTTAAAATCTTGTTCTGAATCTGTATAGAAAATCCCTCAAAGTGCTTGGTGCATTGTCACATGAACTCAGCTTTGCTCCATGGCACATTCTGGAACTAAATTTTAGAAACATTGTTAAAACATTTTGAGAAAATGAGATTAACTGCTGAATTTCTCTGCTAGTGACAGAGAAGCAAAGAAGGCAGAAGTTCAGCAATGAAGTTCAACCTGTTTTAAGGTTTCTAAAAAACGCCTTGAGAATAATTTTGTCAAGCATTGTATAAAAAAAGATACTAAGAGAAGTAGTAAAATAAAGGAAGTGCTTGAAATGAAATTATTTTACTCACAGATGCAATATTTTCAACTTTGGAAAGCCTGTCTTTGAGGCTTAGATGTTTTTTAACTGCTAATGTTAAGTTATAAATCATTAATATTTCAGAGGTTTTTTTTACCTGAGCCATCTTATTTTCTTAACCTTCAAAATTATTTTTATTATAATAGCTTATTATTAGAACTTAATTTATTATTATAACTCTATTATTATTTTTTAAAAATAATAACTTGTTTTGGCAAAACAAGTTTTACCAATTTGCTTATGGGATTCTGCTAAAACTTTGTGCTTTATTATTCATTCTGTAGCTTTTCACTTTCATAAGCATGGTTTATACTTTTCTTACTTAGATAAGTCTGAAAATACACATGTATATACTTTCTATGCATCTACTGAAACCTAACCAAATGTTCTTATATGCCCTTTATGCAGTTTCTGGAATTCCAACACTGCATGTATAGAAATAAGCAGTAGCAAAAAGCATTTCACAATGGAAGTAGTTAAAAAAAAAACAAAACCACCTTGCCTTTAAAGTCACTCATACCTGGTGTGGATGGTCTCTCCAACATATTCAAATGATGGTAAATGAAGGCTTGGCTGTCATGGACTGTGTCCATATCAATTTCCTCTTCCTCTTGAGAGTTTGAGAACTAAGATATCAGGAAAAAAAGAATAAGCAGATGCTAATAACTCATAATGAAATTACTAAACAGAATTTAAAATATTTTATTTTTGAGGTAAACTGGGGGTGAGAGGGAAAGGAAGTGATATCTACCACTGCAAAGGAAGAAAAATCCAATGAAATTAAAAAGGGTCAGTGTCTTTCCTTCTTTCTAATTTACTGTGAAGCTGTGCGAACAAGAGCATTATGTGTCAGCTTTAGTTCTTGGCAGCCAATAAAGAATCTGATAGGAAATGATTTTGTAAAGTAAGCATAACAACTGCTGTACATATATACACAGCATGCCTTTTGTTTGAACACAGCTTCAAGGGAAGCCAGCAGACGCCACTGCTATTATTCTGAGCACCCTACACATTGTGTAAGTTGAATTTCCATTTCTTACTCTGATTTTGAGTTTGACTTTACTGTCTTCATTCTTCTCTAGTATTTGCCCTGGCTCCAATGGAGACCCGAGTGGCATATCAGCCTTCCTCTTCACCCCCTGCTGATGACCAGAAATGCTGGATGCTGTTTCCTTAATAAGATGATCATCCTCCTGAAGCAGCATTAAAAGACCAAAATTAGAAGATAGCAAGATTCATGTTTCAGAGAAAGTGACCTGATACCTGAAAAATCTTCTCAGTAAAGTGGGTGATTTGAACAAAGTTTTCTCTGTAGTTCTGGCAAGAAGTATTTTCTAAAACCCTGTATGGATTTGTGCCAACCACTCCTACAAACATAGCTTCTCTTTACTTCTATCCCTGCTCCCTCTGCATATCTAGCATTGGCATCTTTTCTGTCGCTTCTCACAATCATGGTACTGTTGGTGTGCAACAACATTTGCTGCCTCTGAATAGCCTGTCTATAAATCTGTGCCTTGCAGACTCTCCTCAGGCCAAATCTCAGTTGAAAAACTGTGATAGCCTCTGATCTACATATGGGATTTAGCTAAATCTTCTTTTGGTTTGTTTTAAAAGCTAACGCTTACTTTACTTAGTACAAATCATAATGACTACTTATAATTTTTTCTTTATTTTACAGTATTTGTTAAGAAGAATAAAACTTTTAAAATTAAATTTAATTTAAATTAAATTACTGCTTAGCTTGTAAAAAGAGCAAGAAATAGAAAAATAGGAGTCTCCTAAGTTACCCATAGAGTAATGAAAACAGGAGACAGGTGTTTCAACAAATCCAAGAGACAAAATTTAAAAGGAAAAATAAAGCATCCACAGAAGCAAACATAATTAAAAGCTCACTAAAAACTATAAAAGGCATATATACCATAGACTTCCAAGGGCATATACTGCTCCCCTGAACTGCTCCTCTTCTATCCTATGAAGAGCACTCTAGGCACACAAAGTTTTGCCCTGAACAATTCAAGTCCATTTTATGAAGTGGGTAACTTTTACCATCCTCAGCAGCTTCAGTGGCACTACACTATCAGTATTGATTTTAACATGTTTATGCTCTCAGTGTGTCTACTTTAAAGAATCTAGTTAATCTGATAAATTCTATCATCTGTTTATTCTTTCTTCCCCTCAAATATGCATTTCCCTTTTCCTATCTCTATTATTTTGTCACAGGCACTGCTATTGTGAAACACTTCTGGATTAACTTTGTCTGATATAAGAGTCAAAACTTTGTTTTATGCTAGAAAACTAGGAATTTTAAGGAAACTTATGCTAGGAATTGGAAAATCAGTTCCCTGAATTTTGGGGGAGTTACAGTGAAAATGGTAACCTCAAGGTAAGGGGAAGGAGAATGAAGATGAGGAATAGGAGAAGGTACAAGGGATGAAGTACAAATTGAGGCTTGTACCAGTGCTGCACTTCCACACCCGTGCAAGCCAGTACGCTGCTGAATGAAGCAGCCTCATCCACACACGCTTCTGTCCTGCGGTGTCACAAGCATTTTTACAACTCCTGACAAATGACTCAGGAAACTGAAATATCTGTTCATAAAAAGGTACTGTTCAACCAGATCCTCCCTGATCCAGCTCACTATTGCAGCAACAACTATTATGCTAGCACAAGGGAGAGGAAAGTTTAGGAAAAGAAGAGTTAAGAGGAAATCTTTTGATAGTCTGGCTGAAAAAAAGTTCGGGTGTTCACTGAACTGCAGCCTAAAAATCTGCCAACAAAATGCCTCCTGCTATTTAATTCTAATTATGAGGTGCAGTAAATTAGGACTTACTACATGCTCTGTAAATATGCAGGACAAGTCTAACAATATCTGACTCTCATAGCATTTTCTCCCCCTGCTGGAAAGGGTCTGCAGGGTACTGTTAATTAGTACTCTCAGCATACTTTTCAATAAAAACTATTTAGACCTTAACTGTGGGACTGATAAAGTAACAATAAACAATCTCATTCAAAAGGGTGGAAAGAGTTTCAAACATGCCAATCACATGTTGGTTTTGAAACTCTTAAGAAAAATAATTTATTATTTCCATGTCCGTTATTTTTTTTTGCCCCTCATAAATTAATTTGTCCAACAAAAATGCTTAAGTCTTGCAGCAGTGGCAGTTATTCTTGAGGAAAGTGTGACCCTAACAGCTTATAAAAAATTATTTTCTAACTATGCAATGGAATAAGTATCAGGACTGAAGCCTCTGAGTCCAGAAAGATACCAAACTGGATGTATGCCATTCTTCAGAAGTTGCTACAAATCCTTCAGAGCACAGTACTAAAATGTCAGATTCAAATGTTCAATGCAGATGTGCTAAAATTTCAACCTTCACATCACTTAAAATTGTTTAAAATGAGGTGTATCTATGAATTTTAAGATGCGATAGATTTACTGATAAAAGGTTTTGTTTTGGAAAATTGGATAACTTGCCTATAAGAAACAGTCTCATGAAAAAAACTTTCATCACAGCATCAAACATTTCTGTGAATCACTTCATATCTCATAAGCAATATATAAAGTTTCATAGAGAACAGAAATTATGAGACTAGAAAAAAAAAAAGCAAAAAGCTCACATATGCAATGCAAAACAGTGAAAAAAATGTCCAAAAAGTCATGATATAGGCCAGCTTTTCAAGTGGAGAGAATAAAGAGCAACGAGGTAAGAAGGTAGCTTAGGTAAAGCATGAGAGGCTTGAACACAAAAAAAAAGAAAAAATCAGCAACCCATGCAAGAACTTGGGAGGCAGCTGAATAGGATGGATGCAGATGGTTTGTGCTTACGGTGTTCTGAAATCCTACTGACTGTCCGTGATTGTTAGTACTGTTCACAGGTTCCTGATTATTTGCAACTGATTCAGGGATAATTGTTGGATTGAGTACAGCCTTCTTTTCTTTCAGGTTAAGAACAAGTCCAAGCTCTGGTAATGGTAAACAGGAAGGTCTGCTGAGGCCAAAGAGTGTGAAATAGAGATCCACAGCACCACACCGTAATCTCCAGTCATGTGAAGTTCCTAAAATACAAGAAGAGATTGTTAACACAGAGATAAAATCTCCTCCTCTCCTACAAATACAACAGCTTAAGTAATGAAGGCCCACCAGAATATGACATTTGCTGTGCTTAAGATACACTTCCTTCATTATTCCTGCCTCTTATTAGCTCTTACTCACTTGCTTTCTTTTTAAACTTTTTTTCTTTTTAAACCTTCCAGTTTACAAGGAAGGCTTTAAGTTTCCTGGGCTGTAGGTTAGACATCTTTAGTAGAACAAGACTGGAAAAGTTTTTCTACTGGACAAGTAAATAGAAGACTTTGTTACCAAACTGGCTTCTGCATCAATGGATTTGGCTGCATTTGCCAAATTGGCTGTGTATTCCACAAAATATAGTAAGAGTTTTAAGCACGACTAAGATCTTTACTCTGGAAACTGCACTGATAGAGAAATGCACAAGCATGCTTTTTAACATCATTACGACGTCATGTACTCCACTGAATACTCAATACTTTAAATATTAATAAATATAAGAAATATTTACTTTAAATATTAATAAATGTTAATAAATAGACTCAAAATATTTCTTCCTACTCCACAAAGCAATGCTTTCTTTAAAAATTATTTTTCACTGGAAACTGTGTACTGCTTTAATATCCTCATACACAAATGGTCCAAGCACGTTTGGCACCCATCACAACAGAAAGACATTTAACATCTGGTGCAGTGCTGCAAATACAGCAATTCTGGTGTTAACTCAGCCCAGCTCTTGACTGATTGCAAGTTTATTGAACATATTGTTCCCCAGGAGGAACTGAACTGTATCTGGTAAACAAGACACAGATGTGCCAACTGCCATGTTAATGTGGCTGTGCAACACTTAGCACAAAATTAAGTTACAAGATCTATTCCTGTAAATAGTAGTTTTACAGGGCCAAAATAGTGTTTGGAGTAAGCTTAGCTTATCCTTACCAGTTACAAATTACCAGTTACACTTACCCAGTTACAAATGAAAGCAATATGAATATTAATCTGGGCATTTCTAACATTAAAATACTCCCCAGAGAATGACACATTCAGAAATATTAATTTTAGAACTATTATGATATTATCAATTTAGCTCAGATTAACACACACATATAAACAAGATTACATATATCAGTCAGAGTCTGTTCACCATTACAAGTTAAATGAAAGCAACTCATGATTCTAGAATCATGCACCTTTAAACCTGGCTACTAGCTTGTCACCCATCAACCATTTTTTTCAAGGCACCCTGGAATGCTACAGTTATCCCCTACAGAAAATTAATTGAAACATTATGTCATCTTGAGGCATAGAAATTTAGGTGCTTAAAGCCCCATGAACCCTAATAAGAATATATACTCTATTTATTACTTCTAAAAAGAGGTAATGCTTGTAACACTGCACACACTCTTCTCTCGCAAAAAAGCAAAAACAAATTCTCTGATGGGAACATCAAAACTGTTTATTTTCTGTGTCTGACATTTGGCAAATCCTATGAAACTGAACTACTAGTAGTCTCCCCACTTCAACCCCTGGAGTGTAGCTGTAAACAGTGAATATAATGACACAAAGAGAACAGAAAGCCTGCAATGACCTAAAAAAGCTACATAAATGTTTATATGTAATCTGTGTAGTAATGTGCCAGATGTTAAAGGGCAGTTTGTCAGGACTGAATAAAAACTGCTTCAGTAATGAAAAACAAGTCAATAGAAAAGATGCAAGCCCTTCTCTCACTAGGATATTTCCTAATCTCACAAAGCAAATTGAGTTTTAGGTCTATAATACACTTCTAAAAATCTCATTTGAAGTATCTATACCAATGTTCTCCTCTCATATTTTCAGAGAGTTTAGAAAAAGAGGACAGAAAGAGACCACCTAATGGAAAGCAAACTCTAAGTGTAACACAGACACCACTATTTGAGGAACACTTGCTCCAAACAATTTTGAACATTAAAAGTATGATTCTGTGCAGAAAGATATCAAAGCACATCAGTAGACAAAATAATTAAAAACAAGTTTTGGTAGCCTATGTCACTAAGAGTGTTCTGGAAATACATAGATCATATTCTGCTTCTGAGACTGGATTTTCAGTTTTTAACTACTGAAACTAAGAGAGCTTTTGGCATATTCTGAAGCAAGTTTTTAATGGTTATTTCAAAAAACCTTACAATAATACCCTAACACAACAAAACAACAAACAAATCAAGAAAACCTAACCTGAATTCATCAGTTTCCAAAGCTGATCTACCAAAGCTTCATTACATAAGGGGGACTCCATATTCTTGGTGAAAGGTGGATTCTTAGTCAGCATATCCAAAATCTTATGCCTGAAAGAAACATAAAAATAATCTTCATTCCGTCCAAAAGAAAAACCCTATGGATACAAAGTCTGTTCCGTTTGCAATACTCTTGCAAACTTAATAAACGTGCAGGGTTATTTCCAAATTTTTAACCAATGTTTTATGCCTCTAGTTCTTTCTTCTGTCCTCAATATGCATAGACACATTTACTATCGACAGTATAAGTTAGAGATAAAAAGTAAGGTGCAAAGCAGTAGGATGTTTTTAGACATAACTGTTAATAATTGTATGCTACATTATGCTCTTCTATTTAGCAATGATCTGGTTTTGCATACTAACTTGGAAGTTTACCAAGAAGAAGCAACACTGGCAAATAAACTCCTCACATACTGATACCAAGGTTTTTAAATAACTGTAAATATTTATGACTGATACAAAATGGCAGGCCCAAAACCAGTGACTTGCACATCTTCCTGGAAACAAACACTGCCCCCCTGAAGTTCCACTGGTTTCTGAAGATCCTGCATTTACCATGCTGCTTACAGTATTTACACACTGAGCTGAAAGTAGATACATTTTTATTTCTTCAAACTTGAACTTGAAAACATTTAATGAATTCTTTGTTTAATCACTTACTATTTTAACAATTTTTCTCTGTATAGTCAGCTTTCACCTTGCTATCTTACATATTTGGAACAGGAAGACTCTTGCAGACAGAAGAGGCTAACATGTTGCACTCAATTCAAAATTTAAACTCCTCTTTAAAAGTATACAAATAAAATCAAATCTCCTTAAACTGACGCTAAACCTGTATGTATTTCCATTAACAAGAATGACAGAAATTAAACAGAACAACCTTGCAGCTATGATATTTGTGAGAAATCACCTATATAGGGAGAGTAAAAGTAGTATTATTAAACTTTGAGACTCAGTGTTTTAATGGGTGTAATAAGAATAAAGTGTTGAGAAAAAACAATTATGATGGACCTTGGTGTTCACATGTAATGAACATGCTAAAATACCAAACCACTCGTGTGAAAACAAAGTTGAAACAAGCAATACTAGAAATTTCACCAAATTTTCACATGATCCTTTCACCCCATCTACAGTCTGGCAATTGCTTTACATGCCTTGGTGTCCAAATATTGTGTGCACTATGTCTCAGCCTGTCTTTTCTAAGTATCAAAAAGTCTTTTTTTGCCATATGCATCATTTTTATACACTTTATTTACGATCAGGAAATAAACTGTAGCTTCAGACTTTTGCCATAAAGCAGAACATAAAAAACAAAAATAACATAATGCAGAATAAGAACAGAATATACTAATTTTTGAGATGTGAACTGCTGAAACATCTAAACCTCTTTCACTTAATGTAAAATAACAAAAAAGAAAAACAGTTTTGTGAAGAAGCAGTTAAGGATCTGATCTATTCTAGCGATTCTAGGTGAAGAATTTACTTTAATAGCCTGAGCATTAATAAAAAACCTGTTTCTCTATTAACTCACTTACCTTATGTATGGTACAGGATCACTCTGAACCATAGTGAGTAGCCATTGTAATTCTTCATAGCTCCTATCAACTGCAAAGCAAAATAAAACAAAATGCCTATTAATATATATAAACTGGAAGGATTTTGATGAAGACAAAATGATGAGTTCCTCAATTAGCAAATGAAGAGCATGAATCATTGCAACTAAAGTGAGAATTCCACTAATTATAAAGCAAGTTCAAAGTAAAAAGTGTTTTACTTTACATGGAAATAGAAACATTTACAAAATTCTAACATGCCTCACTTGTTCAATAACACCCAATTTGACTATTTGCATGAGCACTGGTTGGGAAAATCAGAGTAAAGGCTCATCTTGATATGGTGTGCATCTTCATTCAAATATCCTTTCAAGAATCAGAAGTGTAACATCCTCTGTAGAGAATATGCAATTCTCTTACACAGGAATCTGTGAAAGATTATTATCTTTACTTAGCACAGAAAGAGGACTACTACAGGGCTTATATAAAACTGCAGTCATGCTCCCCTCATTAGCCTTCATTAGTTGTATA
The DNA here is from genome assembly GCA_013396955.1 of Regulus satrapa. Lineage (NCBI taxonomy): Eukaryota > Metazoa > Chordata > Aves > Passeriformes > Regulidae > Regulus > Regulus satrapa. The sequence continues at coordinate 190,740 of VWZN01018325.1, forward strand.
AATCCTACTTTGCAACTAAAATGGATTTTGAAACCTATCAGCAAATGCTTCTAGAAAATTGCTGTTTGACACTATTGGAAACAAAGTCAGCTTGTTAGTTTGAAATGCAACTTACATTACAAAATTCCTCTGATTATCAGAGTAATATTGAAAAATAGGAAACTACATGGGATATCATCATCACTTATTTCAAAAAACATGAAAGAATTTTTATGTGACCTTATTGTCAGGTGTATAACTGTAAGATTTTTACAGCAGTATTCTCTTCTCATTTCTTCAACTCAATCATGAGAGTTGTATTTCCAAGAGTGTACTGGACAGGCAGGTCCAGAAACACTTCTATTGCTTTCCTTCTTGAGGTCCTAGCAACATATTTCTTTCTTTCCCGTGGCAATCGTATTTTTAGTTCTAAATACCTCAGTTCAACTTTTCTTCCTCATTTTGATTTGTTTTCAAGAAGTCCACAATTCTAAAATATAATTTCTTTAGTCCAACCTTCTAATAGCTATTATTTTCTTATCATTTCACTAGAGTAAGTAGCTTTTAACAGAAGAGGTATTATTTATAATATAAAAACCAGCACTTCACTCTGCTACAAGTTTCAAAAATGCTTTGGATAGCTAGAACATAAGACCCCTTTCTGGGCTAGGAGAAGGCAACTACATTAAAATATTGCTTATTTGCAATATGGAGACTGGAGAGTCTTTTGCAAGTCAGCCCTCCTGTTCCTACAATCCAGCTAAACCAGAACTGGTTCCACTGGTGAGGCTCCAGTAAGTCCTGTTCAGAGGCAGAATGTATTGGCTCACAGAGTTCGGAGCATGCTACACTGTTCTGGGTGATGGCAGTGCAAATTTGAATCCATATAGATCAGAACTACCATCTCAAACTTGCTTTCAAAACCAGAAACCTTTGAAAAACTATGCAGAGAACATACTTCTAAGGGATTTGTGACTTCCTGTGCTCAGCTTAATGCACAGCTGCTCTTCCTGGCTTGGGACAGAAGGCAGCTAGAACACTGCAAACAAAAGCTGTTTTGCATGTAACAAAAATAGTATTTTATTACCACACAGCAAGGAATTGCAACACTGAAAACATTAAGTCACAATCATTAGCAAACTGTAATTATTTTAACTAACAAAAGGGATTTTAAAATGCTTTTCAATTAGAAAATGAAAGGTCTGTGAGATTAATCCTTTAGGCTGATTGTACTGGACAACAAAACCAGGTCACACTATACTTTTGTGATTTAAAAAAAAAATTGTGTTTTAAACTTATTTCTGTTAGAAATGAAGTAAGTCTTCACTGCTATCTGCCTTACAGTGTAAACTAAGCCTTCGAGGCTTCCGAAGCTTTGCTGCTAATGCTTTTAACCTGCTCTTCAAATTTATGTAGGAACTATGAAACAATTTTGGACAGCAATAACAAATTAAACTTGACCTCAGGCAGAACAAATCTTATCAGTCAGAAAAACCATATACACCAGGCCTGGTTTGGAGACTTCACAAAATCATCTGCTCCAACCTTCCACGAGAAAGGGAGCCTAGACGAGATTATCTAGCACTCTGTCCAACTCCATTTTGAGAACCTCCAGCGATGGGGACTCCACCACATCCCTGGGGAAGCTATGCCACTGTTCTCACTGCAAAAAAATTCTTTTCTTGTATCAAGGTGAAACATCTCTTGGTGCAACTTGTACTTGTTAATCCTTCTCCTTTCCACATGGAGGAGGGAGACACTCCATCCACTCTGCAGCTACTCTCTAAATACTGGAATTTTGTGATGAAGTCCCCCTAAGCCTTCCCTTTCTAGGGAGAAAAGAGCTAACTCTGTCACTCCTCCCTCACAGAGCAGATTCTGCACCCCTCTGATAATCTTCATGGCCTCTTTTTGGACCCTCTGCAGTCTGCCAACAACATTTTTGAATTGTGAGGGCTGCAACTTTACACACGGCTTGCAGTGCAGACTGAGTACAAAGCAGAGTGGGATGATCACACCTTGGTCTCTGCTGGTATTGCCCCTGAAGATACAGCCCAGGATCTGATCTGCTGCAGCCACACACTGCTGACTGGTGCTCAGCTTGTCATCCACCAACACCCCCAGGTCCCTTTCAGTGATGCTGCTCCCCAAGCACAGATCCTGGCCTGTTCTGGGCTCTTTGGTTATGCTGTCCAGGTGCAGGACCTTGCACTTGTTAAACTTCATCCAGTTCTTGCTCTCTGCTCTCTGAGCCTGCCCAGGTCTCTCTGTGAGATGTCCCTCCCTTCTGACATGTCCCACTCACCACCAGCTTTCTCATCAGTAAACCTGGGGAGGCTGCTTTCAATGCTGCTCTCCACATAATTTCTGAAGATGTTCCCTGGGGGACCCATTTGTGACAGACTGCCAGCCTGAGTAAAAACCACTGATCACCACCCTCTGAGTGACCACCCATCCTGTCTGCAGCTTGCCAGTTTGTCTAGGAGAAGGCTGTGGGAAAAGAAACATGTCTGGATTTTCATACTTCTGGTAGATATAAACACAAGTGACTGCTTTCTGAAACAAAAATCCCCTTGCAACTTTTTTTTCAAATTACAAGCAGTGTTGTCTCAGTTCTCAATTGCAGCAGAGCATCTTTGACACAGAACTTTAACATTCAACAAACTTGATAATGGTTATTTATTTAGAATAGTTTGTTGTTATCTCTTCTGACTATGAAACTGCCTTGTTCTATACAAATAACTATTAATAGTCATATAGCTCTCATAAGTTCATTTTAAAAAGTCAATAAACCCTATTCACTTAAGTCCCTTTAGATAAACTTGCCAAGCCCTTGTATTGCTGCCTCGAGCATTTTAAGTTACCATTTCTCAAAAAAAACCCTTGCTATTAATGGCAAAGAAAACAACTTATTCAGTTCCATGGAGAAATTATTTCTTTTCAAGTAACTCAAAAAAAGGTAGTGTTATTCCTATTCTGAAAGTTCCACCCAGAAAACAGACTTTCCTTTTTATGGAAATTACAAAATCTGAGTTTCCTTTACAAGAACTGCTAAACGCCAGCTTTGGCACAAGCAACAGGCACTTGATAGCTGCTGGTTTGCATCCAGTGTGAACTGGAAACCAGGTAACCGGGAACAACGAGGATCAGATCTCTCAGCAATAGATGGCAAATCATTTCTCCTTCCAAGGCCAGGTTCAGGGCTCTGCAACACAAGCATTGCTAACTTCTCTGTGGGTACAAGAAGAAGTCAGCACACTGAATTTCTGGATCATCCCTCCACCAAAAACCCACTAGTTTTACAGCAGGAGCAGAAGCTCCTGTGTTCAGTGCTGGAAGCTTGTATTTGAGAAATGATGGATGACCAGCTAGATAGGCTGTGTGGTGAGTTGTAGTGACTCTACAGAAGCTAGATATTTGCATCTGCTACCTCTGCATCAGAGCAAAAGCTGTTGGCAAGGAGCAAGGCAGTTAGGTACAGCAGTATTCTAGTCTGTCACTATCAGATCTCACAGTGAGCTCAGTCAAAAACTGTTCAGCTCAACCACTGATTTCAAGTGATCTACTACTTTTCACCATTCAAATTTTAGCTTCCTGTAGGTTTCAAGCAACTTACCCTATTATCTTGCTTATACAACACTCCATTTGATCAGATGTTTTAAAGATGCACTTTGTTACTTTGTAATACAAACATTTTCTTATTTGAGCAAGTTATTAACTATAAATACCATCCATAAAAGGTCAAGAATTTAATGAGAAAACATTATTTCTATCAGTTTGTCTTTCCACAGGGTGGGATGAATTAGTGAGGAGATTGTTCTAAAGGAAAAGAGCTGATGAGTAAGCTTTCTATTCTCCAGCAAATATTTCCACTAACATTCTGTGAAGGATGGAAAAAAGCAATTAGCCCACCAAAGAGAGACGTGCACAGCACTAGCACAGTTCTCAACTCTAGCTGTGTATGACTCACAGGATCACCAAGTGGTCTGTGTGCAGTGGATTAAGGACAGAGAGTGTCTGGTGGATTACAGGAGGGACCCTGAGCTCGGTGCACAGCCTCCCTCACAGTTATCAGCTGTCCAGAATGACAGCCTGGTTTCAGTGTGGACTGGATGGCTGCGCTGCACTGAATGCATTCACTCAAATATTCCAACTGCCTTTATACCTCCCACTGCTTATCTAGTTTGAGAAGTCTCTGCAGAGATTAACAGGAGTAATGTCAAAGTAATACAACCCTCAAAAAGAAGGAGGAAATAATTCCTCATGTAACAAGCAAAGGAAACTCTCCTTTACCCAGAAAACAAAACAAATCCACAAAATCTGAGACAGAATAATTAGAAATCTAGATCCACCAATCTGCTACAGAGGAAGAACTGAAGGATTTGGTCACTTCAAAAGGTATAAACCTCCAAACTGAAAAGAATTACAAATCTGCTGAACAAAGAAAGACTAACCCAAATAAATGAACAGGACAATATGATACTAAATTAACTTTATGTAATGCAAATCACTGAAGCTGTAATTTCTAACTGCCTTTAGAAATCTGTCAGGACTGAGTATCAACTACAGAGCATTTTAAGAAACTGTCCAGGGTATTTTTTTTCATGGACCTACAGTAGGTAACTAGGATAAAGGCAATATTAAAAGAATGTAAACATCTCACAAACATAAGCTATGCATAAGGAATAGAAAAACAGAGCCAGCCAAAGTATCTCTACAATAATCTAAGTTTCCAAAATTCATAATCACAAGATGCCCACTAAAAGCACAATTAAGATATTAGTACGAAGGTAAAGAAAAACCAATGACTAGCAATTATGGCTGAAATCAACTAAATCAAAGTTACTGAAGTGTTAAAGACAAACTACCAAATCCCTTTACTGCCACTCATTTCAAACATTGGTATCTGAGTCAACTTGCAAAGCACTGAGAAACAAAGCTCAGCACATCTTCATAACACTTGCACTTGCTGGACAAAACAGTAATAGAAATCTCAGTTTCTTGTTAAAACACCCATCACCATACAAGCTCTTCTGGTGGACACGATTTCAACCTAATATTAATGAAGTAAGCATTACATTTGTATGAGAGAATTGTTACCAAATGTCAAAATACTTGGGAAAAAAGTACCTTTTGTGTAATCAACAACAGCCTCCAGTGCTGCTATTCGGACATCGACGAAGTGCCCGTACTCTGCGTACGACTTGAAGAGAGCAGGATCACTTGGGACGTGCCCATTCTTCTGAAGCACTCGAATAGCTTTCAAACAGCTAGAAACAGCAGAAAAAGAAAATCTACATCAGCTTTATGGAATACCAACCAAGAAAAATAAAATTACTTTCTTTCAAATCAAGTACTGCAAATTTTCTAAATTATGTTATCCATATGATTAACACGTTTCAATTACTTTCACAGCATTAACATACAGCTGTTGTTATGTTAGGCAGAAACACAAACAAAATTTTCCACCCTGTCAAATCCATTGCTTGGTTTTATTAGAGCCATGATAACTTAGAGAAAACAACAGCTCAGATGATGCTGCATGCTCTACAGTTATTGTTACAAAGCAAAACTTTCATAAATGCTCTTCTTAAAAAAGGCATAGGATGATCAAATTATGTTACTAAAGTGTACATTGACAAAAATTAATGCTGAAAAGTAAAGCAATCAAGACAAACTTGGCATTACTGGCTTTTCAAACTTGAAAGGAATTTGACACTTAAGATTAAGACGAAAAAGCTAATGACAGAAAGGTACAGAAAAGCCAAGAAAAGTAGAGTCATTAAACCATACCTGACTGTGATAGTATGTCTGTAACTGGGAAGAAGCTTCTCCATATTCAGAAAACGGGTAATTTCCTCAAGAATAAGTCGTACATCAGGATTTAAGTTATCCAGTGTTCGAACTTCATTGTTCACACTGACTGCAGGAGTCACGGAGTTGGCTAGGGCATCAATCAGCTCAGCACGATAGTAGTTATCTGAAAACTAGATAAAACCAATATTTGACACAAGAAAATACAACAAAATATATCCTTTCAAAGCAAAGAAATGCTTAACCCCTCTTACAGAACAGATCTTAAAACCAAGACCATGGGAGAAACTGCATGAGAAAGAAAAACAGGAAAAAAAACACCATTAATCCAGCCCAGCAACTTCATGAGCTTCTGAAACGAACTAACAAGCTCACTGCTGCTTAGGGAAGAAAATCTTACTTCTTCCTTCACCCCTCTTGCCTGGGCTCATAGTTTCACCCCTTCCACTATGCTGTCTTTTGCATCTGTTGGTTGTGTTAATAAGCAGCAAAACATATAAAAATAACATTTACAAAAAGCAGAAAGAATACTAGATTTGAATATTAATTACTTTAACCTAAAAAAAAAAAAAATCTGTCAGATCCAGCAGATGTCAAACATGTGTAGAAGGGACACATGGAAAGGTGAGGCTGAATCTCTCAGTGGTAAGAAGATGTCAGCACATGTCACCCCTTTCTGTCGCTACTGATGCTTGCATTCATGTGTCCAAATCTCTACCTCTCCCCATCCATCATCCTTATGTCAGTAACAAGCAGCATGTGTCTTGTTACAGTATGTGGTCTACACAAGAAAAAATGAAGTTTAAGACACATCAGACTGGTTCCACTTCACTTTGGATACTAAACTGGGAAGACTATGCTAGGCTCCTAGCTATAGAGATGGAATTCTGTATCATCTCAGGATCTTAAAGGTAATTTAGTCATCCTTCAGAAGTGGTCTGTGTGAGAAGAATCATGGGGGGACAACATTTCCAACTCAGATGGTTCAGTTTAGTGATGGAACAATATAAACCTGTGGTTCACCTGCTATTTAACCAGATGAAGACAATCCGGCTTGGTGAGCCAGAACTCAGATACTAGATACTCAGAACATATAATTCCAGAGTCCTGTATAGTGTTAAAAAAAAAGATTATTTCCTTTCTTTGCTCTTTCAAATAGTCCTCTCAAGGTGAAATAATCATAAAAAAAACCTTGGGTTTTTTGATGCTTAACTTCTCATGCTACATTTTCTCCAAACACTTGGGTCTTCTAAATGAAAAAGAGTAAAGCAAGAAAAGTATGTGTGCAAATGAAGACAAGCAGGTCCTTAGTAACAAGAAGCACACAGAGCTTTGAAATATCCAAGAAGTGCTGCCATAGAAAGGTCAGCTGCAGAACATTCTCTAACATGTACTGCATCACCATTTCATCAACTCTCAGTGAGGTGTTTGCAGTAGTGGCATCAAACATCATGCAGTGTACTAACTAAAACTGTTTTCACCAAAAAAAATCAGTAAGAGATTAAGATAAACAGAGTCTTTACCTTATTCTTCCTGTTATCGTTATACTTGATCAAATCCAAAATAAACATTAAAACCTCCTTAGGACAAAGGTTGTGAACGTCTCTCAGAAGGGCCATGGCAACAGGCATAGTCTGTGTAATAAAATAAATTAATATCACTCTTACATCACTGAAATGATAGCTACACCCTGAAAAGAGGTACATCCTGAAAATCAGCAAATAACAAATTTACAATAGCAGGTGTCTGAAAAGCTCTATTTACATAGTTTTTTAAAGTCAGACCATGTACTATAAAATTTTAGATCAAATAAACTATGTAGTTATTGCTCAGTAATTAATCATAGTATAAACATTAAAAAAACCCCAACATATCCAAAACCAGACTCTCAAGTCAAGACACTATTAAAAAGGTATCACAGGAAAAACAATGAGGCACAGAAAATGATGATGGAATTTATCTTGAGATCGATACTGAATTTAAGTGTTTTCATGTGAACATGATGTTTAAGCTTCTACTCTCACTGAGACATATGGACCAAACAGGGTCAGTGAAGCCTGAAGAATTATTAGCCAGACAGCTGTTCCTCTAAATAGGTATTTATTTTAGAATGAGCTAAGCAGATCCCTAGACTCAACATGGATTTAAGAATCTTACTCTAGATCTATAAACTTGGATTAAAAAGGGAGAAAAAAATTAAGATTTAGTTGTAAAGAATGAACAATGACAAAAAAAGCAGAAAAATACAAAAAGAAGGTCCAAGAATGATATGAAGGATTAAACAGTTTTAGACAGATTTAAAAAACCTAAAATGCGAGTCTTTTATAAAATCAGTAATATGAAATAAGAACTCAATCACCCAGACAAGTGAATCTTGAGAGAAAAACATTGTAATTAATTTTGATATCCAATGAACGACCAAAAACTATAGGCTACAGCCAAATACCTGTGCTAATACCAAAATAAACAGTGGCAATATGTGATGTTGACAATAGGAAGAAAAGGGCAATGTCTTGAACTAAAAGCCCACCAATTTAAGAGTTTTAAGATTTTACTTGCAGTATGGTATAATGAATAAAGACAGTTGCTGACTTCACCTAAAACATAAAATTAGTATCTTTCTTACAGTCTTATTTAAGAATGAGCCCACAAATAATTGCAAGTAATTATACAATAATATATAATTCTCCATTATACTGAAGAAACTGCTAGTTTAACTTCAGCTACTCAGAAAAAATAGCTAAGAATTTGTTAATTGATTTTTTAATAAGATGGAACCAACTGAAGCCATATGAGAAAGAATTATTTACTTTGATTTCTATTAAAGAGGAAATCAGATTTTGTGGCCTATCCATGTTCCTGTAATTGTCAATTTTAGGAACATTTCTGTATTTTTGACAATTCTTTTAAAACATTCATTGAGAAAAAAGAATTACCTTTTGAAGAAAGTAGCTCTGGAAGTTCATGAAGTTGTTGGTCTTCACAATGTTTGGACAAGTCTTACAACAAAACATTCGGGTAAAGAGTGACTTCATGGCTGGTGGTCCTGTCCACGTACTTACCATGGAATTTGCAATCTGAATAAGTAAAGGAGAAGGGAAATTGTCTTAACCTGACCACTGCAAGTTTAGTTTGGCTGTAGAAAAATACACATTTCCCATAATCAAAAAGGATAATTGCCAAGAACATTCTCTCCTTTAAAGAGATACTTACTTTCATGAGCGTATTATCTTATATTAGCTAAGTTTACACTGTCATTCCCAATATATCTTATCTACATTAAAGGTAAATTTTATGGAAATAGTTCCATTTGGAAGACATCTACAACTAACTATCCTTCCATGATAAACTTCTGTTTTTAATTATTTTCTCTTTTATATATTTTAGATGAAAATTCTGTGTTTACTAAGCCAAGTTCTCTTGACTCTACAGAAGCCAGTGATGGAAGGGGATTTTGCAACACCAACTTCCCAAATTTACCCTGCCAGTAACCTCAGCCTAGACATTAAAACAGGCCTCAGCCACCCTAAGAATAAAAGACCACCCCTGAAGTTGAAGACAAGGCATTAATTAACTTTAATTGTCATTTACTAGAAGACAGTGCACTGAGAACAATTTATTGCTATAGTCTGCTATTGTGTAAGACAGTTAAGGCTCCACAAAGACAAAACTGCTTCTTGTGCCTTCCTGCCATCCTGGGCTTCATACATTTACTGTATGGAGCACTGAAAGCCTGCAGACTACAGGTGAAGAACACCTGTGGCTGCTGATGGTTGATCTGCCTGATGTGTGTGTGCACACAAACAAAAGGCACCGGTGCACCCTACAATGTAGCAGGAATTCCCATTGTTGAAGACCCACCACAAAGAAAAACCTGAATGTGATGATTTCCTTCTAAGTTATGTAGCTTGTTTCAAAGGCTATTATGTATTCAGTAAGTGAAGAAAAAGCAAGAGGTTTTCTGAGCATGCAGAGCAATCCACTTCACCATTGCTTTTGTGGAAGAGTGGTTCTTTATTACTAGAAGCCATTTTTCCACTAAGCCAGGCTTCAAAGGAAAGACAGAGAGGAAAAATACTGCAATTGATCCTCCCCTTGCAATAACTTAAGTGTTTGAACTGATAATCCATGTACAACTTTTTCTGAAAGCTACAATAACTCTTCCTGCAGAGGAAGATTAGTCCCAAAGACTGCTAAGAAACCACGAAAAAGAGCTTAAAACTACAAATACGAAATTTATGTAGCAGTGCCCGATAAAACTCAATCCCCAAAATATCAAACTGTACTATGTTCACAAGATATTCACTATACCATTAATATTTTAAAATATTAACTTCTTATTGTAAGCATTTAATTTCACGAAGTCTGTAGATGAACAACTATTTTCAATTAAAATCAATAGTAGTTAAACCATCATGTTTTCAGTATGGTTTTTTTTTCGGTCTTATCATGTGTAGTGACTCATTTGAATTTCTCTACTGATGGAATCTGATTTTTCTACTTATTCTATTGAGACATTCTGCACATCCCCCATACAGTAACACAAATGACCTGTCTTGCATTATTTCTACTTAAAAAGGCAGGAGGCACACTCCATTTCTGCATCATTCAATTCAGTACAGCTTAAAAATGCAGATTAAGGTGTAACTCTCATGCACATCAATTGAACTCCTCAACGTCTGGGAGGGATAGAGTTGTGATGGTAGTATTCCTATTGCAAAGCTTAAAACACATCACCTACACTGCAGTGGATCTGAACTGGGAAATCAGCCTGTGTACCCTCAGAAATTAAGACTGTGACATTATTTTCTCCTTTCTCTGTATTTGTTGCTTGTCCTGAAGGACTCAGTACAGTGTGTACATGTTCACACATTTAATATGTCACCTGGACACTTCACTGCTGAGAGACTGAAGTCCTGTTTTATAATGAAGTATAACAATAAAGTGTAGCAACTTCAGTTTGTCACATATAATTTCACTGTATCAACATGAGTACACCCAGAATATTTGACAACAGTAACTGCAACCCAGCTAGAAACTGTAAATCAACAAAAAAAACCCCTTCTCCCGAATAATCTCAAAGGACTTGGGATTTTATCAATAAAGAATACAAATCCTGAATATTTACAACCTGTGAAAATGAAACTCAATGACAATAGGAAGTTATTCTTATCAATGTCCTGATGTTGGAATCAGTAATAGAATGTATTACACCTCCCTCCCAGGTAACTTACATAAACATATCTAAAACTTGGTACTACCATGCTCCTTTCACTTGATTTAATGTCACAGCCATATTTTTTGCTTGCCTTATTATCTTCTTTTCTGCAAATCAACCACCTTACCCACAGACCCAAGATTTTTCATACAACTACAACTGAACAAAACCAGCAATGATTATCTGCAGCCCAATTGCCTAAGAAGTTAAAGACAGAAAAAACTATATAATTGAAATGTTGCAACAGCTGCTTTTTTAATATTTACCTGTGGCATATATACTACTGAATATTCCAAGTGACTTTTTGACAAAAAGCATTATTTTAAGTCAGATACTGACTTAAATACTTAGAACATACACTGGCAGTTTCACATCAGTGTTTCATAGTATTAAAATAGTTTGTCAAAAACACTGGGATTTTGATTTTCAAAATATGGCTGAAGGCTTAATTTCTTTATGGGAACTAAATTATTCCCAACAGGTACATAGCAGAAAGCAAGCTATATGTCAATAATCTGAACTCTACAGGTTGTCAATCAATCTGTCTTCATGTCCATAAAAGTCACCAATATGCCATTGTAGAAATTCTTGTTCTTCTGTGTTTCCACACACTTGTTGTAAAATTAGGGGTTTACTAATTTTCATTCTTAATTCTAATTTTATGTCTAAGGAAAAAAAAGATCTTTCCTTTTCAAGGCAACTATTTGACTTTTTAGTATTTAATTGTAGCCCAACTTGATGTTTAATTTGTGACCCTATTCAATCTGAAATGATATAGAGCAGCAATGTGAAGTCCAATTAGAAAAAGATGAAGTTCAGCACTTCAGAGTTCTTGACAGACTGGCCAAGGAACCTCCCACTAAAATAATAAAAAATATTCTTTGGTTCTGAAAAAAAATTAAACAAAAGTCTTTTATTTCTGCCACTTAATGAAATCTGGAAAAATCCCTTGTGGTTTTCATGTCTGACATCTCAATTTTGACAATTATGAAAGCCTTCCGCAGTCTCCATTTACAGACTAAAATAATACAACTTTCCTTTTGAATCAGTCATGTTAAAAATACTTGGCAAATATTTTTAAGAAGCTAAATATCAAGCCAGTTTAGGAACCATGATGAGTTTTGCCCCATTTTCAACCATTTACAAAGTCTAGTGGATTTCCTGTCTTACTGCCGTCCACACGATCTCACCTTTGCAAGGCAGAAGCAGGCCAGCATTCTCACCCGGTAGAAACATTGCTCCTGCTCCAGGATGTCAGTGAGTGCCAGCCGGGATGCAGGAGTAGGGAACTTTTCCAAGGCCAGAATGGCTTCTTCCTGTGCCACCACATCTCTCTCATATCGCAGCTGATACTGCCACATGAAATCCGACTGCTCAAACTCCACCTTCCTCAGCACGGACATATCAGGATCTATTCTGATCCAGAGCAAGGGGGAATCGGCACTAGGACAGACATAAAAAACATTGATAGCTTACAGAATCTTAAGACTTTAGAAATTCTAAAGGTCTTCTAACTTGTTATAAGTTATTTGTAAAGTATTTAAATTCAAAGAACCATAACAAAATGCAGTCTCCTGCTCCAAAGCCTTGCTTCTAGAATGGCAATTCCATAGCCCTCCAGGGCAATCTGTCCAAACCTCTAATAGATCAAAATGAATACAGTGTTCTAGTACTTTTAACCTACAGATCTTTGTTTATGGTAAGCTAATGTATGATCTCAGTATATTTAATTCTATTTGCTCAGATGCTACAATTCTCCTAACTGATAAGCACTTTATCACCTTCTGAAGGATAAGACTATGAAAAATAAGAAAAATGCAAGAAAGAAAATAATTTTTTTCTCAATAGATGTGTAACTCCTTTACAACCACTCACGTGCTATGATGTTGAAAGCTGATAAGGATAACCATGAAAATGATGATAGAAATCAGGACTAAAGTTATCCTACAGATAAAATGACTCAGTTGTATTCTACCCAAACAAGCATTTTACACTTTAGTATTCACACAGCCCCTTGACTGCAGAAATAATTTATGGGAGCAACAAGCAACAAGCACAAACTAGGCAATACATTATCTTACTCATTTTTCCACATAAAATTCACAAAACCAAAATACCAACATGGCATTAGGAGAGAGTTTGGACTGATGAAAAGAGTATAATTATAAATATGATGTGTATTTCTGTATATGTTTGTAGAACACCCAGAATCACCATCAAGTTAGTAGCTAGAGAAGAAACAACCGTCAAAGAGAGTATACACAAGGTTTAGAAAATAGAATGGGTATTATCATACATGCTTGGAGCATAGGAGTCCAAACTGGACAACAAAATGATCACATCACCGATTAGGTTATCAGATAAAGTGCAAGTGTCTTGCACAGGATCCTATCCCAGTTCAAAGGCCATTCTGAGATCACTAAAGTCTCAGCTCAGGGTAATACAGAAGAGACCTGAGAATAACTGACCAAAATTACTCACAAATATTTATTATCCTTCAATACAATTAAATGATCTGAAGTAACCCCCCTTTGTCCCTCCCGAATAATCCTGGCTAGCTATGTCGAGGGGAGGGCAGAGGAGCTCCTCATGACCAAGATAAAAGACCAAAGGGCTGCTTCTCCCTCCGGGATAACGTTGGATGTTTATTCAGGCTGGGATCCAGGAGGGAAAAGAGGAGGAGGAAACATTTCCCGGGTACTTTCAAACCTCGGGAGAGGGGTGGGGAGACACATAACACCAACCAGTGGGATAACATTCCAGGGACAGGGAGGGGAAAAGGATAAACACCTCATGCTTGGAGGGAGGGATCACCTAGAAACTAGGGAACATAGGTGTGTGCACTACTACAATGACTCATATGCCAACTGTCATATGGAAATGACAGCAATGACTTGCTCAATGTAAATACATCTTACAATTTTTTTTCTCGTCATATATTAGATGAGGTTACAATTATGACTCTACAATACTTTCAAGGTGACAAGCAAGCCATGCGTCTTCAAAGAGACAGCACTGGCTTTCAAGAGCAGATTATTTACTTCCCTCAGCCAGAAAACACCTCCACTATTTCTGAGGGCACTACTGGCTCTAAGACAAGGAGGGTAAGGCAGGTGTTTACATGGAGTAGCAATTTGCTTCCAAAGAGTTTAATAGTTTCAAATGAAGTTGGTGCCAGTGTGGATTTCAGTGTGAAGCACTTCATCATTATTTTTAATCTAGAGGAATTATTTTGTAATTACAGATTTCAGAAACTTGTCTGTATTAATAGCAGTTAAATGGTCTTCATCAAGATCCAATAAAAATGCTCTCACTTTGTTTCAAGCAAATTCTTGTTTATATTTAACCTGTAAAGTCAGCTGAAAGGTATCACTGGGAATGTGTTATAGTCAAGTGATTTTTTAATAAAATCTGGTTCTATTGGTTAACCCATACTTTTTACACTTCACCAGCATTTCCTCAGCTACAAGCAGAAAAGTCTTGGCAAAGACAAAGAAATGTGAGATAGTCTTGAAAGCTGTCAATCACATAATAAAGTACAACTTTATTATCCAATCCTTCAAAATAGCTTTAGACAAGGGGAAGATGGCTCAGCTCACACTGAAAAACTCCAACAAGCTAACTTACTCCATAGCAGAAAGGTCCATGTCCACCTCTTCTCCATTCATCAGAGGAATCTTTTTCTTCTTATTTCTATTTAAAAAGAGGAAAAAAAAGTATTACTTACCAGACTGGCAAATATATGGTTATAAATTAAGTTTAAGATGGCAAAAGTACTCTGTGCATTTCACCACACAAAAACATAATGCTCTCCCCAGCAAACAATATTCAAATTTGAGCTATGCATACATTTCTATAATTTTTACTCGCACCATTTTTACAATGACACATAAACACAGAAGTTTGAGAAGTAGAATTCAATGTAATTATTAAAATGCATTAAAAGATGGAGAGACTATGTGGGAAGGATGTCACTTTTCCTGTTCCTTAGGTTTACATAACAGTCCTGCCACTCTCTTCCTGCCACTTGAAGCACTCCTCTGGCCTCCCTTTGTCTTCCCTCTAATTTGTGATTCCCATTCAAAGGCATTTTGAATAATTAGATTAATTAGAGTCTTCATTCTACAACTCATTCTACAAAAATTAGGTCTTCAGACAACTTTTACAAAATTGCTTATAATTAAGAACTGTATAAGGCTTCTTGCTGCTCTTAAACAGTAAGAAATTCTCCGCTTACATCACAGGTAAATCTTACTTAATAAGATTAAGAAGAAGCATGTATTTATCATCAAATGCCCTGTATGTTGTCATAAATCCATTGTAAAAAATACCTGCAGTTACCTGTAGTTAGTTTATCTCTTACCTTCTGCTTTTAGAATGGCAAGGTATATCATGTTTAAGACTGTTTTCTTCAATCTGCAATGTATGGTTGAATGAGCCATCAAGTTCTTGCACTGTCACTTTAAGAGGACCCTTCAAGTTCATAAGATTTCATTATTAACATTAAACTTATGCTTATTAATGTATACATCATACTTGTATGTGTAGGTAAAACATGGAAAATGGACCTTACCACGTATTTCTGAGTCCCAGGAGATGTGTAATCTTGTTTTATTTCCAATTCCAACACATTCCGTTTTCTATTAAATGCAAAGCTACCATAAAATTTTACCACTCCACTCTGATCCCTAATAAGCAGTATAGGAATTCTAGTGCACAATGCAATAGTTATAAAAAGCCATAATTCTCAATTCTTAACAATCCCTTTATGCTTTTTTATTCCTAGAATTTCCCATTCCAAGAAAATCTGGAAATTAAATCACTCATGTTCATTCACAAAATTCTAGAGTTTTACATTCCTTAAATTCTTTTTCTTTGAATAGTTCTTTAATGTCCAATTATGTCTCTTATGGAGAAAAACTGAAGTGCAATGAAACCTACCTAGTACGAAGAAATTAATTATAAAAAACCATTCTTGACTTCACCACATCCAATGTCCTTGGCATTGGACTGGCTCTCAGAAAAAGTAAGTATGTAATCAGTAATTTCAATATGGTTTTACTATGTATTTTAGTTAAATAAAACTAAGGGGAAAATGTAGATATTAGTTTCTGTTTTCTACCCACGCTACATTTAACTCCATTATTTTATTGCATTTTTAAAAACAGGGTCACGTGAGCATTCACATGTATGTGTATATGAGTTCACATATATTTGAGAATACACAATATGGATGATAAAAAGTATCAATCTCTAAATTTTTGCTTAGCCAATGATTTCTTCGAGACGTTTCCTGTGAATAACTTCATCATTCATTTCTGTAAGACAGCCATTACTACACTAATAGTAGACAAAAACACCAAACTGAAGTATTTTAGTCTAACACATGCTCTCACAAGTCTCTGACAATAGGAGACAAAAGCAAGGGAGGAAAATCTGTTCTTTCATGTCCCAGTATTTAAGGGAAGAGCTTCCATATTCAAAGACACTTCTTATTGTACAGGGGTAATCAGCTTTCCTCCCAGTTTGGCCATTTGGCTAAATGCCTCAGACTGGTTCTGTTCATGGAGGCTGCCTTCATGAAGCTCTGGGACTTTGTCATCAGGTACAGTTTAAGACATTTTTAGTGGTTTCTTCAACACAAGGTTTACACTCAGCATCAACACAGCCTGTGCTAATGGCATAAGAGAGCACTAGTCAATAGCAGTAAGACCTCCTCCCAAACAGCACAAAGAGCTGCCGAGATCTTAGAAGGTGAAAAATCCATTGTTTCTTTCCATTGTATTGTGGGAGGCTGCAAACATAAGATTAAATGCAAGTTACAGTTAACAGGATCAACCTTGGGGCAAAAGTATGGAGAAGGTGAAAAAAATCCTCAAACATGTAAGGAACAACTCCTTCTTCCTTACAGAACAGATGCAGTTAAGATTCACTCAGATGAGACAGTAATGCTGACATTTAGGTGTGGCTGCAGTGTGAATACAGAACTCTCGTTTTTCTTAAATGCCTGGGACAGCAAAGTAAAGAAATCAGAATAATGTGTATTTATACTTTATGAACATTTCTGATGCAAATAAAACACTAACCCCTCAAATTGCTCTATAAATACTAATTATACAGTCCTTTTTAGTTAAGATATTGTGATTAATGAACATCATTAAGTCAACTCAAATTAAATACCTACTTTTGTTGTTTGTTACAACAGTAACGTATGTTTTTGCTGCAGTCACATACAATTCTATCCTGGAGTCACATTAAATGAAACTAACAATTAAACCTAATTAAGTTAAATGGAGCCACTTCAAATTTCCCCTCATATCAATTCAAAATAAGAAATGCTGTTTCTTGACTACTATCACTTAAATTTGAAGAATCAACACACACAGGTTTATTTTAGCTGAAACTGTGCTATTAACCCAAGCTAGCTACCAAGCTATTACAGTATATTGTAAACTAATAGTCTGTGCTTTAGGTTACTTATTTCATGGTGATTTACTAGAAATGACATATTAAAATGCACCAGACTATAGCATTTTCCATGTCCAACTTCAGCATATTTCTATGGGCAGTGTCCTCTGGAATCCTTTTAGTATAATTTGGCCTTAATTCCAGGAGAGTTCCTGTGCTTCTTTCAAAGGAAAACTTAAAATAATGAAATCCCTTGTAGTAAAGAACATGTAAAAAAGCCAGCGTAGTTCAAAGGACTATGAAAAGACTGTGAACTTGTGGCTCACACATACATCTAATTCACAGAATAATGTACTTAACTGTTTTATGCCAAGATATTTCATACCCCTTTTCCCATTCCTTTGATAGTGCCAATTAAAAACCCAAATTCATTCTCCATATTAACAATCCAGACCAAGATTAAAAAGGATACACCCACTGCTTTATTAAAGGTTGGATGTCTTTGCCTGAGACATTTGAGATAGATTTCAAAAACCCAGATGTGGAAACCAACATCTGACTCCACATGTGTGACTGGAACTTCTGAGATGAAGCAGTACTGGCCAGACTCAACAACTTGTTGAAAACCTAAAATGATAAAATGTGATTACTTTCTCTAAATACTTATATATAAAAAAAGCTTTTCTGTTTAGTTTCAGTTAAATTGCAAGTAAAGCTGCACTTTCTGATACCTGGTTTTAAAAAAGTTTTCAAAATACATTATGGAAAATTATTTGCTTGACCATATAAGAAATTTTCAGTGCAAATGTGTCTTCCTCCAAGTTATACATACATAATTCATTAAAAGATCATCAATGTTCAAAAATTATCTACGGTAAAAGAAGTCACTGAGTAGATCTCCTTTTTCAGAAATTAAACAATAATCAGATTCTCTGCAGTATTTCAACCTGACAACCACCTATAATAGCTCTAGCACAATAACATATGTTTTCCTTAAAAATAAGCCTCAAACCAAGGCAAAAACCCCCAACTCACCAAAAACCCGAAACCGATTAAGAAAACATTACTGATTTTTTAACTGTTTTTGTAGCACCCTATTCTTTCTAAGGTATATCATAAAAGATAATTAGCAAAGAGAAACTACAGTTCTGCGGAAGTTCAGTATTTCAGAATAAAATTACAATCTTCTAGTCAAATGCTTCTTCTAATACAAGCATTTAAGTTTCATCTAGCACTGAAAACTTTATATAATCAGTGACTAGAGCTGGATTCTCATGATTGTCATTATTTATAATTTCACTAGATTAGATCACAGCAACACCAGTCAGGGACAGTAAAACAGGCTCTTGGTGTTAAAAATAAATCAAAATAACCCAACCCAATTAAACACCTTAAGATTAAAGAGAATATGCAGCACATAAAAAGTACTGCATGTTATACATAAGAATAATAGCTAACTCAAATGACCAAATGTTTGTTCAGTCCTGCTAAAACTGAAACTACAAATGTTTCAAATGGAATCCTATGATGACCTGTTCTCTTCTTCTCTGAACTCTATTTAATGAACAGAAATGCAATTGAAGACATAGAATTTTTTATATTTCACATAATCATGTAAATATATACCTGTAACATGAATTCCATGCTAATTCTGTTCTCAATCAGTCTCATAACAAGATGTGCTTTACACTGGAACATAGTGTAATATTCCCAGGACAGTGTATGAGGGTGTTTGATTGAAAAATGTAAATGTGAAGCAGGGCTGAAAAAAAAATGAAAAAAACATATATTTTGCATTTTATTGAATGAAATTTAAAATGTACCCTACCAACCAAGCTTAGAGTTGCCCCAACAGTTACTTAGGATTTCTTATACTGCTTTACTTACAAACTATGGCACACTTAAAATGACCACTCACTTGTCTAGAGAGGTGACAAGGGTGTATGTACCTGGCATCCAGCAAGTACTGCACAGAGATTAATGGCACATGACAGCTGCTGTGTAGTGCTGGAGAGAGAGCAGAAGCTCCAGCAAACTGAGCAAGGAACCTGTGACTGAGTCTGGAAATTACTCATGAATCAGCAATCTTCCTGCTTCACTTCCATTTAAGAGTGACTGTATATAGTAAATATTTGGTATTTAAATAAATAGTTGTTGCTGTTCAAGAAAAGTAGGAGCTTCACAATTCACAGAACACTTTCATGTGATGTCCCTAAGGAATTCCTTTCCATTTATTTTGGTTAGCAATTTTATCCTTCAATATTTTGGCAAACTAGGTATCTTCTAAATCAGCTAACATGTCAAAGAAGACAAGGCAGGTAATATTTGATCCTTGAAAAAAGTAAGACTTGTTTGCCTCCTTTTTAGGAGATTCTTGAGAAGTAGAAGTTATTAGTAGTCTGACTTCATTTTATTGATGAACCAAGCCAGTAGCAACTGTATGTTGCTTTGCTGTGTTTTTTCTTTTAGTATTTTTTACAGGACATCAAGTTTTCCATGAATGAGTAACAAACACCTGAAGAAACCAGGTGAGGTTTGCTAGCAAGTGTTCTAGCAAGACAGTACCAGCACATGGCTCCTCACATGCAGCCTTTAATATTTCAGATGGCAAGAACCAAGGTAGCTGCAATACCTTAATAACTTTTCCACTCTTCCATTTATTGGGAGAATCCCTTGAGTTTGCTCATGAGTATCTGTTTAAACATCTTAAGGAGATATAAAAATAGAATTATTTCTAAATTTAAGCAAGCATTACCCTTCTTAGGTACAGTAATTTTGTGAAAAAAAAAGTATGTAGGTTAACTCCTTGTTTGTAGATGGATAAGCAGTTGCTGAAGTTGCCCTTATCACAATTCTGTTATTCTGCATACTTCTCTATTCTGAGGCAGGGAAGGATTAGCAACCAGGAAAGAATTGAAATTCAAGGAGGCAACTGAGGTTGTGGCTGAGACATTATATAATAATTTGGTCCCAGAATAAAAACTATTTATCCAGCTTCAAATTATACAGTTGATTGAGTTCCGTAAAATTCTTTGCAAATTACAACCGAGCCAGGACCCACAATCCAAAGATCCCTTTTTAAATTTACTAAGTGTTGATTGATTTCGGTACTAGTAACATTACTTAACTGCAAAACAAACTGACACAAGCTTGCATTTGACAGTTACATTTTGTAGTTCATTCAGTATTAATACATTTCTTCAGATAATATTTTTCTTCAATCATTATAATTCCACAGCTTTTATTGAATTGGCACCAAAGCAGTGTTAAAATTACCAACATGGACCTAGAACCAATGTCAAAGTAGAAGGTGAACCACCTTTTCCACAGAATTTTATAATGCTCATGCTCTTGAACACAGTCCAGCTATTCAATATAAACCCAGTTAATAAGCTTCTTCCATACAAAATATATCTATGTAAATTTCTAAAAGCTTTTTGTTTTTACAGTAGGGTGGTACCAGCACAATCAAAGGCTGAAGAGAACCTCAGTCTGAGAGGACACAAAACGAGAAGGTTACGCACAAAGCTTTGTTCTGAAGCTTTCATCCATACAGCAGTTAATCTGCAGTTTTCTTTCCTTCATTTTCCCTTTTCTCTTTTAGCATAAGCACTCTGGAGTGCAGTGTTTGTGCTACACCAGACATAAACAGGAAGAATCTGAGACCTTTGTTTTGCACACAAAATAATTCATGTGTCTGAAAAAAGTTGGGATTTTGGTTTTTTTGGGATTTTTTTTCCTTGATGATTTATTATTATATTTTACTTCTAATTTAACTGAAAAATGAGATTATTACTTAACACAAGTTTTCTTCTTATTATTATTATTAACTGGAACTTCAATGCTGCAAAAATGTTTGGCAGGAAACTGTAGCATAACAAGCAGAACAAAGAAATGAAAAGCAGAGAACCTACTGGAGAAAAATGTTCTAGGCCCCATTAGGAAAATACTTTCCTTAAATACAAATTATCTCTCAGACTCAGGAACATATCCATAATTTGCATACAAGGGAACTCTGCAATCTACAAAGAACAGCAAGTTGTAATTCATACTTAAGTGATGCTGTGGTTATTACTAACAAGCTGTAACAAAGTAGTAAAGTAACTGTAAAAACAGTTTCCAACAATATGTCACAGCAAGGAAGCACACCTTTAGGAGCATTATAACAAGATTTTGTCAATTATTTGTGTCTAATTCTAGAATAAATATAACAGAACTAATAAGTTAACAGTTCGAAAGATATTTTAATTTTAGTGAATTTCCTCCTTTAAAATGCGCTCCTTATCTCTAGTTTCATCTGATCTTACTGCTGTGAATTTAGTGATTTTCATAACTCATTCAGTTCTAAATCCAGAGTTTGATCTTTAAATGAACCTAATCTGGATTTGCACACAATCAAATGCAAAAGAACCACTGTTACAGGCAATTTGGGGCGTATTTTCATAATACAGGGGCTTCTGCTGCAGTAAAGAACAGAGGTTGACACAGTAGTCTACCTGCACAGGCTCAGCCTTGCAATTGTGCACATGCTGCTTGTGTATTTCCAAAAAGCAGCTCCTTGTGAGGCTGTCTTATGAGATCAATTTATGTAAGAAAAGAAAAACTCAGCAAAAGTTTGGCACTGAAGCCCATATCAACTTACTGATCTGACATGTAGCAGTATTTTTCTATCTAGAGTGTTTAGTAGTACTCAGTGGGTAGTACTGGAGCATTACAAGAGAGGGAAAGGGGATCATTCTAAGGTAGGCATACTGAAGCCACAATTATAGGGAACACAAAAACCCAGCCAGTTCACATTGGTAACTAATAGTTCTTCACAGGTGACTGATCTAATACTTTTCAACCCCCAATATACTAAAAAATCTCAGTCTAAGACTGTAAGGTGATATCTGAGAGCAGAAAGAAAAAAAGAGCAAAGAAATAGAAAGCTGATGATACCATAAAAAAAGCCTGAAAATAACTAACCACTCCAAAAATAGCTCGTGTCAAAATTCTGGCTCCATGTTCTCTCTTATCCTCTTACTAAAAAGCCATGTCTTAACAGCACTGAAAATATTAATTATACTTCATTTCCTTTGAGATTCAAATTGAATCAAAAATAAACCAACAGGTATTACAATATACTCAAGCTGTACTTTATGAGACTGGTAATACATGCCTTGGGCAGCTCGAGACGTTCAGCCTTCGGCCTCGTGCTACACAACACACCCAAGGCAGATATTAATGGCCCCATAAAAACATACCCTGCAATGACTGGCTGCTTAAATAAACATACTTGTCTTTCTCTTTTCCTCCTCCGAATATTGGATGCAGTAAAACTCCTCCAGTCTTCAGTTCATATGCCACGATTTGATCTAACTCCTAAAAACAACATACATAAGTAAGCATAATTTTGAAGAGTGGAGAAATTATTTAAAGAAGACAGGAAAGCTTTTACTATTGTTCAAGTCATACCTCCTAATAAGCTTGTTTACAAAGGGAGAAATATTTTAAGATCAAGGAGGTTCCTCAAATGACAAACAAAACAGTAGAAATTAGCAGTTTACACTTGTTCAGGGGCTGAACAGGGGGCTACTCCCCAAGAGTGCTGAACTACATTATAACTAGAGTATTATTATTCAATTAATAAGTTGTCTTTGACCAAAATAAATAAACGCGATCAGCATTTCATGCAATGGAAAAAAAACTAGAGACACATATACACACAAAAATAAATACAATGTACTAAATATAGATAGAAATAAATAATTTTAAAAATAAATAAATTAATAAATAAGCCTGGCCCAAGCTCTGCACTGAGTCTGAACTTGTGTGATGCCATGTCCAGGTTAACAAGCACACTTTAAGGAAGGATGTTTGTAAGGGCACACTGTCACCCAAAAGCCAACATAAATCAAACTGTGTCAGCTTAAGTACAGGAAATGGCAACTGATGCCTGTCTGCAACCCAGTGTTAAAGATTTTCCAAATGTTTATATATATTGAGATTTATTGATGCATATCAACAAGAATACTTTCATATATTGGTAATTCATTAGAAAAAGGGCAGAACTGGAGGCTGTGCCAGGAGCACCTCTCAATTCTATCTGGACACCTCCAGTTTAGTGTGGACAGATGGGGAACAACATGAGCAACCTCTGCTGCAGACAGCAGTGAACTATCTTAGAACAGACCTCGATGCAGTTCTGCTGTTCTCTGCAGCACCCACACCTTTAGCAAGGACAACACAAGACTGGTGAACTGAATAAACATTAGGAGAGAAGGACATGGTATTGGGTCCTCAGGTGAGTAAATGGAGCAAGTGAGGTTAGGATTTACTTTCTGGAATAGGGAGAGTAAGAGTATGTGATGAGAGAAAGAAGATACATATCTTTTTCTGAATAAATGTTACTGACAAAGAATGAGGAGTGACTGCTGCTATCACTAGAAAGTACCTGTCTCAAAGATTAAATCTGGAATTGTAAGCTATAGACAGAAATTTATTTTCCAAGAAAATAAATCCCTTCAAACAGGGATTTTTTTGTTGTTTCATCGTTTCATTTAGTACTTCAATGGTACTACAAGATACCTGAACCACCACTGATCCAAGCTAATATTGGAGCCTTTCTGAGCTACATGGATAGCCATCACAGCATAATAAATTCATCAAATACAAATCCTTGTGAATCCTATATCCTATTCTAAGTATTTCAAAAGTAATATCTTTTTTTTTACTCTTTTTTTTAGTTCAGCAGTCCAAACAACAAGAGAAAAACTAACTGCATGGAGAGACAACAAAGATTATTATTCATATGGCAGTCACAAAAATCTATTTTTGTTTGTATGTTTGGTGTTCTTCCTTACAGCAACTGGTAAAAATATCTTAGCTCTGAGGTTTGTCAATACTAAAAATGTCTTGTGACTGCAATGCAAAGCTATATTATATTCTGGTTTTATACTTCTTTGATGCAAAATGTCTGAAAGGTATAGAAGATGCTATGATGTTACCTGTTTAATCCAGTGGCGATACTCATTAACACCAAAGGTTTTTTTCATCCAAAGGCCATAAATGTAACCAGAGATTCCCTTTAGCACCCATTCATCTGACCTGTTATAAGAAAGAAACATTAATTATATCACTTCAGAGGATGTTTTGTAAGGGATGGTATTTTTGACCAGCTCAAAAATAGCCACACATTTCAAGAGGTTGTATAACTTCTCTAAGTCAACACAAGTCTGATGAGCTGTGAACCAATTTATGGAACTTGGCACCCGGACGGGACCAATGAAACTGAAAAGTCAGTGAAAACTGAACTTTCACCACAGAAATCCAGATTAAAATACAAAACCAAACTATTTTAGCTGAAACAATAATAATAAACAGGTGGGAATGGGCACTAAAGTTAAAGCAACTGCTAATCTATATGATCTTAATTTCTTGATAAACAACTCAATGCAGTGCAGAAGATTGGGACAGCAAGTAGACAAAATACCTATCTCACAATTTGATGGACACCCTTTTAAACACATCTTCTGTAAGTTATGTTCTAAGAGAGAAAAAAATAGACAAAATCTACAACATGATCGTGTGCTAGAACCTTAAACAGAAAAATAACCTTGTACACAGGGTATGATGGAGTAAATAGAACAAGAAGATACGAAAATGGAGTCACTATGGCTCCATAATGATGCAACAAATTGCCTTCATCATAGAAGCAGGCTAGAAATAAAGAAGAGAGCCAGAGAAATCACAACAGTGATTCCCCTTGTTTTTAAGATAAGGATGCTCTGGGACATAGACTTTTGCCATAAGAAAGTAACAGGTTACTTGTACTCAATAAATAAAGTGTATGCAGAAGGATTTAAAATAAATACTGATCAGTACTCCAAGAGCCATTTGAGAAGTTTTCTAAGACATGCAGTTATAGCCACTTTAGCAGGAATTTTCCTATTTGACACTAATATTTCTGCATTCTCCTCCCTGAACAACTTCTTAATTTATTAGTTCTGTGCTCTACAAGTACTTTGCATGAAGGCTATACTTCATCACCCAAAATACCTAACAGAAATTAACTGATAATGCAAAAGAGTTACCTTTCTCAAATTTTCAGATGCCAAAGCACACGACAACATTCAACAGCAAGATATATTCCATCTATACAATCTTTGGAACCTTTACCTCTCACATTCTCCTTTCAAAACAACAAAAAATACTAATGGGTTTTCACTTATTGAGCTGGGTTTATGATTCTTACTTTTTTTCCCATTTTTGCTTTCTTCTACAATTACTGTTTAACTTACTTTTCTAATAATACACAATTTACAAATTAAAATTTGAGCTTCCTAGATCCTCCCCATTTTCTGGGGAATACTATGGTAAAATACTTACCAGGACATTCTGGATATGAAACATCCAAAGAATTGCTGGGCCAGGGCCTGTGCCAAGCATCTCCTTGTCAGTGGAGTTTCATCTATAATCATTGCACTGTGCAAGAGATTTGTGCTGGACCACCATAAAAAGAAAATAACACAACATGAGCACTGAATCCAAAGAAACACAAGAGACCTTGCCTTAAAATTCAAACAAGTAAAATAACTTCTTCACTGTCTTTCCAATGAGACAGCAACATCTTTTAAATTTTTTTACTTTTTTAATGCTCTTAATACAGGCAGATCTCCTGCTATTATAATCTATACATAACTCTCTGCAGATGCTTAGTCATTTAACTGGTGAAACTCTCTTGGATTCCTGATACCCTATTCCAGCTGGAGAAAAATAAAACACAATCAGACTTCTCCACTTAATTTGAGATTAAATACTTCATGCATGGCACTTCTAATACAGAAGGAAAATCACTGCCACTTTTTTCTTAAAGTGTATCCAACATCTTTACAACAGATAAAAATGGAAATGGTGTTAAAAACCCAAAAAATGTCAGTAAAAGCAAGCATCTTCAGACTAGAAAGCCCAAAGCTCAGACTACAAAAATAACTAGAGTTTCACATATTTCTCAACAGTCTTGGATCTACAGCTTCTAGGCCCATGGATTTAGAAGACGGAATTCTCTCAAATACTAACCTGAAAATACTCATGGATGCATAAGCAGCTACTTCAACATAAGCTTCATCTATGAAAACAGTCTTGAAACAGGAGTAAGGATAGCGGCAGGTAAGAATCTCCTCATAAAACTCAAACACCTCATGAAGGTATGACGTGGTATGCTTGAGCAATGGGAGAAGTTGTGGTAAGCAAAAGTGAGTCACCTACAAACAAAGGAAAATTTGTTACAAGACCTACGAATATTTTTAAGTACATAAATATCAAGTATATTATATATCAGGGAAAAAAAACCCAATTTCAACTAAATTTGCCCCATGAATTCAGACATACATGGAACTGCTGCTTATTTAAAGGCTTTTTGTTAATGGAGATAAATGGAAATAGGGGCATTACTAGACAAGCATCATATGACTGTACTCATGAAGGCTGATCTAGAAATACCATTCTTGGACTAATATATACTGACTGCAACATAAAACATCAGTAATTATTTAGGAAAAAAAAAATTATGCTTCTACAATAAAGATTATTAATTACCTCATGCATGTATGGATCAACAAGGATTTCAAAAGGTCCAATTGCCAAGGAGATGTTAGAAGCTGCAGTTGGAATAGTCAACATGTAGTGAAAAGTCTTCTTCCTCATATCATGGGTGTATACGGTTTCCACCAAATCTCCATTTGAAACAGCCACCATTGCAGCATCTACAGTATACTCAAGTTTCCAGGTACACAACTCAGAATATGAATCCACACAAGGAAACCAAAATCTAGAAAAGTCAGGATTGGGGGGGAAATAGTTAGCAACTATACTTAAGAATGGTACTCTTTTTCACAGGTGGTTTTTCTTTCAAGTTCCAAAATATATCCCTAAATACTTTAAGAATCTATGAATGTTGACATACCGACTCAAACAATATATTAACTTCATAAAGCTTTAAAAGATTTTTTTGTCTTTACCTCCTGCTGAGCTATAAAGACTAGATATTGTAATTACTAGCCATTAGAGGCTACTTCGTATTGGTAAGCTCCTTTCAAGTATAAATTAAGTTTTAGAATTTTTTAAACTTAAAAATAATTTCTTCAAATTCTTTTATTTCCTACACTTTGGGAATAAATAGAAAATACAAATCTAACATTCAAAGACAATTTTCTTACCTTGTAGAATTTTGATAACCACATGAAAAGACATGAGCCCCTCTTTCTGCCATGTTGCCCTCCATGTTGGGTACTACAAAATGTAGGCCACCTTTTGGCTGATCCAGAGAAAAGTTTATATGTACTTTCAGGACTTTTAACTCTGCAGCACAAAGATTAAAACTGGAGTAAGTGTATACAACTTACATGAAAGCTATTTCAGAATAGTAACTCAGTTTTGGACTCTAGGTCTTAGAAGATCACATGATAACTTCATTCCCATGGACTTTCCAGTCCATTAACAAAGTACAGCTTAAAGCTTACAAAACTGAGACCTCTCTAAGCACAAATTACAGGAGATGAGTTTATAAGAATCTTTATTAATTAATAAAAATGTCAACTGGAGTCCCATTTCATCTTCCAGTTCCCCAATAGTAAAGCATATTTATACAGACTGTACCCTAACTATGATCTCTTTGGCACCTTGCCAAAAAAAAATTCTCCAAATCTCTATGAAGCAGGCACATTATTAAAAGATATATCATTGTCATTTGCAGGTGCTTAAAATCTTATTTTAATTAATAATTAAACTAATTTTAATTCATAGTTAATGCTTTTCCTGTAACTTAAGTGTTTTCACTTTCATTTAGTTTCACACAAATTTCACCTATGAACAGATTGACAAGAAAAGAAATTCAAGCATATGCTGAAATTTATTTCACAAATTTCACCATATTTTGGCACTCAAACTTTGAAAAGTGAATTTATATATGTGTGAATATTTTCCCTTCAAGGCTTGCAGGTAAGGCAACAGGAACTTGCACATAAGGCAAAGGACCTTACACAAAATAAACAAAAATGTCTTTCCCATTAAGGTGCACCTGACAATATCGCATGACTCAGCCCCATGATATAGTTGTTTTTATTCTCTCAGAGGTCTCATAAATCCATGGGAAAACCCAATAAAACCAAACAAAAAAATGAGACAAGAAATCCCTGTAAGAAAAATAATCAACACTGAAGAGTAACTTATTGAAAATGTTACTTATTCCAGGATCTAGTATGCCAGTTTATAAAGGAGTCTACTTTCACTACCAAATAAAATTTAAAATTACCATTCCTCGAAGTGAGATGGCATAAAATAAGTAGAGCTTTGTATAAAGAGGCATATAAGTGAACCCCTGTAAATTACTTACTTTGTTGGATCACATATATTGTAAGCAGCTTCAAAGTTACTATTTAGCCCCCAGGACATCCATTATTCCAACTCCCTCAAGTATTCTCCTGGGGTCATGACCACCCAAGAGTATGTTTACATACAGTGTCAAGAAACCTTGCAACACTACTCCATATTACCAGAAAGTGAAAGTATTTTTCAGAGTTCAAGTGGAGAGGAAAAAGGAAACAGTAATCACATTTTCATAAAGTAATGTAACACTACTTCTATTTTTTCAAAGCGACTCCCTTCCTAAGCAAACTTGTAGCCGACAACTCTAACATCTCAAATCGATTTTTCAGTATTTTAGTCTGTTTACCATCAACATGTTTCCACAGCTCCGAGGGAACCTTAATGCAGAGCTCTCCATTTCCAGCATCTGGGTCCACAGCACTGACAGCGGCAGCATAGGCATTGGAAAAATAGTTGAGATTCCTCCTGTCAGAAATACCCAGTTAATTCTTAAAGTACAGTTGTGCTGAACCACAGAAAAAACAACTTTGGAAGTTAAGACAATTTCTATACTGAATTTCAAGGTGCATGGAAAACCAAGTGTTTTGTTTTTAAAGGTGTAGAGGATAAAAGGAGTAAAGATTAGATTTCAACAACCAGAACTTCAAATATGGCTCTTGCAGAAGTGATCTGTGATGAAAAAGACTTAAGCAGTAAGAACTCCTAATGAGTTGAGAAATGCTCAGTGTTCTTTTCTTGCCAACAAGACTAATATCTACATTTACTGGAAAATAAATTTAAAATCATGGTTTTTATTTTGGATGAAGTTTGTATCTTTATTTTAAAGCTCTGATTCTTGAAGATCTGCTTCCTCACATATTGCAGTTTTGCTCTTATCTTGCTTTCCTTAATGTAAGATTTTAGCTTGGCAATGTTATTTTTCCCTTTAGCTCGATGGATAGGAATAGGGATTTTTTAATGCACTTGTAAATAACACATAAAATATTATATGTGTTTTGGCCTTAATACACAAACACAGAAATATGTGCTATACCTTTTAGTTTCTAGTTATATTAGAAACCTTCTTTTTTAAAGTGTACTGTTACCTAAGATGCAAATACAGTTTTCTGTAATCAGGTTCCAGCAACTATGTATCAGCAGCTCATTAACCACTCACTTCATTATGAAGTTATATCATTACTTATTAAGACTTATGTAGTCTTCTTCAATTGTAACAATATGAACTGTTTTCTACTGAAATGAGCAGGAACAAGTACATGTCTTCTGCTAAAGTACTTATGAGCAGGATGTTACCTTATTATTTAATGTGTTTATATTTAACTACTGGAGTATGACCAGTCAAGTTCAAAAATAACTCTGCTTTTACAGCTTTATGTGATAGCTTTTATACTTTTTCAAAATGGATTTCTAAACTGTTTAAAGCATGGGAGCAAAATCTTTCTTAATTCTAATTCTCCAGTACATGCAGTTTTTCAAAAGCTTGTACAACCCCATACCTTAACAGAAAATTTAGCACCTTTTCCACAGAATTTAGGTGCTGCTGATGAATCCAAGCACTGTGGAAGCAGGACACAATCAAACACAGAGCAGTAATGGAATCACAGAGCCACAGAACACTCTGGGTTGGAAGGGATCTTCCAAGGTATCTAGTCCAACTCTCCTGGGGGAGGACAGGGACACCTTGCCCTAGATGTGGTGGCTCAGAGCCCTGTCCAACCGCACCTTCAGTTTCCAGGAATGGGGCACCTACCACCTCCCTGCAAAACCAGTTCCAGGGTTCACTGCCCTCACACTAAGAGTTCTTCTTTGCACCTGGTCTCAATCCCACACTTTTTTAGTTTAAAACCATTACCCTTTGTCCTACTACCTGTATCAAGCCCTACTAAAAAGTCTACCCTATCTTTCTTATAAAGCCTCTCTAAGTATTGAAAGGTTGCACTAAATCTTCCTAGAGCCGTACAGCTCCAGGCTGAACAATCCCAACTCTCTCAGCCTTTCCCCAGACAGGTGCTCCATCCCTCTTACCATCCAGGTGGCCTCCTCTGGATCTCTCCAACAGGCCCACAATCTTCTGTGCTGGGGACCTCAGAGCTGCAGCTGGGGGCTCCCAAGGGCAGAGTCCTCTCCCCTGCCCTGCTGCCCACACTGCTGGTGCCACAGCCCAGGACACCCCTGGCTTTTTGGGGTGCAACTGCAGGTTGCCAGCTCATGCTGAGCCTCTCATCCATCTGCACCTTGAACCCTTTCTCTGCAGGGCTTCCTGCAATCCCTTTATCACCCAGGCTGTATTGATAGTGAGGGCTGTCCTGACCCAGGTGGCAGGATTACTGCACCAAAATGGAGTAAATTAACTTTATGCAGGGGACTCCACCTCCCACAGAATCTGAGGTCCACACAAAGCAGACATGATCTCATTTCAGGATTTTGTTCTCACCTAACCATTCTCTGTTCACCATCCACAGAGAAAACAACCCAAATTACAGTACCTTACTTGGAAGAACGAAGTGTAATTAACCATGCCACCAGCACCATTCAGGTCAAACACCATGCTTAATATTCTGAGTCTCCCACATATAAAAAACTTTGTTAAAACATTGAAATATATTGAGAAGAAGATATTTTCATGTAGCTCTTCATCTTTGGCAATAATAGTGCACAGATTCCCTGGCACCAATACCAAGACCGAGAATGTCAGGAGCAGTAAACTTGTCTACTTTGCTTGAAAGCTTCTGAGTATCAGCCATGAATAGTAATTGGGACCATTTCAGTAGGGAAGCACACACATCTCAAGTTTTAATCTCTTTTTCTTTTCCTTTTTCACAGTTAACTGTACCTAAAGGTAGGATATAATAAAGGATAATAATAATTATAATAAAGGATATAATACCAACACATTTTAAAAGGAAAAGGTTGAGTGTGTCCGCTGGACTATAGTATAACTCAGGTATGGCTCCAGAGTAATTCCAACCCACGCAAACTCCAGCTGATGTGCTCTCTACTAGTTTCACTCATGTGTCACCACCACCTCACTCACTAAGGAGATTACTGTTCATCTGATCCTGTAGGGATGCAGCTGAAAATGTCAAATGGGAAAATAAGTCCTTTTTTCTAATCAGGCAGCTTTTAGCTGGTTTACTTCCTTGATCTGTCAGACTGAGAGATCAAAGAACCTCCCTAAGCAAAGTTGCTCTAGGCTGTCCTTCAAATGGCACCCTAGAAAGGCAAACAAATAGCACTGGAAAAACTCTATTTAAAAAGAGACTGCATGATTAAGAGCAATTTGTAATCAAAAAAGCTATCAAGAGAAAACCACACTAATATTCTGTTAGACTGTAAAGACCACAGTGTTTAATTTTACTCCAAACTGGTTTTGAAAATTGACTATGATGGATAGGGATCCCTTTCCTACACATTAGTGAGAATTTGTCCGAACTTTGAGGATTGTGACGAGCTTGTGGCTACACTTTAAACGTCACTGGGTTCACAGACAGGAAAAGGTTATGATTTTACAGCAAATAAGGCAGACTCCAGAGCTTAACATTTTATGGAAAACAAGTCTATTCTTATATTTCTATTTTTGTGAAGTGTTTCAGTTCAAAAGGGTGATTCACTGTAAAAAGATTCCATTAAAGGCATAGTACCAAAAATTAATTTTTTCATAGATTGAACTATTCTCAATAAGCTAAATATGGCCATTT
This sequence comes from Regulus satrapa, assembly GCA_013396955.1. NCBI lineage: Eukaryota > Metazoa > Chordata > Aves > Passeriformes > Regulidae > Regulus > Regulus satrapa. The sequence goes on from VWZN01018325.1 coordinate 223,221, forward strand.
TAAGAAAAACAGAGCACATGCCAAAAGTTACAGCCCAAGGAACAATGATAAATTTTCCTCATGCTAAGTGTAGATTGACAATTAAAAACAAATATGTATTAATGGTCTTTTCCCAGTAGAGATATATTTTGTAATCAGAATTCATCCCAAACACTGTTAATTACAGCCCAAGTTCATGCAGCTTGAGTAAAGAAGCAATCCTGGAGAGACTTATTTTTAAAAATTACTAACTGATTTCAAACATCCCCTCACATTTCTCATTAGTAGCTGCACCAGTGCTATAAATTTAGGTGTCAAACATATAATCTATAAACCACTGTTTTCCTACAGCTCTTAACATCAACTTGGCAAAGTAAGTTTTTTGCTCTACCTGTAAGTCATTACTTTTCATTACTTGTTTTATTTAATTTATTTACTATTTTACTTTGCTTCCCATATGGAATAAGCACTTAATATTGGAGTACATACATGATATACCATTTAAAACATATAACACAAGCACATATAGGTGATCTATTAACAGGGCACTGATTTAACTCTTAGTGTTGCTGAAAAATCCATTTTTTATTCCTGGCCAATTTTAAAGGCTTTGTAATCTCTTTTCAAAAGTGCTCTGCACCTTTGTGTTGTGGTCTAGGAATTCTCCCACTTAGTGTTTCCACTGAAACTACTTCAAACCACGTGCCACTCTGTCTCTCCACCCTGCCCCTGTGGTGGGCTGCAGAGAAGAATTGGAGCCACAAAAGGTAAAGATTACAGACTGAGCTAAGAACAATTTATCAGAGACAGCAATGAAATAAGACAGCTAACAGTAACAGCAACAATACCAACAAGAACACGTATGAGAAAAGAGGTGAATGATTCCCATGGGTAAACTCCTGGAAATACCTGACCCCTCTGCCATGCTATGGGAGCTGAAGAGGAGCCTTCCTCCCATCCCTGGAAAACTGAGGTGAGGTGCTATAGAATAATCTCCAGGTCTTAGCCTTCCCCATTCCTGACTACTGCAAAAACAAATCCTGTCCTGGCCAGGACACTTGGTTTATTTCTAATGAAGTCTATCATGAATTTTCAATTAGACAAGCATCATACCAGGGTAAATAAAGGCTATTTATTGCAGCAAGGCAGCACATGCTCAGTCCACCAGAATTTTTTATATTTTGTACATAGGTTAAAGGCTAGATCATTGACTTCTCAGAAGAAAAAATACTGCAAGACACCCGTGCCCTGAAGGCTACCACACTGCTCTCTCTCACAGCTTACTGCTGCTTATCACTAAAACAACAGTAAATTCAGAAGATATCAAAACATCTTCACATTTGTAACATTTAAATACTACAGGCTTCAAGCTAAAAAAAGACAAAACAAACCTGCACTGCAGAGGAAAGCATTATGTGCACATTAGCTAGCTATACAAAACCATAGCTTCCTTTACACAGAAGTAACAGGGAAATGCAACAGCTTCTCAGCCTGGCATCCTAATTATCCCACAAATGTGAAACATGTAAGCAGGCACAGCAGGACCATCACAAACTTCACTCCTAACGGATGAAACCACTGCACTCAAACTCCAAACTTCAGCTGCACCTGAACAGTTTACAATCTCAACCACAAGAAAAAAAAATCTCCTTTGCCAGTTTTAAATAAATAGGGCTGAGATACAAGCAGTTGTCTCAGTATTCAGAATATGCACTGGGATTTCTACATAGAAGTACAGCCCAGAAAAAGCAAACTCATTTCTCTTATACTGACAGAATTGAGAAAGCAACAATTTACAAGAAAGATGAGGAGGACAGAGAGCTGTAACACTCAAAAACTTTAGCAGCCTTTAAACATGACCCGAACAGACATCTTGTGTAGACACAGTAAAGCAATGTGAATTATTTCGTACCTTACACCACTGTTCAGGTGTTTGCTCAGCCAGGAAGGAAGGGACTGTGTTATCTAAGCTCACCCATCTACTCTGATATGAAAAAGCAATGTTGTCCCACAGCCTCCAGAGGAAACTGCACGACAGAAGTCCAACTTTACTTCTAGATAAACCTTTAAACACTCTCTCACTTGTTACCTGAAGTGATGGTTTGGGACTAATGGATAAATTTGCAATGGCATCAAAGCTAAAAGTATATTTAATGTGCAATTTAATATCTTCTAACCTTTCCTACAAATTTCACCAATTTTTAATTACCTTTTTAGTGAGGGTTTTCCTGATATCCAGGGGAACTGAAAATATACATGACTGAAAACAACTGTATCACCTACTGCAACACTGAAAATGGGAAATGACAGAGAACGTGTCAATGATTTTTTTCCTCAAAGATACTAAAACCCAATAGTAATATATGAACTGAAAACAAGTTGAATATTTCAAGTCAGAACACAAAAAGGTGATCTCACCAAGAAGTAGCAAACAACATCATAGCGAAACAGACAGAATTGTATCATACATAAAACTGAATTTCTCAACCCTCTTTTAACTGTTTTCTTGCATGCTAAAATTTGCACAACATTACAGTGAACCATTTCTCTTAACCTCCTATCAGCAAACATAACTTTTCAAGTCAGAGATGTTGAAGCATGTTTTCTAATCTTTACTCCATACAGAGTATTCCATTTAAATAGAATTCTGTTGCTAAGGGAGTAAGAAGTCTTCAGATTATCTTAACTTTGATTAAAAGGTAGGAAAAGTGTCCATTAAATTAATAACTTTTCTAAATACTTATGCCCCAGATAAGCTATTAGGAAAAAAATTCTTCACAGAAAAGACTGTAAAGGTTGGAAGTGAGTGCCCAAGGAAGCGGTGGAGTCACCATCCCTGAAAGTGTTCAAAAAAGATGTGGACATAGCATCTGAAGACATGATTTAATGGTCATGGTGGTGCTGGGTTGACAGTTGGACCTATGATGATGATCTTATGGATCTTTTCAATTTCAATGCTTCTATGATTTCACGTGTTCTTTCAGAAAACAACATCTAAGAAACTAAAAGCATTATCAAAACAAAAGAAAATTTTTGTATATACAATCTTGTAACTTGAACTTGTATTTGCTACACACCACAGGAAAAAGTAAAGATGGAAAACAAAATATTTCAAATAAACAGGTTGCCAAGAACCATCCCATTTACTAGTTCAACAGTCTGCCTAAGAAAACTGTGCAAAAGGTAATGATCCCTGTAAGATCAGAAAGAAACCATCACAACTAAGCTGTGTCTTGTTCAAAATAATTGCTGCTGCTAGTTCAGCTGCATGGGTACAAAAAACTTGCCATAACAAATGAGAACTGGGAAGAAATTACCAGATGATTAGATATAAATACTACAAACCCCCGTTTCTAGAAGCAGTTCTTTGTAAAGAAGGACAGAGAAAACACATTGATGATGATTTTTATGGATGTACTAATTCGAGAGTTTTTAGATTTCTAGTATTTCTGCTTGCAACCCTGCCTAAGGAGCAGAGATTCTGTATTTAACTATCCAATTGTGACCAGGTATTTCAATGGAAAAATACATCTAACTTCATCTAATTTTTTGTAACTCATGTTGCCTTTAACTTCTGAGATACAGAAAGAGGCATACTAATTTTTGGTTATGAATATTTGGTGACCTCTGTCTTTCATAACTATGAATAACATAGCAGTTATGAAATACAGAGATTTTCTATTAAGTTTGAATAGTTTGAACAAAAAGCCCATCACCTTCTCCACAAAACGACAGAATTCTCTCCTAATCCCTTTTTTAACAAAATAGAGTGCTCACTCTGATTATTTTAAATGCTGTTCCTTTCTCACATCTTCCAGGAGTTATGCAGGATTCCAGTTAATACAGAATCACTGAATGGCTGAAGTTGGAAGTGATTTCTGAAGGTCTTCTCGTCCAAGCCCTCAGCTCCAACAGAGTCACCTACAATCCCTTGCCCAGGAGCATGTCCAGATGACCCAAGTATTTTCAAGGATAGACCCTCCACACTCTCTCTGAATAAATTGTCTCAGCATTCAGTCACCCTCACAGTAAAAACGGATTCTTGATGTTCAGAGGGAACCTCCTATGTCTCAGTTTGTGCCCACTGTGTCTGCTCCTGTCAGTGGATGTAAGTTAAAATATATGAACACAGTATCTGTCAGCAGACAAGAAAATGCTTTTTACTGTGAGATTCATCAACAATGGAGAAGGTTGTCTGGAGAGACTGCAGAGGATCCCTCCCCAAAGATACTCAAAACTCAAATGGACACAGCCCTGTGCAACCTGATCTACCTGATCCCACATGAACAGGGGAATTGGAATAGATGATTTTAGTCAGTATTTTGCAGCCTAAAGGACTCTGTGATTTTTTAAATCATTGCTGTTAAACAACACTTTCATTAGAAGTTTTTTAACATTTCAGCAAATTGTAAATTCAACCAAGCCGAGTGAAAGAAGGTGTGACAATATGAAAGTTCCAGCAAATCGAAAGAGAATTCCTGGGGAAAACGTTTGCCCATCATGCTCTTACCAAAAATGAAATGGCTACAGGATTTTTTGCTAAAGCTCCTTCATGTATCAATGCCCTAGAACATGCAGGATGCCAGATGATTCTAAACATACTCTTCAAAATGAAACGGTGAAGAAATGTGAAATTTTTCCTTTCAAATTCTGAAGTGAGTTCAGGTTCTAGAACATACACTCTTATACTGTTATCTACAACAATAAATAATGAAAGTTTGGTTCCTTAGGAAAGGTCAAATGCTTTACTTTCTAGCTCTTCACAACCAGAATCCCTGCAATAAGGATTCTCAATTTTTTACATAATGTAATAATATAATAACAAAATAAAATCAATAAAAAAAATCAAGTCACAAAGCAAACAGAATTACAGAACTAATATACTCAAGTGGTTCAGTATCAAGACTCAAAGGAAATTTCATAACTCTGATAATAAATTCTGGGTCCTATATAAATGAACACTTTATTTGCAAACTGAATTACTGAAAGTCTTGCATAACTGACAAAAAAAGAAATACACAGTGTCTGTCTGCAGCACACAGATCAAATCCAAGGCCTTTTTTCCCATTAAGTACTTTACAGAAAATTTTTTGATACTTTCACAAAAAAATACAAAGATATAATAGCACGAGAAATTCTAAAGAAGACTAGTGTAAGAGTCAAAATTATTGCCAAAATACTTCCCCAAAATTAAAAAATCATACCAGAAGTTACCATTAGGACATTACCAGGTAAACCCTGTCAGTAAAACAGAATAGGTTATACTTGAGAGGAACAGCAAACACCACATGGGCAGTGTTCAATCCACCACTTACTGCTTTGACTCATGGTGACAGACCTCCAGCGTTGGATCGTTGTAGATGAAAGCTGCTTCCAGATCGTTGACTCTCACTCTGTAAATGCGGCACTGTTTACTGTTCAGCTTGATTCTGTTCAGGTTTGCAACTGTGGGAAATATTGTCAGTTCCACATAACCCTATGAAAACACAAACCAAAACCTTCTGTAAAATCCTTATCAACTCAAAAACTAAAAAGATATCAAGAATTACTACTAACACAGTTTTAAAAAATCACTGGTATAAAGATGATATTTCCATATTTAAATGAAAGTTATTTTCCCTTTAGATTTCCTACACTTTATTTCATGCCATTTAACAGGTGAATTTTTGCAGCTGTAAATGAAACAAAACAAACAATTCAACCTGACTGACAATCATGCCAGTTTTTACTGGAAGAAAATCTGCCACTATTGACTAGATTTCAAATGATTAGCATCACTGTGTTGTCTGCTTTGGTATCTGAACTCGAGACAAAGATTCTTAAAACCTAAGCAGAATCCTTTTAAACAGAGATCTAAATTGACAGTGACCCTTGGAGACCTTAGGGCTGAAATGATGAAAGTCTCTTCAAAGCCCAAGTGAACTCACAAGGTAGAAAACTCTGTTAGCCTATCCCTAACATCAGCTAACCCTGTGTGAGCATGAATTCTGAACTGCAAATTGCTCTGTAATATTTACAGTGCCGCAGCTTTCATTTAGAATTTTTTTTTAAAATCTCATAATTAGAATAATCAGGTGTTTTATTTGATACATGTGTTAAGCAATGACAGACTTATGAGACGGGTCAGATTAGAAAGTGTAACATATGAAGTATTTGAACAGCATAATGAGCTTGTGAGTGCAGTTTTTTTTCCTCTAAAAGCATGAAGAAAACCCAGACGCTTAATTTCCACATTACATTTTATTAAGAAATACTTACTACAACAGACTTTCTCTGAAAATTTATGTTGTTGATACAAACTACCTGATGGGTTGTGCTGAAAGAAAAAAAAAAACAAAAAGCAAAGTAAGGTTTTGCACAAATTCCAGCATTTAAAATAATACTTTAACCCAGTTTAGCTGAGAGCCACACAGGATATATGTACATATACATAAATACTGCAAATATAAAATATTATAGATCTATAGATATATACTGCAGGCAGATACTTCTACGAAAATCATTAATGACTGTCTCAATCTTTTATGTGGTCTAAACCAAATAATGAATAAAAGTTATCCACAATGCCAGAAAAGTCCCCCAAAAAATCAAACATAGTATCATAACAGCATGAGCATTACTGGTAATACAGCAAGATGACATAGTTTTTGAACAACAGTTATCTGTAGGTAAAAACAAAGAATTAGAAGTGGCAGTGTTGAGGTCTAACACTGCAGTGCTGAGCAGTGTCAGTAACAGCCAGAGCCACAACACTTGCAATCAGAGACCTGTGGAAAGTTTACCTGGAGAGCTGAAGCTCATACATCATTTATAAAAGCAGGTATTACACATTAAAAGATACAGTTTGTGCTTTTACAATTAGCATGCCGTAAGAATTTGTAATTTAAAGTAATGCTGAGACATTAATCAAGATAGGTACTTTATACTAGTCAAATGCATCTGCTTAAATTTTGAGTGATGTATAAGAACTCCTGGTAAATAAAACTGATTTAAAAGGCAGGAGATAAAAGAATTCCAACTTTAAAAAATCCTGTAAGTTACTTTTATGTATTTTCCGGCAGTAGGTGTCTTCACAGTAGTGCATTTCAGGACTCAAGATAAAACCTTGAAATAATTCAACTTCTTTGGCACATAACACTTTATCTGCACGTGCATTAAGAAGTGACATTGCTTCAGATGACATGAAGTTTGATAAAAATTCCTACAAGAGAATTATATCTAAAAATGGATTCATACATCACTTACATTAAGTGTATATCAGAAGACTGATTCTACTTAGAAATACACTTGTGCAACAGTTTTATAAGGGAGTCAAGAAGGTATAACAAGAAATCTATTAAAATGCACTGAAATCCACCACCAACTGCTTTGTAGCTTGGTTACAACCGAAATAGTGGATGTGTGAAAAGGATAATTTGCTTAACAAAGCAGCTTGCTGCAAAGGCAAGCATTTTTTTGTACACAAAAAAGTCCTTAAGTCAAAAGGGCTTTTTGACACAGCAGTACATCGTAGTATGGTCTTTAGTACAGACACTGCGTGAAGAAATGTCCAAGGTTTGAAGAGCATAATGTAAATATCTTCGTGAGACTGAATGGTTGACAGACTTGCTGCCCATAAGTCCATTTACACATTAAAACACAAATCTGCAACACACATCTTCTGAACGCAAGCTACACCACAAGCAACAGCTCCAACCTTCTTAAGTAAATCACTATTAATCAGCCTGTGGCCTGACTGAGTGTGCATTGGTTTCAAGTATAGCAATTAAAACAAAAAATTGATACTTATAATTTATAGGGTCTTGGGCTTTCAAATCCTTTGTCTCCTTTCTTCCTATTCATCCTGAACCGTAGCACTAAACACACACTGCTGACCGTCAGACTGGCATCAACATCATCCTCACTCAGCGGGTCCCTGGCGCTTTCCCCGTGTCACGTCGTGTTCCATCACTCATCTCCCCGGCGGATGCGCGACCCCCAGCAGTCAGGAATCCTCAGCTCCAGTGAGCACCATCGCTACAGCACCACCAACAAGCACTGTTCGTACATAACCTTCTACGGGTGCACACGCAGCCCCTCTGTCCGCTGGGGTTAAGGAACCAGTCCAGAGGCGCTTCCTCTCCGCGGGAACTCCGGAAAACAACCGGCTCCGCGGGCAGTGCCGGCGGCAGCGGCGGGATCAGCGGGGCCGCGGCCAGGACGGCCGGGCAGGCACCGGGATGGCGCTCCCGGGAGCGCCGCGGGG
>VWZN01018325.1:231551-245884 GCA_013396955.1 Regulus satrapa
GGGGCCGGGGAATAACCTTCCTTCCGTAACTCTAGAATCAATCACCTCGTTCAGGCGAAAATAAATGCTTGCGAAATGCTTCTTCCTTTCGAAGAAAACTGATGGGAGTTTGAAAGCGTCACTTCATTCTGAATGCCGAACAAAACCAATCAGGAGCACTGAACACATAAAATTAATTTTAACAAACACTTCTGACGGGTGTAAAAAAGCTCTATACACTAAATACTTAATTTCTTATTTGTTTTACACAGAAACCCTTATGTAAATACAAACTTGGACCACAAATACAAAAGTACCAATTGTGTTGTGTATTTTAAGTAAGGAGCTTTCTGTAAGGAAAGTGAAGGAATTTCCAAGGCTTTTCCATTCCTATTAATCTCTGGGACTGGACCTTCTGGTGCTGTTGGAAGCAGACAGCAAACACAGGCAGATCTTCCCAGCAAAGCCACTCTAGGTCTCCCACAGCTGGTCAAACACCACATCCCTGCACGGGCAATGTGGAGCACAGGCACTGACCTTGCAGCGCTTCTCAACAATAAACAGAGCTCAGGAAGTAGTTTTCATTCAGCTTTTTATCTCTACCAAATTCCATGTACACACACCGTGCATCTTAAGAGTTATGTTTGATTTAAGAACAGTTTCTCTCCTCTCCACTCACTCTACAGCTGGAATGCTGGCAGTTCCAAGGTATTTCATACCTCACATCTGAGTCTGATAGACAAAATGGTTTTTGTATCAAATAACCACCAACTGAAAACTATCTAATATTAAACTCTGGTTTACTGACATGGAAATCCTTTTCCATTATTACAAAATTACCGTCTCAGGCACACCACTTCATGGCAGTATCATAAAAATATCCTTTTTCATTGCTCTGCACAAAACAGTATTGTACTGTAAGGATTCAAGGCACAATTTCCATGTGCGTTTATTTGCCATAACAAAGTTTAAAAAAAAAAAGTACTACAAACACTACACTTTGTAGGTTCTTTATAAAAAAGCACAAATAGTCTTCTGTAAAGCATTAGTTTTACCTCACCTACATGTTTATGACAGTTTATAGGAACATGATGTCCAACTACTCTCTCTTATATTCCCACTTCACTGCAATGAGGTTTTTTTGGTAATATATATATATATATATAAGGCCATTCTGCCAACTATTAAAGTGTCAGGTGCTTGTGCTGATGGTGTTCATAGACATGACCTTAAAATGAACCTCTTCTCAAAATTAAAACTGGTGTAGTCTCAATGGGGAATGATTTGCTCAGGAGCTTGATGAGCTCTGTGCTATTCAAAACATGAACACTGCAATGAAACTTTAAGAATGGCCACTAATGGGCATAAGACTAAAATTCCCATTTTGCTATTCAAATTAATTCAATTGACTGAATTACTATCAAGGGGGTTTTAAATTTTCATTTCAGACTTACGGATAAACAGATTAAACATATCCAAGAAGTAGCTTGGCTCCTGGTTTAACTAGACACAAAGGAAAAAGATGTTGGGCAAAGGAAGGTTGGCAAAAGAAGGTGAGCAGAATATCATCCTTAGAGGCTACAGGTGCACTCACACGCTCCTTAGCTGTGCAGAAAACACAACTCGTTCAAGTAGCCTAGCTGCTGAAACTCAAGCACACTGTAAAATGATGGCTGGTAACTCTTTCCCCCAGAAGGCAGCAGGAGGTAACATTCTCTGTTGCTACATTCAGTATCCTCAGTTCTTCAAACAATACTTGTTATGAGATGGGTCTTCTAGAATTATAAACTTTAACACCATTCAGCATTGAGGAGCGAGCATATTTTGTCAGAAGAGCACCAACAGTCTGCTTCTCTGCACACAAGTCTCTAAGAGGAAATAAAGCACATGACATTGGCATTAAAAGATATTCTCTGTAAAACATTTGTAACTACCACAATAAACTGGATTAGGATATTAGGAAAAAATCCCAAACTACTCTGTCACATAATGCTTTAAATTACCTGACATTCAGAACCTACCTTGACGTTTAAGCACTAAGCAAAACTACATTACTTACTTAAAATAAAAATAATTTTGGGTTTTAGATGGACTTTTCAATCTAGCAAAACAGTTAGCCCAGAACTAGTCAGTTATATTACAGTAAATTTTGAGCCACTCATAAAGGGCTGATGCACTTATGTCTGGGTTAGCATCAGTATCTGCTCACATACATCACAGCTGGACATTCCAGGCAGTTAAGTCTTAACCACCAAAGGAAGAAAGGATGCAGTACAGGAAGCAATATTGCTGTATAGTTCTAGTGTTGTAAATATAGAGACTCATTGTAAATGCCAGGAAGTTTAGCCTTTGAATTGTCTGCCTTAATCAGATGAGAGTTATCACCCATTTATACTCAGTAGGATCAGCTTTTACCATATATTTAAATCCTAAAAAGAGAGTTACAGATCCCAGAGGTGGGTATTCTATTAATATAGAATCCATATTAATTTAAAATGCAAAGTATAGTATTATCACTGAGGCAGTGATAGCTCATCAGAAGCCAACTATGCAAAAAGGGAAGAATATAATACTAATTATATTTAAGTAAAAAGAAATACATCCTTACTGTATATAAGGGGTAATGTCCACTTCTGTCCACTTTTCCCGTATGCCAAATAAACTGTTGAACCTTTCCTGATTGTCTTCAGGTAAATCTTCTACTTTTAGCAGAGAGATGGTCTCTGGTTTGGAACTTTTATCCACGAGAGCCAAGCCCTGTAGATCAGCATCCAAAAGGAAATGTTAAGTACCGACAAAACAATTAAACTTCCTTCTTTCTGACAATATTCCACACAAGTTGCCCTTTGCAGATCCAAAGCCTTCCAGAACTGCACTACCAGAGGCAAAGTGAAGAGGCATCATAAGGCACTGTTTTACAGTCAGTATTTATAATTTCCTTTATGACAAGAAGGAAGGGAGAATCCATCGGGTTCCAACATATCTCTGCCCTGCTTTGAGCAAAAGGATTCCCATAGTGTTTGCTACTCTGCTGGCTGTCACTACTATCTGCTGAACAACAGCTTCAGCTTCTGTTCCAGTCACATTTGCAAGTAGTAACAGTACAGCCGCAACCTTTCTTCAAAGAGTGAAATGTGCCTGAGTTACAGAAACCTGAATTACCATGATTCCAGACTACTGGTGCTCATAGGAGACATCATAAAGCAGACTTGAACTCACAAGCTGACAGAAACAACACAATACCAAATAATGGATAAAATCTGTATATGACAGAAGTCAGTTACAGCCTACTCACAACAGAATCCATACTTTATGTTTACCTGAAGCTGATCAAGCCTTGTTGTCAACCCCTCAGGGACACTCTGTCGCCAGACTTCTTCAAACTCTGACAGATTGAATTTAACGGCATTTCGCAAAAGCATGTGTGCTATAGCTCTGCATATTTTATCCTCACGCATTTCAAAGAAAACCTCCCCTGCTGAGAAGCAAAAACTGGGTTGAGTTCTTGCCCTTTGATAAAAGAACAGCTTTGTATTTCCATTCTGTTCTACAGTCTTCTATACACCAAGCATACTCTTTTTGATTTTCCTTGGGAAGTAATTTGACTTGGTATTAATTGGAATAAATTATGGTATCTTCTCATTCTCAATAACAAATTATGCAGAATACAGCAGCACTGTCCCAACTACAGTATTACTTTGTATCAATAAATGTGTTTGCCCTCCATGTTTTCCCCTTTGTACCTTTGCATACCGTTTCTCCTATAGCTCTCATTCCTATTTCTGAATGGCTTGAATTAAAGTATTTGCTTTAATAATTAACAAAACTTTCACTTATTTAATCCCCCTGATGATATTATTAAGGGATGAGACTTCATTTTCTCTCAGACTGACTTGGCTAAAATTCTTGAACTAAATCAGCTGTAAGCACTCTCTTCTATTGCTTCAGCCACCCGTCTGTAATTCAGACTTGTTCCTTGTGCAAATTGCCCAAGACTCTGTTGTCACTCCAATTACTTCCCTATGTCCTTCAAGGTTGTGTGCAGCTCCTACTTCAGCCAAAAGTCAGATGAAAGCCACTGTGGGGAAGAATTCAGGCTGAGATTAGGGCAGTGCAGAGTATTTCTGTGAGATGGGCAGTGGACATCTAATCAATATAAACCAGCAGAACTTGTGGTGCACTTCAAGAGATCAAAGGCAGATACCTACTTCAGGCAAGCTGAATTCACGCCACTTACTTCTCATAATAGTAAAATTAATTGCTTAAATATCTGGCATCTTCTAGGGTCTCTAAAGAGAGATATCATCTAAATTTTACTAGTGATCTCTCTTTATTATCAAAATTACTGATAGTGAATATCGATATCGAAAGTATGGGTTGTAGACACCTAATAAATAACGTCCAGTACCTCTGTTCACAATTGTACAGTTCAATAGCTTTTTTTCCCTATGAAACTTCCTTTAATAATTGTACTAATTTTTAGCCCAGTTTCCTCCCTCCTTATACTGGCACTACAGCAAACTCATTTGTTTGGGCCATCCTTCACAAAACCTACGTTTCCTCTTGTTTATGCAAAGTTAAACCACGTAAGCTTTCCCAGACTTACCATCATCAACGTATTTCCTGCCATAGCTTAAAAGAATGTGTTCTATCATCTCTCTGGAAAAAAAAAACAAAAAAAACCCAGAAATCAAGTTCTAAGTTCTTTACTAGGACACTATGAAACAATTACCAAGAAGATTAAGAATCAGGTATGAAGAAAAAATTAAATTGAAGAGAATAGATGACGAGACAAATTTTTGTGGGTGAAATGAAGAAACTGGCAAAAAAATAGAAGTAAAAGAGAGAAGAAAAGGGACAAATAACAGATTTGTAGCTGATTTAACTTCTCAACCCCAAAGGTCTCTTCCACTTTATATTTATAACTAGCAAAGACTAAACTGTGTATGGAAAATAAGGAATAGAGACTCTAGCAATATTCACTTTTTTCCAATGAGAAAGAATTGTATCAGAAACAAAGTGGCCAGCAGGACCATGGCAGTGACCATTAGCCTGTACTCGGCATTGATGAGGCCACATCTTAAATTCTGCGTCCAGTTCTGGGCCCCTCACTACAAGAAGGACATTGAGGGGCTGGAGTGTGTCCAGAGAAGGCAACAGAGCTGGGGAAGGGTCTGGAGCACCAGTCTGATGAGGAGCAGCTGAGGGAGCTGGGGGTGTTCAGCCTGGAGAAAAGGAGGCTCAGGGGAGACCTCATCACTCCCTACAGCTCCCTGAGAGGAGGCTGCAGCCAGGTGGGGTCAGGCTCTTCTGCCAGGCAACAGTGACAGGATCAGAGGAAATGGCCACAGATTTATTTAAACTAAATAAAAGAAAAATTTCTTCATGGAAAGCATTGTCAAGTACGGGAACAGGCTACCCAGGGAAGTGTTGGTGTTTAAAGGGCATGCAGATGTGGCATTTAGGGATATGGCTCAGTACTGGACTTGGCAGTGGTGGGTTATTGGTTGGACTCAATGATCTTAATGTCTTTTACCTGAATTTTTACCCTATGATGCAAGTCAAAAATTTGGCAATTAATTATCCCTTACTGAATAATACACACTTTCCTGAAGTTCTGTCATAAAATGTTAGCTTAACTGCAGATAGCTTTTTGAGCCAAAAGCCAATTAAATGGAAAATGCTACATATTGAAAACTTAATACTTTCTTTAAATGGTAGTTTTGAATTACACCAGAAAACATACCTCCCTCTCAGATAGTATGCAACAGGTAGAACAATTTTGGCTAGCTATAGGTTCACAACAGGTATTTCAAGATGCTCAGCAATTTACCACTCAAGCACATGCTACTTCTATCATTTACAACTCAGCAGTAATGTTTCTCCTATGAATCAATGGAAATACTGCCAACACTAAAATCAGTTTACTAAACTATTTCTCTAAAAATTCCTGAGTTTATTTTAGAAACAAAGAAAATGTATCATTTACATAATGATAACTAGAATCTAGATTCCCAAGACTATAATTCTGATAGACAATTAACTAGTACTGTAATTACTAATAGTTATTAATGAATGTAGGCAATTTTAAAGAATAAAAATAATTGTTTACCTGGGTTCTAGAGATTCAAGTTCTTCAAGACAGGTACATAAAGGAACCTTGCTCAAAGGCCAGGACTCTGAGTCTATTAGCTGAGTCACATGATTCAAGAGTTTCATCTCATAGTCAAAGTCTAGAATTCTCCAATATCCTGCCAAACAGAGGACCACAAAACATTGTTAGAAGGAAAAAAAAGGTGTTAGAATTAACACCTTAATTTTATTGCCATTAAGATACATTACTGGAGTCTGGACATCCAGGTCACACCTTTACAACATGCAGCAGCATAGTTTCTTTTTTAGAATTAAGAGCTGAGAAAAGAAACTAAATAATTAAAAACAAATATAAAGGAGAATGAAACTTTTTTATCTCCATTGTTTGTAATTCTTTAGTAATTCTTTAACTGCTATAGATACAAAGACACTACAAATATCACTCCAGATATTTCCACAGTCAGATGTGGAAAAACCAGTATTTAGTTTAGGAATAGAACTCCATGAACAGAATTGGCTGCATTGGCTCTAAAAAGAAACAGTTCAGGTCCAGAGAACTTCACAAAAATCCAGAAATCCAAATGACTCCAGGACTGCCATCACCTTGTGTCCCAGTGAGGGTTTGGGCATGGCCAAGTATGGACATATCTCAAGACGAGGCATTTGCTCAAGCCTTTCCTCACATGGTAGAAGACACTGAGGTAAACCCAGTCCAGGAGAGAAAAGGACTATGAAAAAAGGATTGGGTTACCTAAGAATCAGCTATTTTTGCCCCTAGAACTACAGAAAGCAGTAGCCACTCATTCATAAAGAGGGTGACCAGCTAAAAAATATTCTTGCTGTGGGTGGGATACTCTGATGCCAGCGTTTGTAGCAGCTAAGGAGGAGTTATCCAGGAAAGAGAGAGACTGGCAGTGCCTGCTCAGCTTTATCCTTCTGATCAGATTCATAGCAGCAGAGGACATGGACCTACGGAAAGCAGTCCTAGCACTTGAAGTAACCTGCAGCTTGAAAGCTGAAGATATGGAGTGGGCCTTAGAAAAAGGAGACATATATGTTAGGGAAAATAGCAGGGTTATTTCCTCACAGGTAATAATATTCTTTAGATACTAATACCTTCAATTTTGCAGGCATCTATAACCTCCAATTGGTGGAGTATTTCTTCCTCACTTGCTTGAATCAGACTTAACAAATCTTCTGTTGTATACTACAACAAGGGAAAAAAAGAAGGAAATAAAAGAGGTTATTCTTACTCCCTCTTTGCTTCAGCGACCATGCTAAATGCATTACAAGCTATAATGATGAGATAAACATTTCTTTCCCCCAGACTCTAAATGTTCTAAGGTTTGTCACACTCGCTGAAACTTTTCCTGTAACTTAAAGCATTTTCTCAAATGGTTATTCAATATAAAAGGCAGTCTAACTACAGGAAAAGTCTTTGTACCCAGCCTAAGTAATATACCTGTATTCCCAGAATGTCAAACTAGCACAACCAGACTTTGTAAGTGAAGTATCCCAGCAAGAATGAAAAGTGAGTATGTTCTGGCTTTCCTGAAATCACATATTTGAATCTGAGAGATTCAAAGAAAGGGCAAAGCAAAAATCACTTCTCACTTTTGGACAGAAGTCAGAACCTGCACTTAGTACTTCCACTGAGGGAAACTCTCCTGCACCATGACCTCAACAGTTCCATGTTGTGTTTTGGTGTCTGCTCATCAGTGGGCACACACAGCACAGACCCAGCCATAACAGAAACACCTCCCTGCAGAACAGTTATGTGGTGAGATGGGAGGGTGCTGTGGCATACTGTGGTGAAGACGTGGGTGGAAAAGAAGCTATCATGAGGAGTGAAGTAAATGGAAGAAATACCAG
Source organism: Regulus satrapa (assembly GCA_013396955.1). Classification (NCBI taxonomy): domain Eukaryota; kingdom Metazoa; phylum Chordata; class Aves; order Passeriformes; family Regulidae; genus Regulus; species Regulus satrapa. The sequence goes on from VWZN01018325.1 coordinate 239,496, forward strand.
ACTTCAATTCCTTTATTCACATTAGAGCCTTTTTAATCAACTCTAATATTAACATACTGTTAATTATAGCTCAAGAATATTTCCTATCAGAAAGAAAAACATTGGTTTAAGTATTGGATTGAGATCTATCAGACTATGGGAACACAAATGGAACATATCTACACTAAGTTTGGAACATCCACATGTTAAAAAAAAATCTAATAAATACAGAAAGGCCTCCACTTCCTGCTATGCTATTCCTATCAGAGTATTGAAATATCATAAGGCCAAGCTCCCATCAGTATGTCAATGAAGTTACAATTTTATATACTACTTTAAAAAAATACTGCTAGCAACTGAGAGCAAAAATATCCCCAAATCACTATGTGTGTTTGAAGTTCAACACTGCCATTCTGTGCCTAGCACAGAAGTCCTTGGCATATGTTTCTGCTTTGAGGCCAGCCCAGCAATCCCAACAGCTTTTTTGAATACATCACTGCTCTCAGCTCTGATGCTTTTATCAGCTGCATTAATGCATGTTTGCCCTTGCAGACATAAAATAGAATGGGCTGGCTTGCAGCATGTCCACACCAGCAACTTCAAGATAATGTATTTACCACGTTTTTTATCCTTATTCTTATCAGATGTCTATAATCATCTGAGTATGCCTTGTCATTTCACTGTAAAATTCAGTACTAGCATATATATTTATAAGCTTTCCTCTAGTTTGCTAAATCACAACACTATGCAACAGGTTCCCTACAGTGCCACAGACCTCTATGGCTCTTTTGCTGGGGTTCTCTGTATGATACAGTCCTGAAAAATCATGAGAAGCTTACAGTAAACAACCAAAAAAAAGTAATTTGTTTTCAGACAGAATAAAGGCAGCCTATTAGTTCCCAGCACACCAATAAATGTTACATGTAAGCAAACAAAACAGTGGAAATCATTACTACACATACGTTGTTTGGGATTTCAGTGAGAATTAGTCCCATAGGAAAGAACTTTCAGATTCATTTACAAGTTCTACCAGAGGCAAGATTAAGATCTGTCTGCATTTATCAGCTATAACTAGTTACCCAGTAAGTTCATAGAGGAAATACATTCTTCTTCAAAAATAACTGTTGATTAATGCTCACACCAGGCATTCACTCTTTGGAGATACTGACATCTTTTAAATAATACTCAATATTATGAAGAAATATTATTGCATATGGCTTTTTTAGTTGCTAGCCTTTGACAACACTTATCATTTTCAGGCAATTTAAGCCCTTTAACCTTTGCCATCCTTTATTTTGCTGTATGTCTTTCTATGCCTAGATAAGCATAGGTAGGCAATTCTGGGAGCAAGATTCTGTAACTAATCAGAAATCAGCCTGTTAATCATCCAAGAAGAGAGAGGGCATCATGTCTCTCCAGAGAAAAGTAACACGTGTTCACACATCTAAGCACATGCCAATGGTTTGCTGATGAAAGCTTCAATCAAGCCTCAACATAAAATACTTGGGAGCAACTACTTTTTGGTTTGAAAGACAAGAGGAAAACCAACCAAACTAACAAAATCCCAGAATTTTGATCAGTTTTGATCCTGAGATCATATGCTGCACAGTCCAGGTCTCTCCATTACTCTTTAGGTCCCAAAATGAATTCCCTGGAAACACGCTAAGACAGCAGGACAGGATTTCATTTGTGTTTTCCCTTCTTTCCTTATTCCATGTCTTATATAATCCCTGTTACTCAATTCAACTCCCTTCTTCTCCTTGTCATCACCAATTACTGACTGGCAAGTGAATTGCATGTGGGTGTGCTCTAACCTCAGACATGACAGACCCAAGGAAAGGCTGCATTATACCTTAGTAGCCATTTAGCTCTCAAGGAATTTAGAAAAGGTTCTGAAGGTTGTCCTCCAAGAAACTTCCCATAGGAAAAGGAAAATGCCCAGTTTCCTTCTGTGTCCTTCATCTTCCTCTCTTAACTAATAAAAAGGTTGCTTACCTATGCTCACTGGAAGTGCTAACAAGAACCAACTTGTTTAGAATACAAGGGTTAAAAAGTTAACTGAAAGAAGCACTGTGAATCACGTGAGGAAAGGGATTTTTTCTGTTTAAGGATCTCCATTTTAATTTGCTCATTATCAATTACAAAAAAGTAATTAACACAGCTGATTTACCTTTGAAAATGTTGAAGTCTGATCTTTTTGACTATCAGGCCCTTCATATGGATCTTCCATTAAAAGCTTCCTCAGTTTCTTCAGTTTTGGTCGACATCTCCTTAATTCCCAATAGTTCTTGGAAAAACCAGCAATCTACAAGAGAAAACAGCCACTCTTTAAACATTTTAATGTAGCATCTGGATTCAAAGCTGCTTACAAAAAATTATCAGCAAGCAGTGTTAATCTACTAACTGAAACAAGAGACTATTAATAGGGGAATTACTTTAAAGACAAAACAATCATTGCAATGTTTTCAATTTAAAAAATTACTACAGACAATGACTAAAAATCCACTGATTGATCGTTGATTGATAATATAATATGTTCGTAGTGCGTAAGACAAAGGTAACAGCTCAACTCTGGAAGCAAATGACAGGAAATCACCATAGGATACATTTCTGCACAATTCCCATCAAAACTGCTTTTTTACTTAACAGTAAATTATATTGCTGCCACAAAAGCCCTCCTGTATTAATCTGTGTCTATCCTCCCCACGTCTTCCCATGCTTCATGGTCCTGATACACCTTAAGGAATCATCATAGCCCTAAGCTCAAGCACAAGGACAGAAAACAAGGACAGAAAGCTACACTTGCACACAACTGACAAGACATCTCTGTTCCTTGCCCTGAGCCAACACACAAATGAAGAGCACCAGGAAGCTCGGCTGTTCTTGACTCAACAACACTGATTTACCAAAACTTCACTTTCAGAGTAATCCTGAGGTGTTTCACAGGGTACAGCTTTGACTCCCTGCAAGATTCTTTTTAGTGGACAGACTATTGGAGGCCTTTCAGCATCATTTCTGCTATTTACCCAACTGACAGAAATGAGAACAGAGCGGCAGAGGCAGAACAGCAGCCAGCGTAGAGACTCCTGACCCAATCACTAGTTCCGTGTTAAAACAGCTTCCACGAAAAAGCCTCTAGACAGCACTTTAAAATACTCTAAGTGATTTACCAGAGCACTTGGGGTATTTCAGAAGTCCTCCACTAAAAAAAAAACCCAAACAACTAAAAATTTTAAATATTCCACTTAAATTGACTATAAGCAAAACTACCTATATATAGAACTCGTATACAAATTCTAATTCATGGAAACCTCTCAGTTTTAAGCTATTTCATAACTGGCTTCCAAAAATTTCAGCTAAACACCTATTTCCTGATAAACTTCCAAGGTTCATGTCAATTAGCATTTACTTAAGTGCTAGGCTTTTTTTCCTGCCAAGTTGTTGTTTTCTGATCATTTTGGTAATAAGAAGATACTCTTCATAGAAAAGAAAAGAAATAATTCTAATTAATATTCCAAAGCTCATAACCTGAGCTGAGCTGCATGAGGTGAATAAAATGGCACATGCTTTGGCTGCGAGTACTGGCCGTGCAAGTGATTCCAAGATGAGCGCCAAGACTGCAAGTGAAGGGCAGTGAAGCCCCAAAGCTCTGAGTACACATAGTATCTTTCACTATGTTTCACCCTATGCAGTGTCAATGAACCATCTAACATTTTTGAAATAATTTGGAGAGCTCTTGGAAATAAAACTCTTTAAATAGTTCCTAAGCAAATCACAATTCTGCAATGTGTAACTTCACAGGAATGGTGAAATTATTAAATATAGGGGAAAAAAAAGTATATGGAAGAATATTACTTTCTCATTAATCTACTTCAGCTTGAATTAACTTTTTACATTAGCTCATTAGACCTCATGAAAGAACTGATGTTGAAGTAGGATTATTCCTCAATGACACCATTATGTCCATTACAGCAAATAATTAACTAATAATATTTGCCTAGCTATTTTTAATAGAATTTTATTGACTATGCTTCAGAAGAGCAGAAAACAATTAATTATTTAACTGAGAACTCTAAAACCATTCACTTTGACAAATAGTTTGATATGCTAATTGAAAGAGCCACCTTTGAATACATTTCTATATTTAACAAATAGTATTCAGAGATGACATGGTAAAATCTCCTTTTTGGGGAAAGCACTCCTAAAAATCAGCCTGTAAATGGCTTACTTTAAAAACAGTTGCTATCACTGAGAAATTATATTTTCTTTGCAAGCTTTTGATACCAACCAAAAGTAATTACTGTGCACTGAAAATAAACAACAGTTTTAACTTCTCAGAAACAATAAGAATCATACATTACAGATGAAGTTCAGCTGCCTGAAGAAGGGCTCTAAAGCCATGTTGGACACCCTAAGGCACAGCATGGCCCTTTATAAAAAGCACTTTTACAAAGATATCCTCCTGGAACTGGTCAATACACAAAGAAGATACAGGAGACTCCTCCTTTCTCCAGTGGCAGCCTGCAATAGTGGCTAAGCAATACCACAGGTCCTGTAAAATGGCCTTAAAATCCTGCATTTAGGCAACTGAATCCCAGCTGGGTTTCACATATGCATCTAGGACAAAATACAAGAAATTACAGAGAATAGGAAAGCAGAGAATTAAAGCAACCCTGCAAGACATACCTGTGAATGAATGATATTACAAGATGCTGGATCTGCATTCAGCTCCTCTGGAGTTTTGCAACCAGGAACAAACAGCAGCATATTTGAAGTATCCGCTATTTTCATGTCGTAAGTTTTATCTTTGCTGCACAACACTGCTTGTTCATCCTTTTCACCACGGATTACTAGGCTGGGGAAAAAAACAAAAGCATGGAAATTAGGAGGTATTTTTACCTGTTTCAGGATGAACATTTATTAAGCTTGTCTGATATTTTCTCACATTTATACACTTGTAAAGAAATTACAAACTGCAGTTCTGTTTGATAGCAGCAGTCACAGTTCACCAAAATATAAAGATACAAATGTCAATTAATCTAACTACGTTTTTCCCTCTCGTTTTAGTGTGGGAAAAGTCAAAAGACAAACATTTGAAGTTTTCATGTAGAACACAGTTGAATTCCTACTGTCATACACCAATTCACTCAACCTCCCTAAAACATTGATTAAGTGATGCTTAGTGTGTGAGCTAGTCCACTAATCTTAGAAATTAGGTTACAACTAGAATTGTTCTTTAATGTGGACTGAAGCTGGCCCTCTGTGAAACAAGAAAGCAAACAGAAATTGTGTCCATTGTACAGAGCTCTTCAGATAATGAACATCTATTTTCTTTCAAGTAATTCCAAGCAGGAAAGAAAATCATCTTCTAGAACAATTCTAGACAAAGAGACAAAGTAAACCACCCTCTTCAGCTCACAAACTTGATTAAGTAAAGGTTCTGCATGAGGACGTGATAACACCAAAGCAGGACCATGACAGCGGAACATATCCTAGCCTAAGTGCTCAGATTCCATTTAATTAAACTGCTTCTCTTCTTCCCTAAAGCCTGCACGCATGAACAAAGCTCACCAAGGGATCAACATGATTCAGGCCTCTAACAGGTAACTCTTTATCAGTATTGCACTAAATAGGAATGGGCTTACATATGTCACATATGTCTCAGAGAACTTCTTTAGAGGGACTTCTCTTTTTGTATCACTTATGCCACTGGCACTTGGAGTAAAGGAAGAAATTTAAAACTGTATCAAAACCTTACCTAGAACCTGATCTTGGTTCAGAGTTTAGTGTCACATAACCATTCTAATACTGCACATCCTTCCCTGACAATTTATCTATCTTCCAGGCACCCTGCCATTCACACCTCGAGAGCTCTAATGAAAAGATCTCAAAGTCAGCAGGATTCTTTTAGAGACATAATCTCTTTTTCTAAACCTGTATTTCTGATCATGGGCTCACAGAATATCCCGAGCTGGACGGGATCCATTAGGGCCATCGAGTCCAGCTCCGGCCCGGCCCAGGGCTGCCCGAGAGCGCTGTCCATTGCCTCTCCAAGTGCGGCAGGCTCGGCGCTGTCACCGCTTTTGGGGCAGCCTATTCCAGCACCTTCCCAGTTTCGTTTAGAAGCCTCCACAGAAGGAAGTTTTCCATTAAAAACAAACAAACAGAATCTCCCCCCCACACACACACACACACAAGCAAAAAAACCCTTCACGCTTCTAATAAGTGTAGATAGGTTTTAATTTCCAGTGTAACTGCGGCAGGTTTAAGGGATTTAAGGGGCGGTCACGCAAACCGCATCCGAGGAACACGAGCGGGCGAAGCCGCGCTCCGGGGCCATCCCCGCGCCCGCCCTACCTGCGGCCCGCCTCCAGCTCGGCGCAGAGCCCCGGCTCCAGCTGCAGCAGGCA
>VWZN01018325.1:260393-295821 GCA_013396955.1 Regulus satrapa
GAGGGCATGAGCAGCATGCAGCAGAAAGCGGCGGAGCTGGAGCACATGGCCGAGGTCCTGCTCACCGGCGAGCAGCTCCGGTAAGCGCTGCCTTCCTCCTGGCTTTGCCGGGAATGCGTACCTGGGGTCGGCAGTAGCCGCGCTGCCGACGGCGGGAGGGGAGGTTTGTGGGGCGGAGGGCGACGGTCTGTCGCCGCGGACTTTCTTCGCACCGGACTACCTGCCCTGCTTGCATCGCGGCCCCGGGCTCCGGCCCCGCTTTCAGCAGCGCCGAGGACGGGGGGGCCGCAGCCGGGGAGGGAAAGCCGCGCTCGGGGGGCTCTGCCGCGGGCACCCCTGCTCCCTGCGCGGGGCAGGAAGCGGCTGGGGAGAGGCTGCTGCGTCACTAAAGGCATCAAACGCTGCAGGAGAGTGGCGTCTTTAAAGATTAAAACCCCCCAAAGGAGCCGTAAGAGATAAAGTGTCTCAGCACCCCGTGGAGAGCCGGGGCGAGCGCAGGGCAGCGCTCCCGCACAGCCCGGCCGGCACTGGCAGCGGCGCCGGGCACTGACCCCGCAGAGCTGCGCTTCACTCCGAGAGATTGTTTTTATTTTGCGTCAGCTGGTCCCAGCAGATGGAAGGGGATCCCTACTGTCAGTGCCAGCAGCAATTAACAGTGCTGTGTGACTGGAGTTGTGAGCAGCGCAGGAGCCTTGAACAAAAACGCCTGACTCAGTTAATTTTGAATTTCTAGAATGTATGCTGGCTATGTGTGCAGGCTGTACCTATACAGTACAGAGGAGAAAAAGTAATTTTAATAATTTTGGTTTTGTGATGGACCATCTTGTGATTCAGGTAGAAAAATCCCATTATAGTGTGTTATATAAGTAACTAGAAGGGGATGGTAATTTTCCCTGTAGGTTTTCTTGAATTTTTTAAAACTTTTTTTGCAGATGCAAGACAAACACTGAAAGGTGATAGAAATGCTCCCTGCTTTGGCAGATACCATCATTGCTTCTAGTGCAGACACTGTTACTGTTTGCATCCACGAAGTGAGGAGAAGTGCCTCTTTGTGAGGCACACCAGTGATACTCCTGTTTGGCAAATAAGTGTTATTGCGGTGGCCTGGCTCCAGTACACACCAGTGCCGCCTCTGAGCTTGAGATTCTGCTTCAAAGTAGCCTGAAGTGACACTTGGGGTAACAGAGTGCACTGGCACAGGTCCTGCATGGTGGATTTGGTGCAGAGTTGAGCATCCAAGTGTCACATACAAATCCTGCCGTTCCTAATTTATGTTAATAGAAGTTGAAGATTTCACACTAATAGAAAATTTCTATAAGGATTGCATTAATCTTTTTGTATCCCTCGTAGTTAAATAAAGCTTTGCAATCTTTCCCTGAGGAGAAACTGAGGAAATGTTACCAAATCAGGCTCCTCGAATCAGCTTGTCAGTGTTGCAGTCAAGAATTACATTTGTAATTTTATTTATTAAGGTGTTGAAACACAGTGGTCTTTTTGGGCAAGGTGATCTGCAGGTACAGCATAGTTATTGACCATCCTGTGAAATTATCTATGGACATTCCTTCATGAATCTATAAGAAGTGGCTTAGATCTGCTTTGACTGGGAGTTCATGAGCAAGTCAGTACATAATGTCTGGCTACTGCTCAAAGAGTGGGAGATCCACTCTTTTTCCAACCCTTTTCCTACACCCAGCAGTGTAGTCCCACCTCCTCTTTGTGCAGTTACCTGCTCAGGTAACTTCTTGGGCTTCTTGAAAGCAGATTCAATGTGATGATTTGGTAGGAAGGTTGCTTTTCTGATCTGCTGACTTCCAGAAGCCACAGAAGATAGGTGTTGGGATTGTGGAGCCAGGAGGAAGAAGTGGATGTGGTGGTGAAGACACAAAATTTCCACTTGGACTGCAGTGAGCTGTGGGTCAGCTGGAACTGCATTGTGAAACTGCACCCAAAATTGTCTACTTCTCGCCAGTTTTTTCTTAACTTCATTCTGTTTCTCTGTTGGGATACTTTATGCAAAGGATTTGTATTCTTCAGTTTTCCAGGCAGTAAAAGCCACAAATAAGTGATAGAAGACTGGCTGGCAGACAAGTTTTAGCCAACCCTGCATTTAAAGTTTCCCTTTTCCTGTCCAAGATAAGCGTATAATTGTTAATGCAAAATGAAAATGTGGAGTGTTTTCGGGATCAAAGACAGTTTATATCAGCAGCCTTTGGGGCAGGCAAACAGATGATAGAAAACCAGAACACACATGCACTCAAGGCAACATACTGTACTCTATTCTTAGTGATGCTTGCAACTGCAAGATTCCCCAGTGGGATTGATGCAGCCAGACAGGTGATTGTGTGTGTATTTGGGTGAAAGTGCATGCAAGATGAGCACATAACTTAGGAATAAAAGTGTAAAATGAAACTGTGAGCATGGTGTTACTTACACAAACCCAACCAAATGGAGGTATTTAAAGCACTCTTGTACTAGACCAAACAGCACGTGTGGCTGAACTCAAATACTTACCAGAGCTGCTTGATTTAAATTCCTTACAAAGTTCCTAGTGCCTGTCTTGCTCCAGCCTCACGCGTTGCCTCATAGCTCTCATTCCCATGGGCTGTTTCATATCTGTCCTTCTCTGAAAGGTTCTGATGCAGTGAGGGTTAAAGTTGTCTGAGCAGCACCTTGGTGAGCTTGGCTTTGCACACTGGCAGTGCCTGTGGTAGAAATGGGAGTTCTCTGCCCTCTTCCACTCCCTAGACAACCGCACAGTGGATGGGGGAGGGAAAGGAGTAGGACAAAGAGTTTTATCCTTCTCGTTGTTCCTGTCTCTTGGTTGCTTGTGATGTATGTTTTGTCTTTGCAAGGTCAGGAGCCTCTGCCCTGATGTGTGCAATGTTAGCTGGCACCCAGGAACTTGGCTTCTGGCACAGGCTGTGATGTAAATTCTGGCCCATGGGTGGGGTGATTTATGGGAAAAGAAACGAGATCTTGAGCTATATGTTAGATAACATGGTAAATTTTTACATCCAATAGTGTCCAGTAGCTGTCTTAGTAAATGCCTAGTTCTTACTTTTAGTTAATAGAAACTTATTTTTTAAAGTGAGGACTTAGAAGTTTGGCTCTTGGCAAGCCTTTGAATTGTTAAGCTGGCAGCTATGAAGGAAAGCTGAAGATTACAGCAGTGTGACACACCAGAACAGACCCTTTGGCAGCTTCTGTTGCCATGCAGGAGATCAGCAAGAACAAGGAGAAAGCTGGGATGGGCACGATCTGGCTGTAAGCTTTGGCACTGATGGTCCTGCAGGGACAAACTGTGGAGGCTCTGCCTGGCAGCTCCAGCCACCCAAAATCTCAGCTCTTCCTTTTGTTGTGCTGCAGAGACCTTGCAGCTGTTCAGTGCTGAGCTCTCTCTTCTGAGGAGGTTGCAACAGTGCTTCCCTTAAAATTTTTGAGAGGATCACAGGACCTTCAGGATGGGGAGAGCCCTTAGAGGCCTCCACCCTGCTGCATGCCTGCCTGCAAATCCGTGCCTGGCACAGCCCTGGGGAAGTGAATGCCCCTGAGCTTCTCTGGCCTTGCTGGGAGTGCCTGAAGGAAGGTGTGACATCGATAGTCATTGCTGGAAACTTAATAACAGCACTACTGAAGTTGTTAAGAATTTTATCAGAAGCAGAGCAATTCCAAGCTCGTTTCTCTCATGGTTGAGGGCAATGGGTTGTGCCCATTTTAGCACTGTTTGGCAGAAGGATTAAAGTATTATCTTTGGGTTTGAGCACTGACTTGGATAGAGCTGATCTTGCATTCTGGAAACCTAGAAGCAGTTTCAGTGGGCATGTTTTGATATAGATGCTGGTTTGCTATCTTACATAAGCGGGTGTCTGAAATCTCCTCATCTGCTAATTGTTTTTTGATGCCAGATTGTCACCAAATCTTGTCTATCTCCCAAGAGTCCCTCATTTCTTGCAGAAAATGTGCCTAGTAATTCAGGAATCCTCAGACTTTAGTAGACTGAGCAGCAATATTTAAACACCTATTATTGCCATTGTATACAGTGTGGAGTTCTCTGTAGTAGGTGTAACTTGAATGACATTTAATGTCTCTGCAGACTTTTGGATTCCTCTTTATTACCAGCTTTCACAAGAAGCTACATCTTTCTCTATTCACACTTCTGTTAGATAGTTGGGTAAATAAATATGTTTTATTTATACACACTTCTCTAGATGAGGCAGGGATTTTGATATAATGGTTTTTATAATCAGCATCCTCTTTCTTTCTACTTAGAGAAATATGAAGCATGTTTCTTAGAGATTTTTTTTTTTTTCTGTTCAAAGAGACAAAAGATTGAACAGAAATTTATTTCCTTTTTTTTGTCAGAGTTGGTATCTGAATGTTGTTTTATAGAGTTAACGGTTTTGCATGGTAAACAGCTACACATTTTGAAGCTGTAAGACAAAACCAGTTTTACTTGTCTTCCAAAGATTTCACTTCAGGAACCTTACCACTTTCAGAAATCATATTAGAGTGCATAACTTTCAGAGTCATTAACTTGTGAAGGATGGCAGCGCCTACAGGTCCATAACTTTTTCTTATTCTAAGCAATAAACAGTCAACATTTTTTTCATGGTGGTTAGGACTGAAAAGTTCATTAGCACTCTAAGGTGCAGAAAGCCCGTGGCACAAAACAGTGGCAGTTCCTAGAGCAAGGATAGCAAAAGACCCTTGGTGTTGATGTATTGCTATGATACAGGATTATATAAACTCTATATAACAGAATTTATTAATTGCTATCACTGTGTTTGAAAATGTGTTAAGACTCTGGTGTAAACTTAGACTCTAAAAAGATTTGAGATACGTAATTGTCTAGACATCACTTGTTCTCAAGTCACATCCCCAGATGTTAAACGAACATCTATCCCATTTGAAGAATTGACAGAATTTCTTACAATGACATTTTGTAACATGCCTAAGACAATCCAATTTTGTACTTCCTCCTCAGGGAAGGATTGTTTTTCTACCTCCTGAACATTTTTCTTGCAACTTCCTTAGTTTTTTACTGGTGGTTGTGTTTCCCAAGAGCTACTGATTGGATTCAAAACTAACCTTGAGAAAAGTAGTTTTCAGTTATCTCGCTTGAGTAGACCCTCATATGCTCACTTCTTCAGAGTGGATAGAGCACAGAGATTGTACCATCAGATCTCTGTGGAACAGACTCCTCCAGAACTCTGTACAAATAATTTCACTTCTATCAATTTGTTTTCCAAAATCAAGCAACCAAAAAATTGTCAGTTTCTCTGTGAGACTTCACCAGTGATACACTGAAAGAAAAGATATCAAGGTGAAGGTTGGTAAAGGTGCAAAGTGAAGTGTTCTGAAATCGGGTTTCCCACTAACTCTACCCTTTCACAACAATTTCAGTTAGATATTTTGATTACTATAAGTTTTTGGGTTTTTTTTTAAAAGTGTTTCTCAAGTGTATATGTTAATTTTTTTAGTCTTTGATTCTTGATGCAGCCTTTATGTGTTTCAATCTTTCCTATTGGTACTAATTCTAATGTCAAGGGCCATCTGTATATATATATATATATATATATAATATATGAGATTCCTAGGCCAGGATTTTCAATTTCTCATGTCCTTCAGTAAAGTTGGGGGGGATATTCAACATTTCTAGAAATGAAAATGTAAGGCTTTGCTTCCTTAGTTCTTTCCTTTTAGCTATGCCTTTTAATAATTCAGTTGTTGCCCTCAGCAGCTTTCCTCAAGTGCAGCTCAGAGATCAAGTAGTTAACAATGCATGTGCAAATAGTGATTGTTCTTTCACTATGTACATAAGAAGGCAAATGTTGTATGAGTGGTTTATACTGTATATTTTATGTATTCCATTCCAGATGGAGTCAATCATTAACTTTTGTCTCAGGTTAGCAGAGATCGGCAGGCGAGTTGATGTGTATAGCATGTGCAAGAATATTTAAAATTTATTTTTATGTTAGAAGAGCTGCCTATGAAAAAGTGAAAGAACCTTCTTTCAATGTTGATGGTCATGCAGGGAAGGCAGAACAAATGTGCCAAAATCAATCTAGGTTTGCATTTATTGCATGATCCCTGCTTCTGTGGGAGCAGTGGCCGTAGGTTGGCACCATGACAGAGAAGTCCTCCTATCACTTGTCATTATAATTTACTATTTGCGTAGTGGTGGTGCCTGGGAATTTGAGCTGTTTATCACGTCCCAACAGGGGTAGCTGCTGTATGCTCTGAAGAAAAATAAAGCCTTTGCAGCACAAATCTTGGCTGCGTCTGGGAGCAGTGTCCTGCAGCACTGGTGGGCTCTGGACGGTGTAGGAATGGTCTGTGTGAAGCCACCAAGGTGGGATTATGTCAGGACTAGGAGTTCTGGTTTGGGAGGTCAGACCCTCAGACCAAGAGTGTTATTCTGAAAGCACAGAGAAAAATAACCTCCAAGTGTGGAGATGCAGAGTATACTGGGTATACTGAAATGGGTAGGGAGCTCTGGGTACCCTCTTCAGGAAAGGATCTCTTTTCACCCCCCAGAGTCACATCAGTAAAGTAAGATACCAGACTGGAGCCAGGAGAGAGGTTAGCCAGGTTTTACTATCGGATAGATGGAAAAGGACAAGGGAGGAATCAGTATGTCTCATTTTAATTGAGGTATCTGTAGACTCCAGTAATTTTTGAAGTGTAAAACTCACAGAATTTCAGTGCATTCTGCGATGTTGAACTTAAGAAAGTGAAGGATATTGTCACAGCAGCAAATGTCAGTCTCTCTGCAGTCCAACTAAGTTCCTGACATAGAATTCTTTGTCCCCATCATTAAGTGTCCAGGTACTTACTGCCAGCTTGGTGTTAGCTGTGGACTTGGGGTCTGCTCTTAGAAACAGAAGGCTCTCACTTTCTGAAGCTCAGAGCCCTTTTAACTCTCTTGCTACTTATTCTGCTTTTTATTTTCACGGTACTGTTATTTTGTTAATTCTCTTTCTTTTACCATCCTGACAGAGCAAACTCATTTAAATCTCTTTGCTAACTCAAATATACTTTTTTTCTTTTGTTCAACACCAGTCATCTTCTCAGAATAAATTTAAGTGGGAAGAGGTTAAACTGATGAAAAACTGGCAAAAGGGATCAAAGGCTGGGGAAAAAACAAGAGCTAATCAGGTTTGGTTCGTGTATCTGGTCTTTGAAGAAGAACTGTGTTGAGTCTCTAAAGGTTAATAAAGACAGAAAGTGTAAAACTTGAAGTCTCAGCACAACCACTGGAATTTGTTGAGGGAAGGATGCATTTCATGTGTTAATCATGGGTTATTGGTTTTGTTATTAACCAAGATCAGGACATGTAAACCTTATATTTGAAACTATTTTAATGTATAAACCACTGGAATTAAATAGGTGCTTTGCCTTCTGGTTCCTCCTTTGTGTTTCCCCTCCTTTGGACTGGCTTAAGCATCTCTGGACCATCATGATATGGTGACCTACACTGGGCAAGTGATCAGCAGAGTTTTGGAAGGCTGGTATTTCAGTTGGGTCAGTTTTACAAGCCAATTTACCACACGACCACAAAAAAGCTTTATTTGAAGAAGTACAGGGAGAGAAATGGGTGCTGGCTTCCCCCATGCCACTGAAGTACGTATGGTTTGAGGCTGTGGTTTACTGATAGAGCAGATCTAACTGCAGGCTGCTGCTGCCCTGCTCTTATCACTTCCCTTGCACTTCACACTGGTGTTTGTCTGGGATCAGAAGTTCAGGGAACTGAGGCAGCTGAAGCCAAATAAGAAAAATGTAACGTTTTAAGCAGGTTCAGCATGAAGTCAGACCAACACTGGGGTGAAGGAGACAGTAGAAACACACGGTCAAGTGCAAGGAGAGGGAATGGTGGCAGCAGCCACTGCTGAGTTTGCTTGACCACCCCCTCAGGGCTTAATTTGCTGGATTCCCATTAAAAGATTTCAGACACCAATATAGGACAGCTTATAAAAATGATGTTGAGTTTTAAATGCCAAATGCATATGCTGCTACTAGACAGGAACAGAGACTAAGTTTGACAGTGTTTTTTCTTTCAAAGCTTTTACCTTTACTTCTGCACTCTTGTCACAGTATTGTGCATAAATGGATGTTCAAATACTGACATTTCATGTGTTTTGAAATTTGTACTGAGCAATTTGCATGACCAGCTTATCACCAGTGTGACAGCACTACTTCAGAAGGCAACCCTGACCTTAATTATCAGCCTTTTACAGTCTTCATAGTTTGCGTCTTAGCAGTGCCTCAATCTAGATCTCAAAGGTGCAGTTGTGAATAATTAAAAAATGTTCTTGATTGCACTTGTTAATTCAGAGCGAATATAGAAACACGTTTTCACATCACAAGGTTGTAATTCTCCATTTCCTTGCAATTGTGTGGTTTGGTACATGGGCTACCACATCTGTGTCACGGGGATTTGCAGGCAGATGAGAGTTTCCTGGTTTCTGTGAGGAACCAGGGGTAGGTCATGCTGTCGGTTTTATGGGACTGTTGGTCCAGTGTGTCTGGATACTGCTGTAGAAAGGAGCAGCCCAATTCCATTGGACTCAGACTTCTGCTGGATGGCTGGTGCACTGCATTGGTGCATGTTTGAGCCCATGGTAAGAGTGAGGGGCTCAGCCAGGATATCATTGTATCAAACTAGTGCTGATGATGGTGTAGAGGGTAAGATCAGCTGGCCTGAGGTCAGGCATGGGGACCCCACAGTGAGATTGGCTTCTCAGGGGATCAGTTCTTGAAATTTAAAGTTCAGCTCCGCCAGTCTAGGAGCCCCTTCTCATCCCTGTTCTTGCCCTGCTTGACCCTTGTTCACATGGTAGGTTTTTGGTAGAGATCATAGCAATGCCAGACAAGATTTGGGTGACTTCATCCTAATGTGTCTGTGGCTGTTGGGGTGAGAGTGTCTCCTCTATTAAAGCAGCAAGCACAGACATGCTCACTTGAAAGCAAAAAATCAAATGACAAACTCTTACTAAATGGCTGATCAGAGCAAAAGCCAATGCGCCTAAGAGATGGTGATAGCAAAGGTGGGAACTTGAAAGTCAAGTATGGTAATACTGCATTTGGTGTGACAGAAGAGGAGAAGGCAGTGGAAGGAATCTAGGAGATGGACACTGTTATTCTTGTCAAGAGCTCTGACAACTATATTTCCAAGATGTAATGCTAGATAAGATTCAAACAAGCTCATGTTTGTTGAGGACAGCGCATAGAAGACTTGAGGTGGAAAATAATAGGGAAGGAGAACTTGAAACAGAACTTAAAGTTTCTGGGGAGTGGTATAGATGTCTTGAAAGGAGCATTGCACAATGAATCTGCAGAGACCAAAGTTCTTCTGCTGGTGCTGCACTATCGTATTTATCCTGTATGAATCTTATATGCTGTACCTGGTTTGGGAAGATCCTCCCACCCCCAGTAGTACAGTGGCCATCCAGCACAGTAGCCTTTGACTTTGTGTCCCAGAGGTTTGTGAGGGTTTGCTTCCTTGCTTCTCACACTAAGTGCTGGTGGGTGTTTTTCTGTAGTGTTTCTATGAGTGTTCAGCTGAACTGCTGTACAACCCACTGGCTCAGTGTCTGCACCACTTACCTGCGTTTTGGGCCAAATGAGTTTGTTGGCAGTGAAAAATAAGTGTTTGTATGCCATGTTTGTTGCTCTTGCGATGGGACTTGTGTCTTCAAGGCATTGTGGCTGCTTAAAGCAGGCCTGCCTGTCCCTCTGTGTTTTTACAAGCCAGTCTTGGCCCTGATTTAAGAGGCAAAGAAAATGCAAGACATAATTATAATATGGTTAGTAAAAACAGTGATTTTTAATTTAATTCCAATAAGTATTGCAAAATATTCACAGGAAGCTGAATTTTTGAGGGCTTATCTGAGGAATCAGTCCAACATTTATGCTCATCCTCTTTGGAAGGAGAATCTGACAACACACAGCCAACACATCACTCAAAGTTAGGATGGCAAATAATGGAAATGACTTCTGAAAAGATATTAGCTAGGCATTATTTATAGCACTGATTGTCAGCAGTGGAACAATTTCCTTTCATTTTCTTCTGAAAAGATCCTTGTCTTGATAATCATACATCCTTTTCTGCAGCAGCATATAATTGTATAGCTTAGAAATTAGGGTGATATAATAGAAAGCTGTTAATTGTTTCCTTGTGCTCAGGATGTAATTAACTTACACTTTCCTCTAGTTGAAATTAATTCATTTTTACTAACATGTAGAAAAAGTTACTCATCACTTAAACTGCTATTTTGCTGATTGTTCAATGCAAACAGAGGGAGATTGTCACAGAAAGAAGCTCAAAGTACAGTTAGCATGTATAAATCCCCAAAGAGATTGTACAAATACCATTTTGAGAATGTCTAGAAACTTAAAGACTTGCCTTGGACAATTATTTTCAAAACTCCTAGCATGTTGGACAAACTCAGACCTTTCAAGTCTTTAGGGAAATGGTAGCAATAGGTGAGATTAAATGGGGTTAATAAGTGACAGGAAAAATGTGTCCATAATAGGAGCCATTGGTATCATGTCTAATTAGACAAGGGATGAAAACGAGTTCTTAAAACCAACACTGAATAGAAGAAGTAAAGCAAGGTTTACTAAAAGCTTTATTTTATTTTTATAAACTTTTTTTTAATTTATCTATCTTTAATTTATGCAAAATCATGCAACTCTAAAATAGACTACAAAAAGTTGTCTTCCTACAGGACTCAAGCCCCAAGGAGGGCTGGCTCTCATGTTGGGGTTGGGCCAGGACATGTGATATACAAGGAGGTGCTGAGGGGTGGCTCAGCTCAGCCTAGACAAGAAAAGGCCTGGGGGATTCTTCTGGTTGCAACTACTGAAATGAGATGAAGTAGGGAAAGGGGAAGAGAATTTTCCAAGGTGGACAGGGATGGTACAAAAGGCAGTAGTCAAAATTTGCAAGGGACTTGCTAATCAGATATTTATCAATAATTATTTTCTCTGAGGGTAAGTAGAAAACTGGAATAGGAGTCCAGAGAAGCTCTGAAATATTAAAATCTTGCCTGGACATGACCCTGAGCAACTTGTACTAACTGGTTATACTTTCAGTATAGGTTGGACCAGATGACCTCCAGAGATCTCTTCCAACTGAATATTTTATGAAGGCATAGTGTGTTATCTTCTTTAAGCTGTGGTGGTTGTTATTATCAGCTTTTTGTTATTGGCTGGTAACCAGAGATTATTATCTGCTCAGTGACACAGGTCGGAGGGCTTCTCAGAATGCCTCCTAATCTACTTCAGTGCAAAACCAGTTGGGTTAGTTTGTACCACTGCTCTCACATTGTCCAGCTTTTCAAGCAAATTTAAGGATGAGAAATGTATCTATTTCCAAATAAATCCCACAAGCTTCTGAAATCTCTGTTTCAATTGAGATTTTTAGGAAGATGTGAAGATCACAGCTTTGACCTCAATGTCTTAAATTAGGCCAGGATTTTACCTCAGATCACATGAGATTCATCTAATGCCAACACTTCCCACCACCAAGATTTCTTTCCAAGATGTTTGTGATCTGTAGATTCATGTCTCAAGAACTTGGGGCACAGAAGTCAAAGTGCACATATTTGGGACATGCTGGTTTTATTTGGGACATGCTGGTTTTATAGCAATCCTTGAAGAGAACAGGGAAAAGACTGGAGACAGTGTAGGGAGTAATATGTGCTCTAAGGCCAGTAGGTCACGGTGCCAGAAATGCTGCTGGCTGTGCCGTGCTGGCATTACAGGAGGAACAATAATCTCAGGGCCAGCCACCTGCTCCTCTTTCTCACTGCCTGCATGACACTCTCAGATCCCCTCACACTGTGCGCAAAGGAGGGATCAGTTTTGGAGTTCCTGTGCATAGTCCTGCAGCTCCAATTTTGCTTGTGGAAAGAGGATTTTCATTCACATATTAAGGGCGGAAGATATTCAAACTATTACAATTTTCTTTTGTTGGAGGGACACATCTTAGCCCCCCAAAAACATCATTGTTTTGCATAATCAAAGACATAATTATATCAAGCATGTGCCCAACCATTATCCCATCTATTTAAAAATAATAATATTTCTTTCAACACACAGAAAGCAACAGGATTTTTCTTTCTCTGTATGCCATTGTGCTTTATAACAAAGTTGCAAAGCCAGGATCCTTTAAAAATATTTCCTCATGGGGGAAAATCCAATCTCTTTAGTTTTCTATAAAGTGGTGGGTTTTCCAAGTGCTATGCTTTGGCTCTACTGTAATGAACCAAACACCAGTGGTTGAAAGATAATTGCTTGCATTCACTTTGTTGGGCTACAGAGGGGTTAGAGCTGCTCCAAACTAATATATTAATAATTTCATATTACTTTTTTGGGTTGACTCTGTAAATCAACACCATCTGAAAGAGTGTTTCCTACATAATTTCATGAAATACGTTTGCACCCTGTGTTGCTTGCTTTTCTGATGAATATAGAAGATCTGAGTTTAGATGGGCCCAGTAACAACAGTACTCTTGGGAAAGATATTATAGGGCCAAAGGAGGAAGGAAGAAAGAATTGCATAAACTGTTTAGGAGAAGCACAATAAAAATGGAAAGAAGAATTTATTTAAACATATAGTGGCTAAGGAAAAGTTCCAGTCGAGTGGAAATTGTGGGATTTTGCTTGCAGGCTGAAAATTACACATAACATATTTTTATGTGAACTATCAGTATTCCCTCTCAGAAAATGAAAAACCCATAGGAAAAGGCACAGAAAGGCATTGGCCACTTGATCAGTGTCTTCAGTGGCCACAAACCTTTTGCAATTTCAGCAGTTCATATATGCACATCCTACTTACATACGGAGTGAAATGTATATCTTTACCTGTAATCTGGACCAGGGGATCAAGAGCACCCTCAGCAGTGTTGCAGAGGGTACCAAGTGGTCTGGGACTGTTGATCTGCTGGAGGGCAAGAGGGTTCTACAGAGATATTTGGACAGGACGGATCAATGGGCTGAGGCCAATTTTATGAGATACAGCAGGCCAAGTGTCAGGTCCTACATTCTGTTCAGAACCCCATACAATACTCCTGTTGGAGATGAGTGGCTGGAAAGATGCCTGGTGGAAAAGGAACTGGGGGTGCTGGTTGACAGTGACTGAACACGAGCCAGCGTGTGCCCAGGTGGCATCTTGGTCTGGATCAGAAACAGTGTGGCCAGCAGGACCAGGGCAGCGATTGTCCCCTGTACTCAGCACTGGTGAGGCCACACCTCGAGTGCTGTGGCCACTTCTGGGCCCCTCACTACAAGAAGGACATTGAGGGGCTGGAGTGTGTCCAGAGAAGGGCAACAGAGCTGGGGAAGGGTCTGGAGCACCAGTCTGATGAGGAGCAGCTGAGGGAGCTGGGGGTGTTCAGCCTGGAGAAAAGGAGGCTCAGGGGAGACCTCATCACTGCCTACAAATCCTTTAAATTTTTAATTCCCTAAAGCAGTAGCTGGGGTGGGTTGGTCTCTTCTCCCAGGTAACAAGCAATAGGACAAGAAGTAATGGCCACAGATCGAACCAGAGGAGGTTTAAATTGAACATTATGAAAAATTTCTTCACTTGAACTGGTTGCCAGGCAGTCTAATGGGCTGCCCAGGAAAGTGGTGGAGTCACCACCCCTGGAGGTATTTGAGAGATATGGCGCTTAGGAACCTGGGTTAGCGGTGGACTTACCAGGGTTAAGGGTTGTTGGACTCAATGAGCTTAAAAGTATTTTCCAACATAAACATTTATATGATTCTGTGATTCTCTCATGCAACTGGTTTTGATTACATTCAAATTAAGACCTGATGAACACTGTACTTCAATAGGCAGCATGAATAAGGGACTAAACCTTGGCAGGTACTCTAGCCATCCTCCATGTGCCTGGGTAGCTGGAGCAAGAAGTGCCTGTGGTCTGTCTGCCCAACCGTGCTCGTTCAAACCATCTGGGGAGCAACCATTGCCAAGCTCCTACAGATTTATCTTTTTTCAAGACAGGTGATGTCAAGGCTGGTCTTGAGGTGATGAACTGGATTAACACACAGTATTGGGCCATTTACATTGATGATAAGTGAGTATCTGAGTTTGTGTAAAAGCACAGTGAAGGCCTGAACCACTCAGCTCTTTTTCTGTTGCCCATCTAAAGTCTATCTCTAACTATCTATGCAACATGTGTTTTGGATTCAAGTTGAGGCCTGAGACAAAGTCTGGAGTATGCTGTAAACATAACCATGTTGTTATAATCTAAATCAAGCAGCATTCTACCGGTTTGTTGTGTGTGCAAAGCTGATGCTGTTACTTGGTGAATAAGGGTCAGGGTACATGGTCCGAGTTACTAAAGCAGTAAGAAGTCACATTTTGAATTTATTGTCAGAGCACATAAATACCTGTTCACTGAGCTTTCTGCTTGTGGGGAGAGAGAATATTGCTTACAAGGAGAAATGGCTAACACATGGCCCAGCAATGGGAGCAAGCTGTTCAGTAGAGCAGCACAACTTCTCTCGACTCCTTTGGGATTTATTTATTACTTTAAAGGAAAACTTCCATTTAATCTTAAGAGGAGAGGAAAAATGCTTCTGTAATATTAATCTTTTCAAAGCTTATATACTTGTGAGCTTTTGAAAAGGCCTAATCAAACAAGACAAATCTTTGATAGCATCCTGACAGAAGGAACTATTCATAAAGAGTGGTTGTGCCACAGCTGTGTATCTGTTCATATCATAATATATGAGACATAGAAAAATGCTGACCTAATCAAACAAAACCATCCCCAGGCTAGATTTATGCAAAAGGAAAATATTTTAAATAGATTCAGTATTTAACTATGATTTTTAAAAATAGATTTTTCCCTAATGATTAAGTTCTTCATTAGCCTACCAGAATTTAGGCAGTGAGCAACTTCATCCCATTAAATAATCCCCTTAAATTCACATACCATAATTCTTGCTGTTACGTGTTTGTATGACCTAGATAAAGAGAGAGATTTAATGCAGATAGGATGCTTTTTGCTATTAAAACATTTGTGTCAGAGAAACAATCCTTTCTGTGTTTAAAAAATAAATGCAGTAGTGTTTTGTTGCAAAATTGTTGTGTAAAATCATTGTTACCATTGGCGTGCATTCATTTGGAATTCAGTGCAGTCTGGGGCAGTCAGTAGATTTCCAAGACATTTTTCATTTCTTCATCTGCACATGGTGATTTATTTTTTCTTTTTATTTTGGCAGTGAAACCTTATTGAATGTTACAGGATTTTCTGTAAGAAGAAAATGTAAAAATGAGCAGAATGTTAATTAGGATTATGCTGCTTTGTTGCCTCCAGCTGACTGGAAAGGTCATACTGGCTTATATTTTACTCTCAGAGACAAGACAACTTAAGGAAACTCTAAAAGGCTGTAGCAAAATTTGGTTTAGACTTCTATTTTGATTTACTCACTTTAATAATTACATTCTCTGTATTATTTCAATATATAAAATAAAGTGATGTGCCTCTATATAAAATTAGATGAATTCCAGGCTAAGAAGACCAAGCTGACTATGACTATATAGACACATTCTTTTCAGTAACTTCACAAGATCTCGGGTCAGAAGCTTGAGGTTCCTGCAAACCTGGTGATCTGGATCTGAGAAGAATGTGGAGGCAGGAAAGCCAACTGAATTCAAACTTGCAGAGACTTCAGCCAAGGATGAAACACAGAGCTAGGCTGTGGAGCTGGAAGAAGGATCCTCAGCCATTGCCATTCCTCCTGGCTTCTACACTTTGATTTAGCAAGGAAGCAGAGCAGACCCTTGGTCTCTATGCCTGCTGCTACCCAGCTGATGGGGTTTCCTCACAGCAGCTGTGTGCCACAGTTGTGTGCCACAAAGGTTGCATTGTTTCCTTCAGATGCTGGAGGAAAACACGCCACTAGTTTGGTGTTGACTGGCCCCATCCTTCCAGTCAGCCAGGTAAGGACTATTGGATGCTTGCACAGTAAAAATGAGAACCAAGGAGCACCCTGTAGCATAAACAAGGAAGCATGTTCACAAAATGGGGACACCTCTCATACTTACAGCCCCTGAGCTTTGGCAAACACACAAAGAATGTCCGTATATCTGCATATACACTTGTAATAAAAGCTTGGATATAAACAGTGTCTTAATATAGGCGGCATTTGAACCTTTCTTTTTTGCTGCTGACATGAATGAGGACTTTAAAAAGACTGAATCCTTGTATAGTACATTCAAAGGCCAACCTCTGATTTTCTTCCATCTTACAATATTCCCAAGGTTGTTTGGAGATAGCAGTGTAAATAATGTAATTATAAACTACAGGACTGTAAGGTCATCTGAAGAATATTACAATACATAATCCTCTGATGTATTTATCATTATTCTTGCCTGAAGTAAGAATTAGAAATATTTTTTCCAAAACTTTGCCTAATTCTTATGTTTGGATTCTTCAGCATTACTTAAATAGCTTTTCTTGCTCTCTGCTTTTAAATCACCTGAAAGATTACAGACAGCAATTCTGTTCCTCTCACTTTTTGTCTAGGTAAGGCCAGGCTCCCAATCCAGTCTCTTTTTCTCTCTGCTCATGAGACTGGCTCATCACTTCTCATACCAGAGTAGAGCCACGTCATTGCATCTCTTTGAGCTGATCATTCTTGAATGAGATGTCACAAACAAAGCACAGTAGATGATGTTCTGTAGTTGCAGATACAGTGACATAAACAGCTGGATTTCCCATCATTTCTGGAAGCATCTCTGTTAGTATAGTCTGAGGTTGCCCTTGGTTTTTGCATGGTCTCAGCCTGTACTCACTGAAAGTTTCACTACCTCATATTCAGCTATTTCTTACTCTGTTGCTTTTAGGCTCTGAGTTCTCTGTTTTGAGCAGAGCATTTTGTTGTTAGTGCACAGCCTTATATTTTATAGTCTTACCTGTTCCTCCATGTCTATTTATGAACTGTGAAGGTCATCTTCTAACAATTTAATTGCCTCTAGGCAATCCAGTCAAATGGATCATTACCTTCAGTGTTTAAAAATCTGCATCAGTTTTCCAGATTTGTTTTATGATTTAGTGGTCAACCATTGAATTTCAATAGACTTCTGGAAGACAGTGGAAAGGACTCCCTTGAATCATGTCTTTGGTCAATGCAGCATCCTGCATATTGTGGTGTTGCCAGCTGAAGTAGGTAAAAAAGCATGTATCAGTGTCAAAACATGGCAGATTTTTTATATTTTTATTTTTAATTTAAGGAAATTCAATACAAAGGACCTTTTCTAATAAGTACTTTTGCACTTACTACTATCACAGCTTCCTCCAAAATAAAAATAAATCCTAGAAATGTAGATATACTAAACATGAAAGAAAGGAAGCTATTAATTTAGAATGTGGACAACTAAAAAAAGTTTGATGGTTTTAATACAACATATTGTATATTGAAATGATATTGCTCTCTGTTCATTTTAATCTGGATCCACGTATTTGTTAGAAGTGAAAAAAAGTTTTGAGTCATACCCCCAGTGCAAAATCAAGTATATTAACAATTGTATGTAACACTAAGCATTTTATTACTCATTATCTTACCTATTTGGTACTGGATATTTATGCCTAATGGCAGTCATGATTCAGCACAGTATTTGGATAAGAGTTTTGTGTAGGTAGAGATGGAAAACAATTGCTAAAAGCATTTGAGATATTTTTATTCTTGATTCAGCAGGGTTGCCAAGGATCACTGAAAGAAGTCCAAACAGTTGGTGCTCCTCTGAGAAGTGCAGAATATCAGGGAGAAAATCTCCAGCAGGTCTGTGGTCTCTCAGCAGGTCTGAGAGCAGCCATTCTTGGAAGGACTTTGAGTTCAGTTACCCTTATAATGCCCCAGCAAAACTATTTGTCACTTATTGACAGGGTGGGAGAAATACCAAACTGTGCTCAAGATTAATCACTTGACTGATTTCAGTTCTCCCATGGATTTCTTGGGTTATCTCTGGTGCATAACAACCCCTTTTACTGTTTGCACTCCAGGCTTGTTCAGCACTGTGCTGTGTTCTGGGCGCTGCAGATTTGCTCTTCCCATGATGTGCTGAGAAATGGGTGCTGAAAAGACCTTGTTTCTCAGGTGGTCTGAAACTTGCTGCACACAGTGCAGATGCCTACCAATGTTAAAGTCAGCTTTTCCCTCTGGCTAAAAGAGGTGGCAGCCTTGCTACGTAAGGGACCTCAGCCTGTAACTTTTTTCATTCCCCTGTCCCCATGGCATGCCAGGTGCATCCAGGAGAGGAGTTCTCACACAGCAGGGCTTTCTAGTACCCACAGCTGTTTGTGTCTTTGGTGCTGCCCCTCTTTTTGACTCCAGGGATGAAGGCCTGTAGTTGAGCATCCTATTTCCCAGCTGCTGGTCTGTCTCTCCAGGTTCCTGAATGGCAGTGCTAGCAGGAATATCTATAGCAGTAGGATTTGGGCTCTCTGACCTGTATTTGCCCTGTTTAGCCCATTTAGCATTTCAAAAGAGCATTCTCTTCTTCCAGCCATGTTACTGAGACAACAGGCCTGAATTCCCTGACACAAATTTCACTGATTTTCACTGGCCTCCCTTGAGACCTCATTGCCTCTTCCTGAGTTTGCTATCCATAAAATAATTTCTTTATTGAGGGTTATTTTTGCATAAGTCTACAAGAGCTGGTGAGCTTATTACCATGTTAATCTAGTCATAAAATGTCTGTAATAACAGTACTGCTATGGTTTCTGGTCTCTACTTTGAAATTTTGGTAGTCTTCAGTTTAGATTTGGGAAAATATCCTTGCAGAAATTAATCCTCAGAGTGCACTTTGATTTAAAAAGCCTAAGAATATCCATGCATTGGAGACATAGAAAATTAATGTGGACAAAAAACTTAGTTGAGGGATATCAGCAAAGGTGGCTTGGTTTTGAGTGAAAAGTACATCAGTTCTTTTGGGGATCCACACAGTAGTACCCCATAGACTTTGACCTGCATACATTTGTTCTGTGGTGCATCCCAGCTCATCCATAGCTGAGTGGGAAGCACAATTATCTCTGACTTCCATTTAGAGAAGGAGGGCTGTGATTTTCTGAGTTCTGACAGCTTTGTCCTGGAAAATGAGCAGCCTGACCGAGGCAGGCAGACTTCCACTTTCCTTATATGACTAGGGGCATGTGAAATAAAATCTTGTCTGTATTCTATGTTTTCTTCTTTATAAAACCCAGTTTTATGCTTTCCAGCAAGACAGAATCTCTCAAGGTTCAAGTGCACAGGCAGTTAGATATATTATTCATGTTTGAACACATTTTACTTTAAAGTGAAATGCAAGTGAGATGGCTTGGCAGGCAGAGAGATTAGTCACTTCACAGCTTCTGTAGGTTTTGCAAGGGGTCTCTAGTTTTATGACAGATCAATACAAACACACAGATTTAATTTCCTCTGCAGTCTGGAGTACTCTGGAGGCTGTGGCTCTGAATTTCTGTCCTGAATTTGTGGCCTGGAGAGTCTCTGAGAGACATCATGTTTATTTCATCCCAGCAATCCCTGAGCAATGCCTGTGTCTGTTCCCCAGAGTTTGCTTTGATCTCTGACGGTGTTAGTAAGATGTTATGAGTACTGGAGATGTCTTTGTGCACCTTTGTTTGCAGGCTTAGTGGCCTTAGTACTTTCTGCATGTATAAAAAAAGCCACACTATTTTATTTAAAGCCACAGGGACACTGGTGAACCGTCATTTCTTTGGAAGATGTAGGATTTCCTCTGCAGTGCACCAAGAGATGGTTTATTTGAAGTCTATCTGGCTCTGTGTTCTGGCATCTCCTCACTTTGACTACATACATGGCTGTAGGCAAAAAAGGAGAGATTGTCACAGATTGCTATCAGGAGCTGCTTTGAAGACACCCTTTCTAAATGTATTTGAGATGGCAGAATTCCTGCTCTGCCACAGCTACCAAAACAGAAATATCTTCATCCTATTTCCAGTACGACCCCATGTTTTAAAGGGTAATTTAGCTCCTGTGAATATCAAGTAACAGAACTGAGAGATTGCGGAGCTGAAGCATAAATAGAAAGAGGAACAGGCAGCAGTGAAACGCTGACACTTCAGCTGAGACTTGGCAAGCCCAGCTGGAAATGCTTGTCCCAGCAACACACGCTGCATTCACAGAGTACCTTCACGATCGCCTCTGTGTACAAAGTTCATATCCTCACTGACCTAATTTATTTTTTAGCTGACAGTGCAAAGGAAAACGTTTAGTATAAAGGACATTTTAATCAGTTTTTTCCTGTGTGTGTGTATATATACAAACACCACCTTATGCTCATATATTTTGTAATGAATCAGGTGTGTAACTGACTTGTAAGTTTTAAATTTCAGAGGAACTTCTGCTTCTAAGTCACTGAGATGCTTTGGAAAATGTGATCTTTCAGTAAGATGCCAATCTACCATCCTGTAGACAGGTCATATGCTTATGTTAGAAACACCAAACTTCCTGACCTCTGGGAGGATAGAGAACTGTTCTATTTCAAACAGAAAGGGGCAATTCTACCTGCCAGCGGAGTACCTAGGATGTCCCTTGAGAAGAGGTGTGGAAAACCTATGTTCTTTTGGCCGCCATGAATTGTGACTGTCTTTGGCAAGATAGTCTTTTTGTCCACATATGTTTCTCACAAAGGACACAATGACTAGTTTTCCTTGGAAACGAGTAAATCCTTCTCATGTGGAAGTTCTGTATATACATGAAACTTGTGAAAGAATTTTGAGATGGCAGAAACCACCTGCAGGGCTTTGCCTCTCTGCATAGAGCTGCTAATTCTCAAGGGATCTAATACAATTCTTTTCAGTTTATCCAAATTTGATAAAATTGTGTTAGTTCAATGAATGCTGCCTGGCAGTGCTCACTCTGGGATAGTCACTGCAATCACGGGTGTATATGAGGTGTAACACAGCAGCAACCCATGAGCATGCCAGAACTCCTCAGCAGCTGATGAGCATGCTGAGGCAGGACATTGTGCATTGTGCCATGGCTAATTGCATCATCAGTGTGTATTGTTCAGCAATTAGTGAATTCTGATAGGGATTTCTATTTTAAGTGATCGCTTCACTGGTGTTTTGTTCTTCATTGAAAAACTTAAAAATCAACCAAAGCATTGTGGACAGTAGGTTAAGGGAATTGATTCTGTCCCTCTACTCCATCCTGGTGGGATCCCACCTGGCGTGCTGTGTCCACCTGTGGGGTCCTCAGCACAGGAAGGACCTGTAGGAGCAGGTCCAGAGAAGAACCCTGAAGATGATTACAGAGATAGAATGCCCCTTGTGAAAACAGAAATGCAGACTGAGTTTTGGGGCTGTGCAGTATGGGGAAAATACCTCATTGTGGCATTTCAGTACTTAAAGGGGGCTTAGAAGAATGATGGGGACCAACATTTTTAGTAGGGCCTGTTGCAGTAGGACAGGGGTAATGGTTTAAATTAAGAGAGGTAAATTCATATTAGATATAAAGAATAAATTTTTTGCCGGGAGGGGGGTGAAATACTGGAACAGGTTAGCCAGAGAGGTGGCAGATGCCCCATCCCTGGAAATGTTCAAGGTCAGCGTGGAGGGGCTCTGAGCAACTTGATGTAATGGAAGATGTCCCTCTTCATGTTGGACCAGATGACCTTCAAAGGTCCTTTTCAACCCAAACTGTTTGTGTGTCTATGATTCTAGGATATGTGCATTTCATGTGCGTGTGTGATTGTTCAGGAAGGCTGAAAGAGTGGAGCACATTATGAAAGCCTTCGTATCATGTTGCCTATTTAGAATGTGCCTGTTCCTTGCACATTTTTTTCAGCCTTGCTAGGATAAACATAGGAACTATATGGGATGTAGGAACTGGCCAAATAATTATTCTGAAAATTACCAGGAAGAGCAGGATGTTTTAGGGTTTTTTTCATTCATAGAACTCAAGATTGGATAATGTTTTGTAAGATCTATGTTCGCCAAGCACAAACTACTAGATGTAATAGAGGGAAGTAGCTGGGTGAGATATTTGGGCTGTAGTTAATGATATCCTTACCATATTCATCCAGCATGTTGGCCATTTCTGGGTTTGAAAAGGAAAGCTAATTGTGCAGGCACTGTCTCATAAGTCCTTACCTACTGATTCAGAAAAGAGTCAAGGAACTTCAGAATGCATAATATCCCTTGTGGAAATGTTGGTGAAAACCAAAATGCAAGTTTCATGTAGCTGCAAGAGCAATTTCATCCCAAGTTAGTGCCTGATTCTTCATTTCTGTGCAAAAATTTACATTTTTCCATTATCATGAAAGTGCCTAATGGCATCTCAACAAACAACATTGTTCCAGAAAGCTCTGAATACATTTACTGCAGAGCAGGAACAGTTCCAAGTCACCTTGTTCCATGCTAAGCAGGAGGGAGGCACTTCTGTTTGGAGCAAGAGTCCCTACATATTGTCAATTAGGAGCAACTCCTGTTAAGACAAACCCCCAAGACAACTATTCTGGCATGCATGCTTGCAAATACAGCCTTTATTTGTTGTAAGCATGAGTGAGGGCCATGAATATAAATTTATAAATATTAAAAGCTTGCATATGCCCGTTAAGCCTTCACAGGCAATTGCTGAAATGCCCTGCATCTCGCTCGCAGTGTTTTCCTCAGGTAGGGCAGACTGTGGCCTCACATGTAAAATCTTGAATAATATATGGAATTATATATGGGTGGGGTAGTGGTACCCACAAAATTGTCTTCTGGTGTTAAGCTATTGAGTTACTAAAAGCGAGCCAATATTTCAAAGGCTTGTTGTATCAAGGTGTCCCCCTATCACTCCTTGTTGTTTGCCTGTCTTCTCCCCCTTCTCCTCTCAAACTGGTCAGGGTTTGTCAGTCAGCTAATTCTCCTGAGCAGCTCTTGAGAAAAACTTCTTCTAGTGAGAAAAAAGTGTTTGATGTCAAGTTAGGTCTTTTCCAGTCATCATGCAGACTGGCTGACATAAAGTGATTAACATACTTAAAGGGAAAACATCAAGGACTTTGGGTGAGAAGCCTGCTTCTCAATGCCAAGGGATAAAGAATTTGCCACTTCACTTGAGCATTGGTTCCAGTGTATAATTGTATTCACTGGTACATTTTATTCATTTTTATTCCATTTGATTTGGCTTCTGATAAGTACTTCTGAGCACAGACGCATTTTTTGAATTTCTGCCTGAACTTTTGATTGGCACACTGCAATAACTTTACCTGAGGCTTCTATATTTGTACTTTTCACAGTACAGTGTCAATTGACACAGGTACAGTGTCAATTTATTGAGATACTTTGCCTCCACAGGGTTTGATTTTTACAAGATTTGTAGACATGAGAGAGTACTGACAAAGAGAAAATCTGAATTTCTTTTGTGTTCATTATTCCAAATAAATAAGCCTAGACATAATTCAGAATGGACATAATTGGTATAGACTGCAGAAGAAATTCCCACATTCATGGGGATATTGAGGTTTATTAAGGTTTATGTGGTCATGGGTTTTTTTGAATTAATGATTTCGTATCCTCTTAGCAAATTTGGATCCACATTAGCAAGTGAGTGGAAATAATTCAGATCATGAAATAACTATGAGTTTTATAAATATAGATAATAAGTTATACAGAGAGACCCTTTCTCTGAGTGAGAAAAAAATATTGTAGTGGGAACCTCTGTCTTTTGACATGGCAGAGGAATTGAAAATTTATAAGCCCACCAACTTCAGGAAAGCCTGCAGTCAGAATTTTAGACATAAATGCTCATTTCTGGGGCTCTTGACTATTAACTTGTTTGTGAAATGTCCAACCAGTCCTGGTATACTCCTATGCAACATGTGGACAAAGAATTCTGTAGAAGGGATTTTCCCTCTTGTATCAAATAAACTCTGTCAGTTTAGACTTACCCCGCTGACTGAACGCTGGACTGAGCTCTCTACCTCTGTACTATCCACTCTTATTCTACTTTTGTTCTTGCAACTTACTGTGTGACGTAAGACCAGATGAACCTTAACAGAACTTGGAATGGATTTTAATTGTAAATCTCCATCAGATGTACTGATAATTGCATGTTCTATAATTAAAACTGTGAATGCTTTTCTTTCTCAGCATAGTGACAGCTGTTAGAGCACATCTGGAAAATATGCTTTAAGCAACCGTATTTTAGCCCAGAGAATTTCACAGTCTGTGGTATATTCACCAGCATTTCTTCCCAGAACACTAATCTGATTTATCAGAATTTTTAATATAAAATTAAAATTAATTAATTAATTATATATATAATTGCACATATTATATATGGACATTATACATATGTATGTATATATACATCTATATATTATACATA
Source organism: Regulus satrapa (assembly GCA_013396955.1). NCBI lineage: Eukaryota > Metazoa > Chordata > Aves > Passeriformes > Regulidae > Regulus > Regulus satrapa. The sequence goes on from VWZN01018325.1 coordinate 284,745, forward strand.
CATAACACATAATAATACATATGTATAACATATATAATACATATATTATATATAATATATATATTGTGTGTGTGTGTATGTGTATATATATATATATACAATTTTAAATAAAAATATAAAAATGCTTTTTTTCAGTCATGTTTGCAAATCTGGTTTTGAATTCACATCCCAGATTGGCAATTGCAGTGTACTTCAAGGCTAAATACTGCAGAACAAAGCATTGCTTTGCTGCTATTCTTAGGCAGAAGCCTACATAAGTCTTATCTACTGCCCCAATAATATCTCCTTAATTGATTTCAGCCAAAATGTTTCCCTTTTTATGATTTTAAAGAGAAATTATTGTTTCCTACTGGAGTTCCATTGAGTGGAAAATTTCTCATACTCCTGCTCTGTGGTTCTTGAGGCTCATGTTAAGATCCTTGTGTGCTGTTACCCTTGTACCACTGCAGTTGCTATAGCATTACTCAGGGCTCTTTCAGCCAGCCAGAGTGTTTACAAGGTAGGACTCTGGTCACTTGGAAATGCACAGCAATGTTTCTGTTTGTGATGGGAGCCCAAGCCTTGTTCTTTCTGTGCTTTCCTCAGAGCTGTGGTACACACATTACAAAACCAGATTTTCTGGTGTGATTCATTAAAAAGGAACAGGAAAGCGTGTAATATCAAACAACTTTAAAACTCTCTATATGCTATTTTTATTGCTAATGTTGCTTATTTTGTTTATTTGGAAAAAAATTTACTAAACATAAAGATGTAGAACCTCAAGGTATTACTCTAATCAGGATCTTGCATTCTGACCCAAGCATCTCAACCAACTTGCTTTCAGGATGATGAAGGAGATTTTGCAAACTGAGAGCATTTGTTAACAGATACCTAAGCAGGAAATCAGTTTCCTTTATTTCAAGTAGGAGACAACCTTTTAAGGATAGATTACATTGTGTTGGAGCAGCCTCACACCTGAATTTTAAATCATAAATGCTATCCTTGTTGGAGTCGGAGGCAAAATGCAGTTACCTAACCAAGTGAGAAGCTACACCTGCAAAAAATAATGAGATTTAAAAAAAAAAAAGAAATCTACAGCAGCGATACTATAAAATAATATGGAATACATTAGTGGTAATGTGGGAAAATTACTTCCAAATTATTGACAGTTTAATTGACCTACTGGAAGTATTTTAATAGACTTAGTATGCTGTTCTGTTCTTCTTTTTTTTAAACTTTTCCACTGTGCAGAAAACAAGTTTTTCCAATTATGGGGTTTAAAGTTATAACAAATGGTTGCTGTGGGCTCCTTGGTTGTGAGATGCCAGCACTGGAGGTGTGACTTTTCTGCTCAGCGTCTGCAAAGCCCATCCTGAGAGCAGGGCTCTGCTCTCATCCCAATCTTGCTGTTACAGAGGCTCTTTGCCACTGATACTTACAAGGTGATTTGACCCCCCAGGCTCCGACTGCACGAAGAAAAGGTCATTAAGGATCGGCGGCACCACCTCAAAACGTACCCGAACTGCTTCGTTGCCAAAGAGCTGATTGACTGGCTGATCGACCACAAAGAGGCCTCCGACAGGGAGACAGCCATTAAACTGGTGCAGAAATTACTGGATCACAGCATTATTCACCATGGTAAGTGCAGTATGGCCTGCTAAAAAGTTCTAAGCTGAATTTATTGACTGCTGTGAGACAAAGGGAAATCCCACTCCTGCTCTTCAGCCAAGTATTGGACAGGTAGGATCCTTTCCCTGCCAGAAATGGAGCATCTCTCTTGAACTGTGCTGCTATGCAAGGTCACCTGTGTCCTGAAGGAGATGAGAGCCTAAAGAGGTGTGGAGTGATGTTCCCCATGGCAGAGGGGAACCTTACTGGAGATTGTGATGCTGCTTCTCTGTCTCCAGAGCAGCCCCAGCTGGATCATGTCCCCCCTCTCCCTGCTGCCCTCATTTCCCTGCTCCTAAGAGCGCCGTTCTCCAGCTGAAAAACCCATCTGAAAAATCAGCCAGCAAAAATAGAGATCATTTTTCTCACGTGGATTAGTCCCTGGCCCTCACAGCAGCTGCACAAACATTAGTGCTGGTACAGCTGCAAGAAAGTTAGTGAACTGGCTGTGGCCTGATTAATTTTCTCCTAAACTTGTTGTCTATTTGAGATCTGTTCCTTTCAGCTTCTTGAATAACAATTCATGCTGATGAAAAGACTTCGAATTCACTGGTAGCATTTAGTTGCCTTTTGGGGCACAAAGAGGCTGGGAAGCACACGAGCAAAGAAGATCCAAGGCCTCAGTTTCAAGTGTATAGTATTACCCATTTCAAAATGGCAAAAGTAGGACTTGTTTCTTTTTTAAGAGAGAACTGAGTGACTACAAACAGACAAATGTTGACTTTGTGCAGAGGTCATTGTATGTGCAGCAATGCTGCTGCTGTCTGCGGTACATTAACAACACCTTAATTAAAGTCAGAAATGCACATATTGAATGAGTGCCACTTCTACAGCTTCTGCTTGGCTATTAAGTAAAAATTCTGGGTTGTTATGGAAACTGGGACTCACGGTAGATAGTTAAAGAATAAACTAATTATAGGGTATTCAAATCTGTCTACTTAATCCTCTATTGAGAAAATGTCAGTGAAGAGTTGCGAGGATGCCTGAGTGACTTAATTTAATTGAGCAATAGATATTTTATTGCTGAATGCTTGTTGAAAGCTCTAGCAACCTTCAAGCATTTTCTACCCTAGCATCCAATTTAAAACTGTAGAAGAAATTTTATATATCTCTGTGTGTATATTAGAAATTGAACAGGTACTTCTTGAAAATGTTCATGTATTGCACTCTGATAAAATACTTTGTGAAGAGAGCTTGGGCGCGTAGATTCAGAGAGGCTCAGTCAGGTTCCACAGGATCCTTAGAATAGTCTTTCAAGTCCTGTGTCAAGTGAAAAGGACACTAGTTCCTGATTATGTGGTGCAGAGGTCCCCCATGTATGTAGGTGGACAACTCTGTTAGGAGCAGCTTGTTTGGGATAGCTTTCCTATCAGTTTATACCCTTGATGGGGCTCTGTTCTGCATTTACAAGAGCCCCTGATCAGCTGCTGTGTTACACACCTAGTCTGGCATTTCTCCATGTGCTCATGTTGTACTTACCATTTGCTAGTTGGCATGGCAGAGCAATGGAGACAGTTTAAAAAGACTTTGGTTTTAACTTTCTTTAGGAAGTCTCAGATTTCCTACAGCACTGCTAACTGATGTGACTAACTTTTAGAAAATTGGAAACCCTTAAATTATTGGACATTCTACTCTGGTGGCCTTTGAAACAAGCTAAAAGTCTGTTTTCATCTAAAGGTTTTCTGGGTACGTAGTGCATGGATGCTTTTTTTGCTCTTTGCTCTTTTTTTGCTCTTTTTTTTTCTTTTTTTTTTTTTTTCTCAAGTATTATATTTGCAGTAATACTCATGAAAATTATGGACACTTCTCCCCCTCACAAAAAAAAATTGATTACCTCTCTGGAAGTTTTCTCCAACCTTTCATTAGAAGGGAGTAAAGTTGTGTGCTGAGAAATACAGGGGGTTAGACTCTACATATGCTAGCTTTGAGGCTCAGCAGTGGTATCTTCTAAATGGGTCCTCAGCTACTTAACGTGTATGTGATTTTTTTTTCTTAATAATTTTATTTTTCAGTCTGTGATGAACATAAAGAATTCAAGGATGTCAAACTGTTCTACCGCTTCCGAAAAGATGATGGGACGTTTCCACTGGACAATGAGGTGAAGGTGTTCATGAGAGGACAAAGACTGTATGAAAAGTATGCTGCATTCAGTATTCATAATATGTTGATAATACTGCCATGTGAAGCAAATGATACTTGTTCATTATTTTTAAATTGTCAGGGGCTTTCCATTCAAGTAGGAATGGGTCTGGGCAATTCCATTACTTCAGTTGGGAGTCCTTCCCTCTCCTATTTTTCTTTTGCTTTTCTTCCATATTCTCTTGAGACATTTTGTTTAAAATCTAATGGCCCAGATTGTAAATACATTGTATATGAGAATTCAATGTGAATTGAAGCCCTTGAAATCCATTTTGTAAAATAATTGCAGAATTATTTGTCAAAATAATTCAACTAATTATATAATTATTTTATATGTAAGAGCATAATTATAATTCCTAAAACATTAGTACATCAAAATGCATTCAACAAGCAGCTACATGTCTGTGGAGACTCCATATGTACAGCTTCATAGGGAGGTATGATTTTAAATCATAGGTGAGATGAATCTTCAGTGTTCCAGTCTGCAAAGTTTCAACATCAGAAAAGTTATGTTAAAAGCAATTTTTAAAAACCACCAATCCAACCAATGGCATCTAATTATGACTTTAAACAAATTATTATGCAGAGATACTGAATATCCCACTGGATTACTTCCATCAGGTAACTAGGTATCTTAACCATACTTCCTAATATAAAATTAAACACATTTTTAATCAGGTTGTAAAGATTTTGACATGGTACTTTCAAGCAGAGAGAAGAAAATGCATGTTGGCATTTTCTACACACATGCATGTGCTACAAATTAATGCAAAAGTTGTGTGTAATATGTTATTTACCAAAAAGCTTGAAGTATCGCTCTAGACTGAATGCCACCCACTCTCCTGCTTGCTTGGAGCAGAAGTGTGCAGCAGCCAGGAGAGATGCTGTGTTTTCTTGATGAAGGAAATTTGCTTCCTTCTTAGAATAAAGTACTCAGGAAACTCCCAAGTTTAAAAGTTGATAATAAATATTATTTTCAAGGTTAGCAAGCTCTGAAGATCAGTTTGGTGAAAGAGCAGTGAACCCAAAAGTATAAACAAATACTTGTAAATGCCACTCCTTTTGTTACACCCATCATATAAATTCCCCAAGACACAGTGACCGTGACTATTTCAAGTAAAAGTATAATAAATTGTATAAGACATAGAAAATGCATCATTGGATTTAAATCCTCCATTCTATGCACTGGAACAGGTGAAATGAATCAGCCACCTTCAAACTCTTCTGTGCCTTACTGAGCACAGCATTTGCTCTTTAGACTCAGTAAACATGTAGTGTCTACAAGCCTGACCCATACTCTAAAAAGTAGATTAGTGTCTACAGGGCTTTTTTTAGTCTATTTTTCTATTTCAGTTATCCATAAGAAAAATAATTTTTGCTTGGCAAGGCTGATGTCAATCTTCTGCATGAAAGGAGCCATAGTAGAAATAACTGTTCTACCAGTGTCTGCTTCCATCACCGTTTCTCTGAATGGAGATCCATCCCTAAACAAATGTCTGTGATCCAGTTTGTCTAACACTGTACTAGCAGAAATATGTTCCTAACTGTAGAGTGTTCCCATCTTGGCAAAGGAGTTAGTGCCAAAAGAAGCACCTGTATCTAAATATAACTGCACCCTGTGAGGTGCTTGCTCCTAGGCAACGTATCTGAAGGGTTCAGAAACTTTTGAAACCAGCCCTGAGGGCTAAATATAGTATGAATTAAAAATACTGTAATTTCAAAACCAGTATGTGACAGTCAAGGCTAGTCAAAATTCTCCATGGATTTTCAGAAGTATTTTATATTCAGGGGAGATAAAAAGGCATACCTGGCCTATCTGGGCTTCACTTTGTTTATTTTAGCAAATCTTCCATGCAGAGATTTCAGATTTTGTTAGTACATTTTTGTACTAGCATTTTTGCCTGTGCACCTTTATTAGCAACACTTTCACAATTTCATTTGATACACTTTAAACTCAAAATCTAATGCTGAAAGTCAGGAAGAGTTCTGCAATGAAATGTGTGATTGTGCAATATATCTCTTGTATCAGTTTGCTGATGGTCCTGAGAAAGAAAATATTAATTCAGTGCTATTCAAATATTTACTAAATGGCAGCAACCAGAGAAAAGTATTTGTGCACAAACATGAAGTCATTTACCAGCATACTCAACTTGTTTATCAAAATGCCTATGGGCCTGATTACAAGAGAAATGCAGCTCTGCCAAAGGAAATCTATCCAAATCCAACAGATTTTGAAAATCTGTGCCTAATTGTGTAGAGTTTGCTGATCTTCACTAGGCTTTGCTAATTTAAGATAGACATTATAATTATTTCCTGCTCTTTTCCACTCTCTGCATTAGGGCTGGAGTACCACTAGGTTCAGAAGCCAACGTAGTTTGTGCTTGCCAAAATTGCAGACATTACCCAGCACCAGTCCAAGCAGATTTGTACCCTCAGTGGGTAAAATGAATAAAATGCTTTAGGAGGATCAGCAAGTTGTTGCATTGATGTCTTAGGCAGGTTCCCTATATTCAGACAGCTGTTTGGGGTAAATGCTTTGTTCTCTGCCCTGAGACATGGGAACATTAGGACTTTTCCTCTGCTGAGGAGCTCTCTTTCCCATCTCTCTTCTGCATTACCACAAAACTCCTCATAGCCTCAACTCTCCTTTCTTGTGCATTACCCTCTTCACCCACTGTGGGCATCTTCAGTAGCTGTACCTGTGGGATTAGAAGATTTAAAATCAGTCTCTGATTGTATTCTCCCTTCATTTGCACTGAAAATCATGAACCAGTAGTGATTCCCTGCACATCGTTGCAAACTTTGGTAATCCTTTCTGTAAATGTGCTTTGAGGTTCAGGTTTATAACTAGAGATGAAAACTACTGGATTTCCTACAGTCTTGGCTGAAATTGCCGAATAGTTTATAAGATCTCAGGTTGGTATCAGCTTTCAAGCTCTGCAGTACTGACCAGATAGATTGAATGGGATAAACATGTTTCCTGTTCAACAAAACTCTCCCTGCAAATCTTATATAAATCTAGCACTGACCTTTTGTAGCTTAAAAAAACCCAAAACCAACACCAACTTGTGCAAGCATCCTATTTTTATGATGTTCGCAATTCTCAGTAGGGTTTGTTCAGGCACACAAGATTGTTGTTTCTGGTGCAGTCATGTGTGGGAGCTATAAGTCATTTCATGATGCTGACATCAACTGAGATTTTTGAACCAGATTTCACAGTGAAAGAAGTGCAGATTTATGGTTTTAATTTCAGGAAATCTTTCAGATAATTTTGAGACTGCATTCTTGGAATCACTTTCAGTTTAACTCAATAGTGGTTGAGTCGCTTTTATCCTCTGGTGCAGTTACTTTGATAAAAACAAGGTTAAAGATTTCTTTTGAAAAGGTGTTTGAATTTCAGTGTTTGACTAAATACATTCATTTAATGCAGGACAACACCAGTTTTAACAAATGATATTTTTTGACATTAATAGCCTCATGGGTTTTTTTGGAACAAGGAGAAAATGGAAGAGTAAGAGGAAGTTTCCAGTTCTGCCTAATGAAAGGCCAGGTTTTTGATTGATGTAAATTGGTACAGTTTTGTTGACAGCCATGGAGTTACAGTGATTTGCTTCAGTGAGTGATGTAAGTCCATGGATCGCTGTGTCTGGGCTCCTTAAACTGGCAATTTGTCGTGTCTGTTTGTTCACAAGTCCAAATCCTTTGCAGTGCTATTCTGGGCTTATATAGAAGGGTGTGAAATGTCAAACTGAATGTTTTTCCACTTGATATTTTTCCATATTTCTTTTGTGTCTCTATAAAAATCTAACCATTAGCACTGCCTTTTCAAGGACCTTTCTATTGTGATTTCAATGATGTGATCAACTATTTACAGACTCATCAAAGAACAATTAATGTAATCCTAAGGATTTTTTGTTTGGTGCCTGCAGAGCCTGGGTAACCAGTTCTGGATAACCATGCAGCAGATGACACAAAAAGACACAAGCTTTGGGTTTGCATTTTTTTTTTCTGGTGGGGGGAAAACCTGTTGAACAAGACACATTTAAAGGTAGCCCCTTGGAGCATAGTAGGTCTGTATCAGATGTGCTGAGGGTGGGACAAAATGCTGTGGGACAAGATGCTTGTAAATTAAAATATCAAAAAAGAATAAAGTCTGCAAGACTTCTGGAGTCAGTACATTGTCTGCAGCTAATTTTGACTTTTTCAGTTCTTACTCTGCTCAGAGGTGCTGGCAATGACACACCATCTAAATGAGCAGCTCACTGTGCTGCCACTGATATCCAGCTGTGGCTGAGCAGCCTTTGCTTGGTTTGATGATCTGCTACCTGGTGGTCAGATCCAGCAGGTTCAGGCCTCAGGTTAGTGCTCATTGAAATCAAGAGAAGAGTGTTTTAGGTGAAATAACAGAGGTTGGACCCTGTCAAACCTCTTCACTGTAATTTAGAATGAAACTTCTCTCTGTGTTCCTATGGCACAGATTTTTCTTATGCTTCCCAAAGGAGGTGAAGTTATATTCCATAATCCCTGGACATGCTGTCAGTTTAAGAAGCAGATGGCTCATGTATGGATTTACTTGAATTTCAATTCCTTTATCAGGAGGGCAAAGATTAAGCATTTCCAGAATATGCCTGTTGTAGTTCAGATGTGCCCTTATTTCAAAATAGTTGGTGAAGAGAAGGGACCTGTTAGTCTTACATGGAAAAAATTATCTTTCTGTTCTTGAATTTACTCTGAAAGTCTTACCACTAGTCCTATTATTATCCTATTATAAATAAAATAATTATGAAAAAAAAAAGGTTAATAAGGATGTTATGGGGCTCAGTCTCCCCCCCACCCCCAAAAGTGGAATTCTGTATCACAAAGAAAGGATTCTAATTTCTTCTTTAAAACTGCCTTCTCTTTCAGACTTTCAAACTGGCTTTTGCATTAACAAAATATTAAGGCTTTTTTTTATTTTTTAGACAGTGTCATTTGCATAGGTATCTGGAATAGAGAACTTTATTAGTATTCTTCAGCTACTCCCATGCCAGTTGCTAAGGAGGTTTAGGGATATCTCATGATGTTCCTCTGGCTGGTGTTACACAGAGCCAGCTGAGGCACAGAGAACTGAGCCTCAGATGTTAAAGCATGTTCAGGTTCATGTGCAAATTGCTGGCTGCAGCTGCATCACCAAATGTTGGATGCACAGTATTTATCCGCCCCTAAAGCACAGAACTACACTTTTTTTCCTCCTCTTGAATTTTTCTGCAGCTGTTTTCAAGCTTTTGGAGAGAATTTTCAAAGTCATCTAAATGACTTTGGGGCATAGTCCTGCTAACTGTAAATATTAATTAGGAAGCTTTGAACACATTAGTCACATTTGGGTGCTTTTAGGCTAATTTTTTTTTCAAAGCTGATTATATAATAATTTTTAGAGAATGTTAAACACTAAATAGGGGAAATGCAAAACCTAAAAATCTATTTTTCTTTTAGGTGAAATAACAAGAAAGCCTTGACTTCACACAGGGGATATAAAGCCTAAATTTCTTGACTAAGCAGTTTTGATTCACTTCCTAAGTAGACTGATAGCTTGAGGAAAAATTTAGTAAGTCAGTGAAATCTTCATATACATTTACTTGATATAAATGAGATTTACCAGAATAGATCTGGAGCTGCTTTTCTGAAGAATCATTTTCCCTACCAATTTCCCCCCTCCCCTCCCACCTCACCAGGCTGATGAGTTCTGAAAACACCCTTCTGCAAGCCAGGGAAGAGGAAGGAGTCAAGTACGAGCGGACCTTTGTAGCCTCGGAGTTCATAGACTGGCTGATCCAGGAAGGAGAGGCCACGACACGGAGCGAAGCGGAGCAGCTCGGCCGCAGGCTGCTGGAGCACGGCATTATACAGCACGGTGAGAAATCTACTGCCAGCTCATAGCAGCTACACTTACTGCAGCCCTTTCTTCAGCTCAGATCACGTGGAGGGGCTCTTGTCCTCCTGGCCACAGTATGTTTAGGTTCTAAAGGATTTCAGAGAGGCGTCCAAGTAGCTTTGTTTAGTAAAAGGTTGGCTTTTTCAAAGGTGCATTGTATTAGTTCTGAAAATGCTTTCTCAAGTGCAGGATATGGCTGGAATTTGAACCTATATAATAACAACTTAAGGATGTGGATGAAAATCAGCACTCCTACTGCTTGTAGTAATTAACTTGTAGAACTTGCTATCTGCGATGTGTGTAGTTGAGGTAAATAGATTTGTAAGGATTAAATAGGGATTAGAGCCATAAATAAGCTAAATTCTGTATGAAGGATAAAAATTTCAGTGTCTTTGTATCTCCCTACTTGTAGGCAGAATACAGCATAGTCTGATGCCAGAAAAGCAGATTTCCCTCTTGGCACGTAGCAGAGTTGTTCTAATATGTTTGGGTGAGAAAGAGGATGTCACTTTTGGTTGAAGAGTTACTGTATTTGTCCTGGTTGTATAACTTCTTTGAGTATAACTTCTTTGAGTCAGGAATCAAATATTTCTTCATGGTCCAGTATAATGTGTCTGGCAGATATACCTTCAGCAGAAGCTCCTTCTGTTAAGGGTAGAGGAGAAAGAGCTTTCTCTCTGCCTCAAGGTCTCTTTTCTGTTAAAGAAATTAACACATCTGGTAAATGTCTCCTCTTTTACCTGTTGTCATTATGTGATCTCAGTGCCACTGCCCTTCTGTGACCAGCCATTTCCCACCTAAGAAATGCAGTGCCTCCGGGAGTAATGAAGGGGTGCCAGGAGATGACAACAGAATGGCAGAAGTTGTTACCTACATTAGTTAGTGCACAATGGGAAAATCATCAGATCCTGGTGGTTCAAGTGTTGTTGCATCAAACCTAATTATGTCAGAGGACAAGCTGATGATATCAGCAGGCTGTTAGAACACAAGGTGTTAATTGACTAGGTTGTTTCTTACCTCGGGAGAAAACCTAGTTTTAATGAGTAGAGGGAAGTGGGCATGTAAAGTGGCCTGCACAGTTCTGCCATGGTTCCAATCATGTTCAAGTTAACTTGTAATTACTAGGAGCTACTTGTGAATGTTTACAGTGATCAGCTTCTATAACTCAGTTCTATAATTACTCCTGTGCTTCTTATGATTTATAGGGTGCCAACTGCTCAGAGCTTGATGGACAGGAAAAGTATGCCACCTCTCCTCTTTACAGCAGCAATGACTTCATTTGTATTTTTACCTGAACATCTTCTGTGTATTACATATGTGGTAAACTTACCTTCCTGTCCTGGGGTCCCAAACCAGGACACATACAAAAAAAGTAAAAAA
>VWZN01018325.1:295885-332962 GCA_013396955.1 Regulus satrapa
GAGATTTATGCTGATACAGATGTTTTTGCAGAGCAAATAAAGTCAGGACTTTACATTGGGTGCAAAGCTGAGTTTTTTTAGCTACTGAAATATTTGCAGAGCTAAGAAAGTCAGGATGTGGCTTTTTTTGCAGATCAACCATTGTTTCATTAACTAAGGCAAATGCTCAGCAGGGCACGCTTGCAGGGAAATAATTTTGCCCTGTCAAGTGAGGTTTCAGGGGTCATTTCTGAGTGACACTGGCCCTGCTCCTCTGTGGATAGCCCTGGCCATTCTGCAGGTTTATCCCCTGCCTGTCATTGTCTTGTAGTCCAAGAGCATATGCAAAGTGCCCTCTTAAAAAGAGATTTGAAACTCATGAAGTAAAGACAGGGTTCTGGGAATTATCTGATTGCTGAGGAAGTGGTCTTCTCATTTGTCCACACCAGGTCGTTGCTGCAAGATACTGTCATGTTCTTCACCCAGTTTTTAATAAAACAAACATAACTGAGTGGGGATTTCACAAGGACTCGATGGGGATGCTGGAAGTAAAGTAAAACTGAATGGTTTCCTTGAGATTTATCTTTCACGAGTGAATATGCTTTGTGCACACTTCCTCCTTTGTGAAAGATTTCATTCATTTCACTGCAGCAGTTTATCTAGATAGTGTTAGGAATATTGATGAAATTACTGGCAGAGTTAACGTGGAACTGGTTTAGGGTTCATCTTAGCAACTGGATATGATCTGTGCACGTTGAAGGTTCTTGTAATGCTGGCTTCCTCTAAGAAGGGAGCTCAAAATGAGAACTTCCAGTACAGAATTAGGGGTATAAACTGTAAAACAGCAGGAGAGGTATTCTCTGCCCAACATCCTCCCACCCATCTTACGGAGTTCTAGATCCAATTAAAAAACAAAGGAAAGCTATTTTTCTGTGTCTTAGTACCATAAATTCATTTCACCATACTGTGCTTCCTTTGTTTTGTCTCTCATCAGCAGTACCAAAATGTTACTTGACACTAATTGGCATCCTTGTTGACAGAACCAGCAGAAAGACTTTTGACTGAACAGGAGTGGAGAACAAAACATTTCCTGTCCTAATAGCAATCTTTTTCTAACAGTATTGTTTGATATCCACAATATGGAATAAAATAAAGCTTTCTGTATTGTTTTTATGAAGTATTTATTACTCCGCCTAATGTGATGGAAAGTAATAGAAATAGTTGCATCAAGTTTCCAATCCCAGTAGTAATTTTCCAGCCACAACCAAATTTCGCAATGTCTTTTTACTAATACTGACTTTCATTTCAATTACTCAGAGAAGTTCTATTCTGCAGCTGAGGCACTGTCTTCAAAATGGTTTCCTGACACATTTTTCTTCACTTTAATTGGTCAGACACAAACCAGGTTTCACACAGGAAACAAACACTGATGTTAATTTTAAAAAGGAAAACAGTGGTTTAAGAGGAATTGTATAAATGCTGCAAAAGCATCTAATTTTCTGTTTTAAAGTATTCCTCCTGTTCTCTTTGGAAATATGTTACTATACACATTTCCCCTGCCATGCATGAAAATGATGAAATGTACTTAAGTGCTGAATTGCTTTCTGCCAAAATCTCACTGGCCCACACAAATCACTGAGATTAGCTCCTTTGGTTAGAGCATGGTGCTAATAATGCAAAATTGTGGGTTTGATCCCCATATGGGCCATTCACTTCAGAGTTGGACTTAATGATTCTTGTGGGTCCCTTCCAACTCAGAATATTCTGTGATCTTGTGAAATCATAACCCACAAACCACCATTGTCACAAAGAGAATCCAGATTTCCTTTCCTGTGTATTGGTACCCCCATGTATTATGGAATAAAGCCCCCATAAGTAGCTGGGAATTATGTATTGTGCATTTCTTGAAGGCTGGTGTTGGGATTGTAGTTGTTCGTAGTTACTTGACATTTGTGAACACTGATGGCTTTCATGCAGAATATAGGACTAAAGATTGTGGGAAGAATTAAAAGTTTGGTGATGCACATAAAATGAAGATAGGGACAAAAGGTGCACAGAAGACCTTTCTCAGCTGTAGAAAAGCCCATTTCTAGTATGGTGAGGAATGTAGAGCTTGGAAATATTAATAGATAAAACTTTCCTCCAGGAGAAGTTCTTCTTAGTTCTTCTTAGTTCTTCTTAGTTCTTCTTATTATTATTTCTTGGGCATGGTAGGACAGATTAGCTACTGTGGTCAAAATTCACATACAGCAGGAGGAGAAGAAGTTTTCTGCCAGCTGCCAGCTCCCAGTTAGATCAGGCCAAGGCAGGGATGGTCTGTGGGCAGACAGAGGGTAGTGTGAGCATCCACACACACATCCATACATCCACACATCCACACATCCCTTTCTCAGCCTGGAAAACAGAGATACTGAGATGTCCAAGGACAAAAGAGGCTATTCACAGAGCTCTTTATGGAGTCATTTTTGGCTCCTACTTGCTTATAGCCCTTGCTGAAGAACTTACCCTGCACCTGCAGCCACAAGAGAAGAGTGCAGATGACATGACAGGCAGAGTCTTCCAGTCCTCCTCCAAGGACTCATTGGGTATGAAAACTTGAGGGGTGGAGAAATATCTGCCTGCCTCACAGAAATTTTTAAAGTCTGCAATCTCCAGTGATAGTTTAAAGTTAAAATCGGGTTAATACTGTTAAGAGAAACTAGTGCTGTCTTAGGATAGCACCTACAACTTGCAAGATTTTGTAATTTTTGCATGAATCTTTGCATTTCTTCCATGGCAGCAACCAAACCACAGATCACTTATGAGTATTTTTCAATATATTGTGGAATATAAACACACAGGGATTGCCTTGTACCGGTGTGTGCTGACAATTGAGCCTGCGAGAAGTGGGGCCTGAGCAGCAGAACTCATCTTCTCATGCCAGATCACATTCTGTCTCTTTTGTTGTGGTTTCCCAAGCTGCTGCTGATCTTCATGTTCTTGATGTAATTTCTGCCCTGACATGCCCCCAGCACCTTCCCTGAGCAGTGACCACAGCACAGTTCAGCATGAAGCATTTTGCATGGCTGTCCACTCTATTAGGAACCTGGGATGTGGATTTCCAGACTCAGACAGCAGAACAGGTGTGGTAAGGCTTTTCTTTCCTGAATGATTGAGGGGTGTAAGAGTCTCTTTAGACATGACTGTCTTCTTTGGTCTTCCTAGACTTCAGTAAAGCCTTTGATACTGTTTCCCATGGCATTCTGCAGAAACTGTATTCCCATGGTGTGGATGGGTGCGCTCTTCAAAGGGCAAAATATTGGCTGGATGGCCAGGCCTGGAGTACTCCCCAGGGCTCAGTATTGGGACCTGGACCCATTACTGGGGCCAGTCCTCTTATTATCTTTATTAAGGGGATCTTTATCAAGGGATCAAGGGCAGCAAAGGTGACTTTGTGGATGGCACCAAGTTGGCTGGGAGTGTTGATCTGCTGGAAGGTAGGAGGGCTCTACAAAGGGATCTGGACAGGCTGGAGTGATGGCCCAAGGCCAATGGTGTGAGGTTCAACAAGGCCAAGTGCTGGGTCCAGCACCTGGGTCACAACAACCCCATGTGAGGAACACCACCCAACGTTTCAGGTTTAGAGATGAGTGGCCCATTGGAAAAGGATTTGGGATTGCTGGTTGACAGCAGCTGAACATGGGGCAGGGTGTGCCCAGGTGGCCAAGAAGGCCAGGTGGCATCCTGGCCTGGATCAGAAACAGTGTGGCCAGCAGGACCAGGGCNAAAGATGTCAGGTTGAACCAGAGCAAATTTAGGTTGGGTATTAGGAAAAATTTCTTCACTGAAAGGGTTGTCTAGAATTGGTACAGGCTGCCCAGGGAAATGGTGGAGTCACTACTCCTAGAACAATTTAAAAGTGTAGATGTGACACTTAAGGACATGGGTTAGTGGTGAGCTTGGCAGTGTCAGGTTAATGGCTGAGTTTCATGATCTTAGAGGTCTTTTCCAACTGAATTGATTATGATTTTGTCAGTGTTAGGATTTTTTGGTGATAATAAATATGTAGTAGGATATCTTAGACATGATATCAGTACCTTTGGTCTCCACCCTCCTTTAAAATACCTTTCAAATTTTAAAAGTTTTATTGAGATAATTGCACTTGATCATACCTAGTATGTTCCAGGTAGACACATGTTCTGTTGGCTTAGCACAGAAGCGGGTGCTTATCTCCTTTCAAGAGTTAATCTTTTATCTGCAAACTCCACTGTGCAAATTACTTTCCGAGATGAAAACAAACACTTTTGTAGTGAGAACAGTAAATGTTGATATGTGCTATGTCCCTGTCTCTGCAGGAAAGTCTATATTTCATTTTCCCTATTCTTTGCAAGGACTCTGTACCTTTATATAGCAGAGTTTCCTTTGTGAAAATGATCAGTGCATTTACTTTTAACATCAAGACAAATGATGCAATTGAAAGTTTGTTATGATTGTGAAAGTTGATTCAATAGCTAACAAAGTATTATTTCTCTTGCTTTTGTTGAAAAGCTTTCATTCTCTTCTAAAATTACTGTAAATAATGAAATATGTGCTGCTGTATTTACCTTAGATGTCCAACTGCTTATGATTAGCTGATAATGATTTACTTACAAAGTGAAAACTTGCCATATATGTGAAATGTACTTTACCTCAATGCTAGATTTCTCTTTGGTGCCGCTTTCTTGGAAATATCAACTGCAGATAGTAGTTTACAAGTATAATTGCCGTGTAAATCCTTGATTTAATTGATCATAGGCTCCAAAATCAACATATATAATATGTGTGTGTGTATATATATATTTTAAAACAATTTTTCTAGTTGATCTAAAACCTGAATCACATCAGCTCTTAGATATATCCAAGCTTTCACTATGCTAAAAATGATAACCATCACATTTTTACAGATGATGGCTTGGTTTATCTCAGTAAAACACAAGCCTTCAGTTAGTCTATGATGTCCTGCAACACAGCTTTGTTTTTATTCCAATCCCTGTTGCCCCTGTGCTGATGCCAGGCAGAAGCACTCAGTTGTTTGTGGGGCGGCTCTTCCCTGGCAGTTTCCATGCGTAGGGACAGTAACCTCACCCACAATAATTCAGCTGCTTATGCTAAATCTGGAGACCACTTTGCATTTTTTTTCATGATTTTGCCCTTGTAAGAAGTCAAAGAATAATGACTTTGTATGCAATTATATAAACTCCCAGCTCCTTAGTCTGTCAGCTTCTTATTGTGCTCTTCTTGCAGTTGTCTTTATCTGCAGCAGGAATTGATTGGGTTTTTGAAAGAGCCACATGCTCTGTGCTTTATGTAAATAACATATGAAAAATTCTTTTCATATTAACTATTGAATTTTGTTTTTCTGACAAAGAATAGGTTTCAGTTTTTAACAGCTGAAAAAAAAAACCCCAAAAACAAAAAACACCCCAGATGGGCCTTTTCATCTTCTGCTTCCCTTTCCACAGACTGTACTTTCCATACTTTATTTGGAAGCAAAGAAAAGCAGTTGGCTATGGTCTGTAAACGTACTAAATTAAAGATGATAAATCCTCATATACAAACCAAAAAGACTGCTAAAATGGGTGTGATTCAACACTGGCTCTTCATGCTAGAGTAAGTAGTGTGTATTTGAAAATATGCTGCAAATAGATGGCAAACTGGCTGGAAAGAGAAAATACATATAGCAACACATATCTGCATACCTATTTTAAGGCAGCAGAAATAACATGTTAATGCACTGTTCAGAACATACCACCTTAATAATAACAAGATACTCTAAATAATTTCAGTTCCCAATAAACTTGACAGTTTTCTGCTGTAATCCTGATGCTTTAAAGACAGTATAAAAGTTGTCTAGACTTTTTTTGGACTGCATTAATATACTAGAGTTCATTGAAACAGCTCAGAAAGCCCTCCTTAGTTATAGCTCAGAGAGCTGTAGTCATAGAATAGCTTTTTTTTCTGGACCTACTTAAGTTCCAGGACCTACTTATTTCTGGACATGCTTACTGATTTCACCCTCAGTAGGATGAGCTGGAACAGCTCTCTGAATTTTGTATTGCAGGGCCAGAATCTGTCTTGCAGCTTTATACAAGGGGATCAGTGAAAACAAGAGCAGGTCAAGCTTAGATCCACTGTATGTTCAAAGTGAATTCCTTGTAATCCAAATAAGAAAAAAATACAATTCAGTACAGCTGCACTGCTGAGAGTTAAATGTGATGGTTGAATACATGCACAGGTGGGCTTATCTACAGTCTGTGTAGCTTATAAACATTCATAAAAGGTGGAAATGCAAGTGTTGTGTTTATGCAGTGCAGGGAATCCAAGACTCAAGATCCAGGGCCCTGTGCTCACTGAACATCTGTAGCCTCTCCCCACGGTTTTGTGGGAGATCCAAGCAGGTGGAATTCATCAATGTGTAAAAGGAAACTAATCTGAATAGGTGCCATGATTAAAATGCATTTGCAGTGCCAGATTAGCAGAAAAACAGGAAGGCTTTGAGAGGAGTGGGAAAAGCATTGTCCAGTGCTGAATAAAGTGCCAGTTACTCTCATCCAGCCACACGTGTGTCAGTGCAAGGCAGAGGGGAAGAGGGGCAGCACGGAGTGGCTGGGTCGTGTGGCAGGGTGGGCACTGGGGGTGAGGACTGGCTGAAAGCTGCACAGCTGCTCTCTGCAGGTCCCAGCAGCTGTCGGTGTTTGCCAAGCCCATGGACTCACCACTGCTCTGTGAAAGCCAAAGTGGACACACACTTCCACTGTTTCTTTGGCAAGGGACCAAAACTGGGCTGGCCAAAGGCCTGAAGCACAGAGGAGGCTGGCTGAGCAAGCTGTGTGCTATCCAGAGAGAGGCATTTTTTTTTAAGGAACTCATATTTTATGTGTTGATTTGTTTCCTTCCCTTTTAAACACTGGTTCTGCTTTGGAGAGGGGAGCAAGAAAGCAAAATGACATGGAGTGGGAGCCAAAACCTTCCCTGGGCACACTTTGTGCAGGTGTAAGCAGCTCCAGCTGTGCTCTCCTTTAGATAACCCTCCAGCCCCTGCCAGCCCCTGCAGCCTGTCAGTGTATGTCTCATCATCCTGCATTTGTTCTTGGCATGACATTGCTCTTTTGGGGTAATATCCTGCCACTCCAGAGGTCAAAACAGATATGGTCATCTGTGACTTGCTATAAGAAGGCACAGGCTATTGCAGCAAGTAATAGTGAAGGTCTAGAATGATCTCCTGCAACTTCAAACTGCATTTCACATCATTTTAATAGAGGAAGCGACCTCATTAAAAAGATAAAGTGTACTTTTGAGTAGACTGGGGCTGCTGCCTTGTGCAAAGACTTGGAAGTGTGTTGTGCACTGCTGGAAAGAGCTCAGTGCTGCTTTTGTCTTTAAGTGGAGAAAGATATGACATATCCACACTGAAAAATCCATACACTCTGCTCATGTTTTATAGCCTCTTCCTCTTAACCCCAGCACAAGCACACTCTCATACAAACAAGCACACACTTCAATGCGTCCTCTGCCCTCTTGAGAAAAGCTGCTCATCTGGCTCCTCGTGGAACTTTGATCTCCTTCCCACTGCTCCCTCAACATGGAACAGCCGTTCCCTGGCTCCAGCCACGAGCTTGCTTGGTGACAGTGTTGTTTCTGGAGACGTGCAGAGCAGCTGGAGAGCCTCACTGGATGTGTCCGACTGGGGACTGCAGCTCTCAGCTGGTAGAAAGCATTAATCACTGTGGTAGAGATGTACACAGATTATCAGTGCTAAAAATCATGGGGAATTGAAGTGGTGGGAGGGATTTGGGGGAAAAGCCAGTTATGAAAATGGCCTGATTTTTCAGGCATGAGTCATACCATTTATTAAAATAGGCTTTTGTACTTTCTAAAGCTTCCTCAGTCCTATGAAATCAGTGTAAAGCTAATATTTCTATCTCTGCTGTGCATCAGCCTCCTTGAAAACGTGGAAAAGGCTGTTTGAGCTCCATGCAGATCCTGGGATTTTATGTCAGAATCAGAAGCTGAAAGAAGATTTGCATGGATGTTACTATTTATATTTTATGTATCTGAACAGAAACTGTGAAGCAGCCAGGAACAAGAAGCACCAAAGCTGCAACATTAAGTGCTCCCTAAGAGAGAAAATAAAAAAAAATAAATATTCTGATTCTTCTAATTTTAGCAGTAACATAAATGGTGAATGACCAGCTAAAACCCTTGCCAATGAAATTTGCAAATTCTAGGGGTAGACGAGACAGTAAACAGATCATTGAACTCTATTAATTAAATGGTCATTACCCTAAAAGACACAGGGTTTTTGTACAGCTAATGGTATAAATACAAGGCAATGCATCTAGGAAATGAGAATACAGACTCCACTCCTTGCTGTGGAGCAGGGCTGTGCAGGGAAAGGAGGACGTGCAGGGCAAGCAGTATTCCCATTTTATGCAATTTGTGCAGTACAGTCAGTACGTGTGCAGGTGGGCGTGAGATGTACCAAAAGAACAACACCCAGTGAGAAAAGGGGAGTGAGGTTGTAATTGTGAGCATGCAGTTCTGATAAGTGGATTTTTAGGAAAGGTAGAGAAATTCTGAAGAGGACTCCAGGAGGGCTAAAGAAGGTCAGAATTTAGGGAGTAATGTTTATTAAGTTGATAAAAGATACATTTGAGAGTTGCCTTCATCTCGTTGCAGATTTCTTTGCAAAGATTTTTGACCAGATCACGCATAACTTTCTAATGAAGGTGTGACAAAATCCAGGGATTAGCAGCTAAAGTTAAGCAAATTCAGCTTTGGGTTGAATCTTTATTTTCTGGCAGGGCAAGTGACTGAAGGCTTTAATAGCTTGTAAAAGGGTGAGTAAAGTGGTCAATAAATGCTTTAAAGTATGAGTAAATGAATTTTGGTTTTTGTTTTTTTGTTTTTTTTTGTTTTTTTTTTTGTAAGATTAAAGTATAATTGTTAAATTCTCTTTCGGGGAGAAATTTTGTGGCCTGTGTTTGTGGGAGATTAGACTGGGGGGTTATGACCCTACCTCCAAAGTTTGACATTGGGGAGTATATATTAGTGTTGGTGCCTCTCCTTACAGGACAATAAATGCTCTTGTGTACTTTTATGGTTTTGGAGGTCTCCAGTCACCGTATTTTTACTTTACTCTCCTCGATGCATTTCTTTCTGTTGCATAAGGTGCACATTGTAACATGAACGTGTTGCCGCCTGAACAGCCGTGAATTAAATTGGAGCAAGGAGCATGAAGTCACCCCACCTTGCTCTTTGCATCACCCTCATAATGTACAAATGCAGGTCCTGACACTCGCCAGCCACGGCTTGACTGCTAAAGACAAACTGAAATGGGTGTCAGTTTGCTTTCCTGTGCCGCACTATGAAGGGCAGTGAACTAATTCAGGAGTAGTAATGTAAATCCCTTTCTAGAGCAGCAACTTGCATGAGAGGTACCTGGAGCAAGAGCCTTGTCAGCTGCTGCAAGTTTATCTGCTGCTGCTTCTGGGTCAACACCCAGAGGTAATAACCTCTAATTTAAAGAAACTGCTCCTGGGCAAGTCTGTGCAACCCTCTCAGCATTCTGCCATCGGTTTGGAAAAGCTTTTCACTCCCACTTTTCTCTGCTGCTTGCAGCAAAGCGGGGGCTGCTAAAGTGGTTGAGCTGAGCACCCGTGACTGCACCTGTACCTCTCACCCAGCAGCTGCCCGTGTAACAAACACAGCCTTCTGAGTGTGCTCAGCATCCTCAGAGCTGGGATTTACCAAGGACTGGGCCTTGAAGTCAGCCACTGCACCCGAGGAGCGCTTTCAGAGGCAGCCAGCACCCATATCTGCCTCCCCCTCCTCAACCTCTTCCTTCTGATCTGTGGTCTGGAAATTCCTTTCTCCACACCTTTCCAGATATACTCATCCTTAGGCAGTCACAGCCTGGACATTTAATCATAAATCATTAATAACTCAGATAATTGAAAACAACAACAACAACAAAAGAGTCCCATGAGGCACAGTAATAATTTTGGTGAGAGACTTCATTTGATGATGTATGCACAAGGAGGCAGTCTGAGTTATATTGCTCCTATTTATATTTTTGGCTTTTTTTTCAATGTGTAAAACTTTACATGATGTTACAAGCACATGATATGTGAGCTACCCTTAGAAATGAGGATGTTAAAATATAAAACTCAAGGAGCATGCCAAATTCTATCCTGACGCTGTATGTCCTAAGGATTTTGGCTACAAATCTTTTGTTGTGTAAATCATATACAAATATTCTCCAATACACAGTCATTGGAGTGAGCTTTTCCAACTTGCACTCATTTATTCTATAAAAATTTACCCTTGTATGGACTGAAATTGTTACAGCAGAGATGAATGACTTCAATGGAAAATCTAAGCATTGCTGTTTTAATATAAATATTGCAATTTTTATAATTGCAATATTTAATATTAGTATAAATATTGCAATTTTAAATTCAAAACAAGTATTGTTATTCTAAAATATGTTCAGTATCATGGCATAAAAATGTTTACATTTATCTAGTTTCATGGTCAATAATTCTTGAATTTCAGAGTGCTTGGCAATGTCTGCAGTGTGTGTTTATCTCTGATTATCATAATTTCTGAGTACTGTCAGAGCACTTCAGTTAATGATACAAACAACAGAATAATTTTCATTAAAAACGGTGGTGTCATAATATTTAACTTAACTCAGAATCCTTACTGATATTTCTTACATTGTGAATGGTTGACCACAGCAGTTCTATTTCCAAGGAAGCACTGTGGAAAACCCTCTTTCATTTAAGATTATGAATTGCAATAGTGCTAAATAAGTAGTTCTTACCTTTTCAAGATTGAGTTTGAGATATCCTCAATTTTATTTTTTTTTTGTGTCTTTAAATTTGGTTATTCTAATAATGTGGTAAGATATTGATAGATACTGCTACTTTAACTTATTATGTCAGTGATCCTAAAGTGAAACTGGTAGCTGCAAACAGCTACATACTAACTCTGCCTCTGATAGCAATCCTTTAGGGCATGTAGGCAGATTGCCAAATCTCTCCTCCTCTACTTCCGTTCTTCAAAAATAGTGATCGTTAGTAAGTGTTGTTTAATAGTATTGTACATGATATGTATCCAAAATGGGGAGTACAGCAGCAGTGTGTGCCTGCAATAATTAATGTGTCGGAATTACACATTACTTGTGATGCTAAATTGAACTCAACCAAGCCATTTTGCATCCCTGAAGACACAACAGATTCCGCATCAAAAGGAAGCAGACAAAAGCCAAGTGGCACTGGCTCTTCCAAAGAGCTTTGGGAGAATCAGGCAATCTAAGGGATGCTTTACAGCTATGCTGTGTGACTCTGGGGCAGAATACCTGTATGCAGCTTGGGCACCAGCCTGTGCAGTTCAGAAAGTTCCTGTGTGCTTATCATTCCTTGTGTCCCAGAGGTAGAAGTTCATTTGTATAGACAGTGGTCTCTGACAGTGACCCGGGCAGGCCAGGGACATGGTTCTTTGCAAGATGGGCTGACCTTGTAAGGCAGTTTCTGCATCACATAAAAGACTGCCCTGACGATCATATCTAGGACTGGCAGCTTCCTTATTGTCTGGGTGGCTTGACATCTCTGGAGAAGGTGACTGGACTGGACTTTTCCCTTTTTGAGGTTATTTCTTCAGCTCACAAACATAAAATTACTTACTACTTACTTACACAGTTTATGTGTAAATAACGTGCATTTTGCAAAGCTGCCATGTGTGGTGTGGTTCTGTAGTTCCATGAAGAGTAACCTGAGACACAGGGAGGTGTTCAGAGCAAGAAGGACTGTGTTGAAGATGAGAATGAAAGGAAAGCAGACCAACAGGGCTCCAGGCTCTGGGTTTTGGGTAGCACCTTGGACTCTGCTGATTTTTGGATCTCACGTGCTGGGCAGAGCAGAGAGCAGAGGAAAAATTCTGTGTCTGCAGTAGGAGGCCAGGTGACTGAGACATGTAATCATAGGCTTGACTGACCTCAGTGCATACTTGTGTTGCTGTTTACACTTTACGCATAAATATCTATAGCCCACTAATTCTTACAATTCAGTATTGCAAGAAAGCAAATTTATAAACTAGGAAAATCCAGAATCTGGGTTCTCATTGAAAAGGTCAACTGTGGGAAATTATAAAAGTGGAACGGGATCACAGATGCTGGGTGAAAAGGGAAAAAAATGCTGCCAAGCACCTACTGCAGCTATTTTAGATGCTGCAAAACTGATGCAGAGAGTACTCCAGAGAGCTTTCCTGCAATCAGGACCTGCGAGAGTCAGAGCACTTTCAGGACCTGGCACAGATCTCCATCCAGCTACTGCATTTTTCATCATAGCACTGGTGGCAGTGAAGATGTGGATGTTATAGTGATGTTGCTCTCTGGGGTTAGGTTTGGTGCTCCTGCTCTGACACCAGCAGCTTGGGGTTTGCTCTCAGTGTCGATACAGGTTGCAATTAAGATTTTTGCTCATTATGTAAGAAATGATTTTTGGCCAGGTGCCTGTTCCCAAACCTTGTGTATCCGTGCGAAGAGGGGAAGTGGCCTGCAGGAAATGTCTGGGACACAGTGTCTGTGGTGAACAAGACAGAGGAAATACACAGGTCTTGATTCTTTGCTGCTCTGTAGCTCTGAACAAGGTAGTTGGACAGGGCTCCCGGGGGCTGCCCTAGATTGATGAATTTACACAAAACTTGACGTAAGGAGCTAAGTCTGGTCTGTAGGGACCAGCAGCAGCAAGAGGGTTATGGAGGAATCAGGCATGGAGAGTGGACCATTATGCAACTTGTCCCGGAGAGGTAAAGTACTTTTATTTCCACTGGTCAATAAAAAGTGCATATCATTAATCAAAGTCGTGTTAAAGATTCTTCTCAGATTTGCCACTACATTTCCTAGTTTGTGATTGCTGCTATAAAGAGTGCATATTGAAGCCACCTGTGTGAAGCTGACCACCTTCCTCGTCTTCCTGAGGCTGCACAGGGGATGAGGAGAGCTCTGAGCATTGCATCCTTACAGCAAACTCTGTAGTGCACAAGCTGCACATGGGTAGGCTTGCCTTTCTTTCTATGCCTACCAGGCATAGACTTTGTATCCATTTCCTTTTCTAGTGTCCAACAAACACCATTTTATGGACAGCAACTTGCTCTACCAGTGCAGAATGAATTTCCGCCGGCGGCGGCGATTAATGGAGCTCCTCACAGAGAAATCTCGCCTGATGCCAGAAAGCCATGACAGCCCATTTTGCCTGCGCAAACAGAACCATGACAACAGGAAACACACCAGTTTTCTCTCAGGTGATTCATTAATTATAATGCTGTTTGTAGAGTGACTCCATGGAGTATTAAAAATTTGGTTAAGGACAAGGGGTTTCAGTGTTAGAAAAAAATGTAGGGCTGAGTATTCTATGTCCTTGTTCATAGGGATTATCTATTCACTCATTTTACCAAACCTATAGTTCCCTGTGGCTTATCTGTATCAAAAGCATTTCAGATGCTGATCAAAATTTGGGGGGTCCATGTTCTAACTGAACTGGTTCAACTCCTCCAAACTCAAAGCAATTTGTCGAACATTCTATGGGGAGTTTTCAAGAAGATTAAAAGTGAGGGGAGGGGGCCCTGCAGCATTTGTGTACAGTAATGTCTAGTAAGAACTGAAAGAAGGAAAAGGAAACCTGGAAGAACAGAGTTCCCTATATTGGAATGCCTCTTAAAAGACACTGCAATGGGAGCACTTCAGCCATCTTGTTGGTTACAGCATTGCTATCATGCAGTGACTCTTCTAACAATGTCAGACACACGAACCCATTCCCTGTGTTGTCAGTGAAAGCAAGGCTTGTTGTTGGTTTCTCTCTTTTTAAAAAAAATTTTAAAATAAGCTGGTAAATGGTTTAATAACTGGTACCAGCTCCCTTTCTCTCTTTGTTTTCTCTGTGCTTGCAGTGAGCCCCACCAAGGAGATAAAGATCGTGTCAGCGGTGCGGAGGAGCAGCATGAGTAGCTGTGGCAGCAGCGGGTACTTCAGTAGTAGCCCGACACTCAGCAGCAGTCCCCCTGTGCTCTGCAACCCCAAATCTGGTGAGCACCAGCCTGTCTTAGGATTCACAGCAGCCAGGGTGCAGACATCTCTGTGGGGAGAAGCCGACGTGAAGAACGCCTATCATCACGCCTAAGCCTCTGTTTCCAAGAATACATCAAAAATTCACAGTGTCACAGGTTTTTTAGGCCAGAGGGAACTATTATCAACTTCTAGCCTAGAGTCCTGTTGAACACAAGCCAGATGTCTGCCTCCAGTAATCTCTGCGTCAAGTCCATAATTGTGGTTTGAGCTGCAGTTTATCTCTTAGGACGACGTGCAGAGGCCTAGATTTGCCTCTTCGCTGCCAAGCTCTGAACCAATTCAAATCTCCTCCTAGAGACATTCCTTTGGTACAAGTCAGAGGAGAGTTTAACTATCCAGTGACTGCTTGAGCTGCTGTGGAATAACACCTCTCAGAAAACAGCAGGCTCTAAAAAACCTGAGGCAGCATTATTTCAGCCTGTCAGAGACCATTTTAATTTTAATTTTAAGTCTTACACTGGTCTGTTTCAGAAGGTAGAAGCAGTGTTGAAGCTTATTTTCCTTTTGAAAGGATTTCCTATCCCATGCCGGAAGGTTAAACACACCCATTCTTCCACGGTTCACTTAAAATTGTTACTTACTGTACATCTGGGAAGGGTAAACCAGACCAAGATAGATATTGTTTCAGCCTTTCTGTTTCCTTCAGAAATAGCCCTGAATATCAAACAGGGCCCCTGCTGCCCTTTGAGCTCCTTATTATTTCAAATTCACCAAGTCCCTGCCAGTGGTGTGGGGAGTACTGTACAACGGGGTAAGGCTTCTGTGTAATCTTTGCTTTTGGAGGGATGCTGGCATTTGAAGTGATTACAAGAGAGCGCCTCAAGCACTAGGTGAATGCTGTTCAAAACATTGACCATTTACTCCGGAGATGAGTAAACTAAAGTGTGTTTCATTCCTGCTGTGCAGAGTGGCCGTCAGAAAGGGAAGGATATTTTTCCTCTCTCTCCTTTCAGCACATTTCCTTCCCTCTGCTTAAGCTCTGCTGGGAATTCAGTATAAAGCTCTGAACTAAAATAATTGGAAGGACTCCGTAGGATTATATGCTCAGAAGCCATAACCCCCTCCAGCAGACCTGCTTGCTGCCCAGCAGAGGAAATGCTGTCAGTTCTGGTGGCCATTGCATCCTCTGAGTGTGCTGCTGCTGAGTGCTCAGCACCACCTTCCAGTATGCTCACCCCTTCACGCAAGAGGCTTGCCCTGTATACAGGGTGCTACAGTGTCATGTTTTAGCAGAATATCTCTCAGGTATATTTTCCAGAAACGCTCTAGTAGCTTTTTTATGGGGAGCTCTTTGTCCCTGGTACATTAATTATCCTGGAAAGTTTTCTGGGACAGATAAAACAGCATTCATGTGCTATCCATAAATGTGTGTGTTATCTGAAGTATGCCAACTATTCTGTTCATTTATGGTTCTGATTTTATATGAAGTGTCAGCCCGTGAGTAGTGAGAACAAGTTTATTTTAATGCAGCTGATTACACAATACTGGATGAAAAAGAATAGGCTGACGTTGCTCTTGCATAAATTTTTTAGAATAAATTTTCCCTTAGGACTAGTTTTCAAACTGTGAATAGCTTTAACAGACTCATATTTGAAAGAAGACAGCAATGGGCTTATAAACAGACTGAATTTTAAGAATTATACAATTACTGGCAATGTAGGGTTATTTCTCCCAGAGCACAAGTACAGATCCACACATCAGCTTGCACAGGTTACCATAAGGCTGTCAGACATAAATGTTATGAGGAGTTATTAATCCTGTGCTGACTATAAGGAGACTTTGTTCACAAATAGCTTCCTGCTACCCAAACCCAGAGCCTGTTGCTGAACTACGTGCTAATAAACACAAGGCAGAGGAATTTGTTGTCACACGAGCTCTCTTGCAGGCAAGCACTTAAAAAACACCCAGGTCATGACTTGACCAATCATGTAGAAAAACAATCATCATAAAAAAAAAAAAAACCCAAAAAGAAATCTGGAGGTATAATGAAGGGAGGCCCATAAGAGATTCCTGCATGGATGATTTACCTGATTCTGACTTGTCAAATGAGCACAATCGCTCAGCTTTTTCACATTGACCAGATATGCTCTGCAAAGTGTAACACTGGATAAATGACAGTTCATCAAAATGCATGGGAAAGGGAAAAAAAAAGAAAAAAAGGTATTGGTTTGTCTGCGAGAATTCTCCCTGCTCCCATGAATGTCATTAAGAAACTCAAGAATGTCTTCAAAAACCATCTGTGAGAAATTTTGTCTCCCACCTGTGACTGAAAAGATAGACACTGTAAACATTATTTATCACTAAAAGAAAAGCAGCCACAATATTAAGGGTGAAGCAGGCAAATGGGGTGAACAGCATATATCTTTATGTTGTCCTTTGAAGCATTTATGGACAGACAAAAAATAGTACGCAGGATGGTATTGATTTGATCTGGCAGAACTTCAAATTTAATTTGTTCATAGGAAAATTATGCCATTACATAGAAAAGCAATGAGGACCTGCAGAAACTTACTGGTATTTCCTTTCATTTAAAATCCCAGACACCTGTAGGTTACTTCATCTGTCCCTGGATAAGATAGGAGTTATAGGTCTGTGCCTACAGTTGCAGAAATCTCTTGAGATAATTCCTCACCCAAGCAGGATTTTCTTGCTATTCAAATCTGCGATTCAAACCCAACTCAGATGAAATAGCAGAGAGCACCCAACAAGCACACAGAGAGCTGTGAAGGAAAGCTGCTCTGTGCCAGGAAGACTGGTCACTTGTTTCCACACCGGACATAGGAAAAGCCACTTCTGATTTTTGTGATAGTGTTTAGGAGATTTTGATTACAGATGACAAAGTCTGTTGGCTAAATGTCCCACTTTTCCAAAGATCTCATAATTTATACTCAGAGTTATTCTGCAGGCTTTTCTTTGGTTCTCTTACTGCTTTCTAGCAAGTCTGCAAGTATTGAAAGCATGTATGGGAAATGGGGCCAAAAAGATGTATCCCAACACTGTATCTTATTTATTAGGAGAAACTCCAGAGGAATGTTTTTATTGAATATTAATTTCTGTACCTCCACAGTATTAAAGAGACCTGTGACTGCTGATGAGCTCTTGATTCCTGGAGCCCCATATGTTAGAAAAACTTTTACGGTATGTCTCCAGTGTTTTTCTTTATTTTCTGCATGTTGCATGTGTAGGACAACCCAAACAGACATTTTCTGATGGGATAATTAGAGCTTATTTGTATTTGCTGAGGTTTGTACTTTAAAATCCCTTACTCCATTATCAAGACTTCCACAAATTTCAGGTCTTATTCAGCACTTGTTTATTCTGTCTTTATGCCAGTATGATACTTAAAAGGGCTGTAAAATTATGTAAAGCCAATAGCATTTGTATTATACAAATGCATCCAGACTTGGTGGTCTTGCTCTGCAGGATCACCTACCCAAACTGAAGTTTTCTTGCAGGGTCTTTTGGTATGATAGGACAGAAAATTAGACTCACATACATATTAGAGCCTTTCTTTAAAGAAATTTTTGAACCTAGTCATTGGAAGCATTGCTTTTACAGCCTCCTAGTTCAACAACAACAAAAAAAACTTCATTAAAAGCAAGAGGAATCAATTGGCTAGAGCCTTTCCCATGAGTGACATAGCACCCTGTACTCTACTATGTGTTGGAAATACAGAGATTTTGAAATTACATCTTGGACCATCTAGAAGTTGCCCCCTTGAATTTCGTGGAGCTGCCTGAAAGTGATCGTGTCCTTTCCTCTTTGCAGATCGTTGGCGATGCCGTGGGCTGGGGCTTTGTGGTGCGGGGGAGCAAACCCTGCCACATCCAGGCCGTGGACCCCAGTGGGCCAGCAGCTGCGGCCGGGATGAAGGTGGGTTCTCAGAATGGGAAGACTTCCCAGGGAAATTTGTGCTGCTCAGTGAAGGTCTTGGGCCTCTTGTACTTGGGGAGGGAGAGGTGCTTTTGTTCCCAGTGTTGAGTGCCTTTCTCTTAGTTTCAGGCATTTGTGCACAGTGAGTTCTGTTGCCTTTAAACCCCCTCCTGTTTCTTTTCTTCTGTCCTTGAGATTCTTGAAACCCTTTTTTCACATGAGACTTGAGTGTCCTTTCCAAGTTGCTTTCTTGACCTTTTCCCTTTTTGGGGTGGGTATTCACGTGGTTGGCTTGTTTTGGTGGCAGTGGTACTCTTATTTTTTTATTAATCTTTTTTCTTTTTTTAAATTTTTCATGGGTTTTTTTTTCAACTCTTGCATAATTTTAGCTTCCCTGGTCCGGTTTATGTGACTACTGGTATGTACCTTCTGGATTTTGCCTGTATAGGAACAGGCACCTAGTGAAAGTGAAGCAAGCTTAGCCCATTGTTCCATGTAAAGCAGTTAAGATTCAAGAAAATTTGGAAAGAACAACAGATGATACTTTCATAAAGAACTGAAGTAGCTTCATAAGTGATTTAAGAATCAATAAATACACATTCCACTTTCAGCTTTTGCATTACAATGCAGAACCCCTTGATTTACCTGTGGGCTTGGATCACATCCTGCATATATCTCTGAATTAATCTTTGCCTTGTACAAGGGGAAAAATAAAGGCAAAATATTATGTAAAGTACAGATGAAAGCAAGAAAATTAAGTTAGCTGCTACACCTGATACAATGTCCAGAAAGATTAAGTTGCCCATTTATGCCACGCTTGATTGTATGGCAACAACACAGATGAAGGTTTCAGGTGTATTGCGCAAGTACCCCAGTTTGCATGAATTTTGTCCAGCCTTTTAATTAATCTTTCTTTGCCATCACACTCATGCCAATCGCCTCTCGCTTGTCTATTCACACCAAGCTGGAGGCACAGCTCCAGGGGTGCACATCCTGCCCACTGCTTGGTGCCAGACCTGCCATGGGACCCTCCTCAGCAAGTGCAGGACAGGGGTTTCTGCTCTCTGGCTGCTGATTCTTTTTTTTTAATGGAACTTTCAAGAATGTACTGTCTTTGAAACTTCTTTTTAGTGCAGGTAGGCAAAACCCCTGGGACAGGGAATGGCAGCTGCAGTGCTTGTTGGTGCATGCAGCACCCAGACACATCCTGCTGGCAAAGAGGCTTGAGTTCTGAGGGAGCATGTTTTATACAACACCTAAACATAACATACAGTTACGATTTTTATATGAAGAGTATAATTTTCAAATAATGATCCTGCCTAAAATTTAAAGGGCCCATATTTAATTTCAAAATAATTAATTAATTATTGTGTATATTCTAGATCCTGAACTTAGGAGTTTAGTATTTTACAGCACATTTTATTCTCTGAATATAGAAGCTAGCAGTAAAGTGGAGCAATTCTGAAACCTGACTTGTAAAAACAACACTGTGGTGGCATATTGTAATTGCACAGGGTTGCAGAGGTCTACTAGAACCATTCAAGATCAAAGACTGCAAAATAGTTCACTGTCCTGAAAGGAACAGTGTTGTAAAAATGGGATATATTGCCTTGATTTTACACAAGGACAGATCTGATTTCTTTCAAAGCTGTTATCTTTATATGAAATGGTTTTTCAGAGCAGAATTGCACATAAAAATTTATAGCTGTATATGAGATGAGCCTGTCTTCAGACACAAAAATTGTTGCCCCATTTTTCGAAATACTGAATACCTTTAGCCTAGTGAAGAGATGGTGTTTTTCTTTGAAAATAAGAACTTTTGTTAGATGTTCCCATGGCAATAAGTATGTAAATCATAGTGCAGGATTTGAAATTTTAAAAAAATCTATGTCACTTAATCCATCTGTTTACAGAACTCCTCAATCTGGTAAATTTAAAGAAATCAAATGACAGGCTTTAGATGACAGCTCCTTGAAATTAAACATTCTCCTGTGTGGAAGCTGCAGGAGGGGCACTTTGAAAACAGGCTGTTGGGCACAGTAACTTCTGGTGGGCTGGTGCAAGAGGCTTTTGTCTGCAAAAAGAGTGCTACACCAAAGAAGCTCTAACAAGGAAAGCTGGCTATGATGAAAAGGGCAAGAATTTGAAGAAGAGCCAAGCCTTGGCGTTGCAGTTTGTAGAAAAGTTCTTGGCAGTAGCTGCAGGGGTTCTCCTCCTAAGGAGATGCATCCACTGTAATTGGTTTTAGAATGTCTTTATTTGTAAAGCTTGTGCTTTTGCACTTGCCTATGTTGGAGAGCACTTTTTCCTGTATTTGCAGTATGCTGGACATACTGTTGAGAGAGGACTGCTGCTTACAATCTCATTGTAGGACCTCGGTTTGTGCATTTAAAATTCTACCAAGTATCGCAGAAAGAAGTAAACATTGCAGGCTCAGCCTACCTGCTGGACTTACTGGTGGTTTGCTTTTAGTTTGAGCTTGTCTGGGCTCTTGGCCTGCTCCAAAGTGCAGTGAATTGGGGATCTGAGTAGAAAACTCCATGAGCTCCAGACAGGGCTCTGGCTGCTGCAGTGGCTGTGGCCGGGCACAGCGCGAGCGGCTGGGACACGCGGGCTCTGTCACACACGTGCACCTCAGCGTGGCTGCACTTGCCATCTCTTTATGTGTGACCTCTTCTGGGGCAATTTTCAGACAATTTATTTCTGACAAAATCCCTAGTAGCATGATCTGCTGAAGATGTGAGAGAGGCTATAAGCTTTAGCACTTGATACCTCTTCTGGGACTAGTAAATAGGATTACCACACACAGTCTGAAGTTTTTGGTGTGAAGTAAATATCAATAAATAGATAAATACCTAGTCAATTAGCTTTATTAAAGTATTTTTGGACCTGGTTTGCTGAAGTGTGTTTGCCTGTGACAGCATTGTGAGGAGAGTGGTTGCTGTGAGTGCATTAACAAGCGGGAGCTGGAGGCGACGCGAGGCTATGAAAGGAGTCAGTGTTGCGATGTGTTCTTCTAAGTTATTTGCAGCCCTGTTTAGCTGTCTGCTGTCGTCAGCAGTGCAGACAGGAACAGCAGGATTTTGAAGTTCGCAGGTTGCTTTAATATTCATTATTGACTGGCTGAAAAATCTGGTTCTCTGCAGATGACACTGCTAAATATTGCCAGCTGTTGTCAGTTCAACTAACTTTCTCTTTTTTCTGTGATTTATTCTGTACGTTCATTTCTGTTTTTAAGATGCAAGTATGTTTTGGAAAGTTACAACTTGACTTCAAGCTAATGACTTAAATTATGCATCACATTGTTATTTAGTGTGACATAAATGCAACAGAGTGTGATGGAACAAGCAGACCTAGCTAAGTATGAGGCTTGTGAGAGAGACAAATTAATCGCTCATTTTGCTGATCATCTGTTCTTCCCACTGGCTGAGGAAATCAGTGCCCTACTCAAACTGTAAAAGAAAGCTATCTGATTCCTTAAAATGATTCTTATACTATTTATAGCTGTTACAACTAAGGTCCTCAAGTCATGCAAATTGCCAGTGTCCGTTTAAGCTTTTTCAAGTTCTTCATTTCAGTAGCAGGGAGTCAGCAGCAGGGAGTTGGAAGGACCACATGTTGTCACTGGTACCAATGCCTTCTGTTTGGAGCTCAGCTTGGGAACTGGAGTGTGCAGTCAGGACCCCTTCAGCATGGTTCTGCTCTCATTATCTCTAAAAGCTGGCATGGGAAGGAGATCAGTTTTAATAATTTTCTACCTGTGCATTTGTCTTCTCCATTCACAAATGATTATTTCAGGTCCAGTTTCTACAATGATTTCACTAGCAGAATAAAAACCAACTCTCAAGTGTAATTGAGTTGCCACTGTGTCAAGAAACCAGTGGATATAACTTCATCAAGGTCATCAAGCCCATTTCATAAAATCAAAGGAACATCTGTACTATCTGATTAGTACAAAGAATTCAAGTGCTACCACAATAACAATATATTACAGGCTTATAATATGGAAGACTAAAAGGCACACATTATAAGTGTCCAGTGGGGGGGAAAACCAACCCAAGACCATGTGATGTCAGAGGAATTGCCAATGCCTTGTATTCCTGCAACTGGAAGAAGTTTGATCAGTGAAATTCTCATGAAGTTGAACATACCTCAAGCTGCAGAGAAACACAAAACCCATTTGGTGGTTCTTTCCCTTGCCAACCTGACTTTAAACATGAGGATTGCATAACTGCTTGGCAAGCAAGATAAATCAATCTAAAAACCCTTAAAAATACCCCTTCCCCCAGGAAAAAGTATCCCAAGTCAAATTTCCAATATTTTACAGGATAGTGGAAAAGGGAGAAGCATGGATATTGCAGGTTAGAAACTTCTTTGTAATTCTTAAAGGCACCCTAGTGGCAGCTGAAAACTGATATTTATATTGTATCAGTAAAGCACAAGGTACCATTTGAAGCCTCTCCTTGAAGTTTAAGAGAAAGAAGGTATCTCAAGGTTTGATGCTGGGCCTCCAGCCCTTCAAAGCACTCCAGGGATGCTTCAGGGCTAATTGAAGGTATCTGATGGGTGCTTTCATTTTTTTATGGAATTGAGCTCTAGATGAGAAGATGGAGTAGGCTTGGATAAATATTTATGCTGTGCGCTAGCATATGGTGTTGTTGAAGCAGATGCAATTCAGTCTTAGAATTCTTATCTTATACCAACATGTTACTGATTGTAGAAAAGCATAAATTACATGAGTTGCCATCTGTTTTCAATTACAGCATGAAAACACTGAGGCAGGTTGGGGTTTTCCTTTAGCTGTGTTATCAGCTTGCTGCCGAATTCAATAATTACATTAGGGTGAGTTGAGAATGGATGTATTTGGTAATGTGAACACTCAGAAAAAGTTGCTGACAAACTGCTTTCATAGCTTGTCCATAAATAGAGAAGCAGCAGAGCTAAACATGCATAGCACTACCCACAATGAATGCCACTGCTGTAGGGCTTGAATATAAATGTATATATAAGTTTCAAAGGCGTCTCTATAGGTGATTTATTTTCTGATAGTATTTAATTATAAACTATACTATAAAGGTCCATTCTCCTCTACAGAAATGTGGAAGCTGTATTCAAGCATCTATGATTTTTAAAAAATCTAATTTTAAGAAAATCTAATTTTTTACCAACGGATCAGTTGGATCATTTTGCAAAACCAAAGAAAATTCAAAGATGTTTTAACTCCTTCTTTCACTTTATGCAGCATTAACCAGGACCTCATATTTTATCTGCTATTATCCATCACAGAGATTGACGGGTAGGGTAGCATTAGGCTCAAACATCATTGAGATCATGCTTGAGAGGAGTGGTTGTTACATTACAGAACAAATGAATGGGTCATGTTGGAAGGAACCACAGGGGCTCATGTGGCCCAACCTCCCAGCTCAAGCAGGGTCATCCTAGAGCACCTTGCACAGGACCAGGTCCAGCCAGTGAGGGGGATTCCCCAGCCTCCCTGGCCAGTCTGTTCCAGTGCATGATCACTGCACAGTAAAGAAGTCCTTCCTTGTGTTCAAGTGGAGCTTCCTGTGCTTCAGTTTTTGCACGTTGTCTCTTGTTCTATTGCTCAGAACCACTGAAAAGAGCCTGGCCCGTCCTCTTGGTACTCTCGATTTGGATAGACAATAATGAGGTTCTCTTTAGGTCATCTCTTCTTGAGGCTTAACAGGCCCAGCTCCCTCATCCTTTCATTGTAAGGAAGATTCTCCAGACCCTTGACTGGCTTTGTAGCCCTCCACTAGACCCACTCCATTTTTTTCCATGTCTCTCTTGTACTGAGGAACCCAGAACTTGACACAGCACTCCAGATGTGCCTCACTAGTGCACAGTAGAGAGGCAGGATCACCTTCTGTAACCTGCTGCTTTTCTAATGCACCCCAGGATACCATTGGCCTTCTTGGCCACAGGGACATGCTGCTGGCTCATGGACAGTTTGTTGTTCACCAGGACCCCCAGGTCCTTCCCTGCAGAGCTGCTTTCCAGTAGATTGGCCCCCACCCTGTACTGGTGCATGGGGTTGTTCCTTCCCAGGTACAGGACCGGGACATTAGGTCATGTTAAGAGCTTAGCAATGGTGAACATAATGTTGAAGAGTTTGATTAACAGTTTGGATGGCTTTTTTATTATTATTTATTTAATCCTTACTGGAAATATTTCTAAAAGACTCTAAAGAAAAAATTAGTGAGGCTGTGCTAGTCAGTAGCATAATGAAGCTGGAAGAGATCAAATATTTGTGAATGTAAAAATACTCAGCTCTGCCATCAACGTGAAAAATGAGCTCTTGGCTGGTTGTGCTTGACAACTTTTTAACATGCATAGCACTCACGGTGCTTTCCTGATCAGTGAATGAATCTGTGCCCAGGTGCTCCTGCTCTGTGTCTGCCTTCTCTTCTTGGTCTGTGGTCATAATTTGCTGAAGTAGTTTGCTGTGGTGATGCCTCCCCAACTGTCCCAAGGTTTCCACTTTCCCTGTATGTATTTAATTAAGCTCCATGTGTAGCTCCCAAATTTTTAGAGTGAATCTTTTTACCACTTCTACATAGGTTGGACCTACCCTAAAACCATGTTACTCCTACTATACTGGGATTAATGCCATGAAAATTCTCACAGTAATACGGTTCTGTGAGGGCTGGGCAGAGAACTGCATTGTACCCACCTCCTCTTGTCTGGGAGTTTTGCAAATTCAGCCCTCTCACAAAAATAGAGGCTTTTCTGACTGAAGAAGAGCATGGTTTTGAAAGCTGCATTCTGTGTCACTGCCAGAACTTTGTTTAGTTGCCAGAAGGAGACAAGTTTTGGCAAATTTCTCCTTTGCTTTCATTACAGGCTATCTCAAGTTCAGCAATAGTCTTTATGTCCTTGATCATCCTTTGCATTAGCATGGTGTCTTTAGGTTGATTGAAATAATAAAGGTATTTTCCTCAGTATTGGGAATCCCAGTGTAGGATTTGATATCTTCTGCTCCTTCACTGCACCAGCTCCCCTGTCACTTTTATTCCTCCTCTATGTTGGAAGCCTTGTCATTGTTGAACCTCTGTGTCAGGAGACTCTTAGAGACACTGTTCCACTGGGCTGCTGGTGAATCTACCCCATGATGGCTGCAAGGAAGTCACAGTTTGGATTTGAATTTTCCACTTTTTCCTGTCACAAACCTGCTGTGCAATACTGACCATTTCCCACCAGAATTCTTGAAAAGTGCTTTGGGTTTAAATAGAAATGGAAAATGCCAGAAAATCTGACATAGTCTCAAACACAACCAAAACATTTGATGAGTAGATCTGTTTTGGCATCTGCACAGATAAGTTTCTAAAGTTTCTTTGTTTTATTGTGGGAGCTGTGGCTCACAGCAGAGAATTTGCAGACTGGGCCCAGTGACTCCCATGCAGCTCCCCAGGTTTCACATGTCAGTTTGTACAGCTCCCCTCTTTTTAAGCCATCCTTCACCCCCTCCTGAAATTTGTGTTTGTATTAACTCCAGATACTTGCTTTGTGACATCTCACGCTGCCACCCCTGGCCAGGTTGTAACTACGCTGCACACAGACACTTTCTATTTCCAATGCTACCATATTCCAGCCTCTGCTGATGTTTATGAAAATTCTCCTGTTTTGCCCCATTTTTCACTAATAAATCATTAGACTCTTAATTAGGAAATTTTATTTCTTTTAAAGCCACAATAGAGATTATGTTGTCTTCTGACATGTCAGAATTTCACCCTATGTTCCTACTTTTTTTTGGTGGATCTCTATTTTTTCCTGCTTGTTTCTTTGGTTTGCCTTGCTTCTTTGTCCACAGAGTTTTATAGGGATAAAATTATTTTGAAGAAATCTCTTCTGAGGCTGCAGAATTTCTGAAGCTGTTTTGGAAGGTTAAGTGTGCCCCACGCTTGAGCACAAGCCTCAGAGTGCGCAGCCACCACCAGGGTCTGGGACTCTGCTTGATTCAGTGGATCCTGAGCCTCGGTTCTTCTGAGCCAGTGGACGTAAAATTGACTAAAATATCAACCACCTTTACCTTGTACTAGAGACCAGGTGCTTTCTGTGACTATTTGGAACTGTTCTATGATAAAGAAATCAAAATTTGGCATGTGAAAAGTCACAGGCAGAGGTATGAGGGGAAAGACCCCCTCCCATGCAGTTTGGAACATTGACGCAAACGTCACGCCAGCAGGATGTGAACTGCAAACTGCACACACAAAAGCAAACAGAAAAAAATTCTTTTTATGATTGTCAGATCTGGTTTTGAACAACAGGATCCATGTTACTCACTATAGAGAAAGGAATTAATACAGTGGGAATTCCCTGGTGAAATATAAAAATAGTGAGTTCAACTTTTTGAGTCTAAATTTCACATTTAACATCTTCCCCCCTGCCAAACTTACAGGACACAGGTTTAACAAGGTTTTACTTGCTTATCCCAGACCTGAATTTTGGCCTGCAGAGCAGTATTAGGCTTCCAATGGCTCTGTGTAATTTTTCCTAAAGACTCTTTTAACAGAGAGAGTTTTACTGGGCAATAAAATAACTTTTTTCTCTTTACAGCAACTGAAACCTTATGTGAGTACAGCAAGTTTCATAATATCTCAGAGTTCTTTTTTCTGCATTCACAGCAGTGTAATTGACTTTAGAATTGAACTTGTTTGTAGGCCAGTCACCTAAAATGTTGTTGGGCAGCAAGTGACCCACTGTACTTGTGTCTGTACGTTGGCTCCTTCTCATCAATAGGAAATACAAATACAAAAAAAAAGAGAACAAAAACATGGAGCTTCGTTACTGGAGTTCAGTGGATTTTCAAAATTTAGTCACATTATTTTAATGAATGATAGTTCTAAAAGTTCTTTTTGCGTAAGTAGTGTTTTATGACAGGATAACCTGGATATCTGAACACCCTGCCTTTATGAAAGTGTTTTCTTGTTTTTTTCTGGAGCCCTACAGCTGTAACCATTCAGGGAGACAGCAGCACTATAAAACAGGGCTGTGCTTGTGTTTTGATACAACTTCCAAGTTCCTGTGTGGTCTATAGGCCATTGAATGGTGAGATCTAGTGCCTGGCGGAACAGCTGGGATCTCACCTGTGCTCAAGTTGTCATAGGCTACTGCAGGTCCCTCCCAGGTAGTCCAGGCTTCTCTAAAGAGAGAAAATCTGTCATCTGAAAATCTGATCTGCAGAATGCCTGAAATCTTGAAAAGGTTATACTGTGTGTCTGTAAAAAAGACATAGAATTAAAGGCCAGTATAGCAAAAAGCTGTCATTTTGAGCTACTTTTACTCTCAATTGAGGATGAAAAGCATTTTGTATTACTTGGTTTAGTTGCAATACTCATTTCACTTGATGCCTGGGAGAGTTCCTCAGATGCTGTTGGCTTTACAAGTCCATGGCTATCTCAGCTCTCTGCCCAAAGCACTTCAAGGATGCTGCTACTCCCCAGCTGCTGCTCTACAGACTCTTGCCTGCACTTCTCCGTCTCTTCGTCTCTTTTCTTGTTGCTGCTCAAGACACAAAGTGGCTTCCTTTCATGGTATAAGCAAATGATTCGGGAAGCATGTTGCATTAAAGCCAAGGCTCTGTTTAGCTAGCCAAACACATGGAAAAACAATTGCACTTTTGTCTGTGCAAACAGAGAGCAGCTGTTTGTCTCAAACTGCGCAGACTGTTCCTGCTCCTGACACGCTGGATACTGGAGAGTGCCGAGAGTGCCTTGCATGATGAGCCTGTCTGCCTCTGTAATTCCCTAGCTCACACTTAGTGACTGTTTTTAACCAATATGGGACTTAAATTAACTACAGTTCAGCATAATTATATTTGACCATGTAAGTAAACTGATACACAGTTTTAAAGTTCTTTATTCATTATGTGTGGTTTTGTTCTAGCAAATATAGTTTAGTTACAGATATATCAGGAAAAAAAAAACAAAACACCAAAAGGTCAACCCAAGCATTAAAAGACATTATTTCTAAGCTTAGACTCTGTGTTTTTCTGACAGTGATGCAGTATTTTACCCTGAGCCATCTTTAGCCATTTGAGTTATTTAACATTTTCAGAACTGTTCTGTGGTAGGTA
This sequence comes from Regulus satrapa, assembly GCA_013396955.1. NCBI lineage: Eukaryota > Metazoa > Chordata > Aves > Passeriformes > Regulidae > Regulus > Regulus satrapa. The sequence goes on from VWZN01018325.1 coordinate 323,983, forward strand.
TCAAATTGCACTATGCAATAAAAATGCTTATAAAGTTAGACATGCAGTCACTGGTTTGCTTTCCTGATGTGGCCCAGCCTGGCCCGCTTTACCTGTGGGTATTTCTCGCTGGGACTCACATTAAGTCAGTGATTTTACACACCAATTCCCAATTAGGGCCATGGAAAGCAGTGACCTATATTCCCCTACTCCATATTTATGGATGGTTTGTGTTTCAGGGTATTAGGTTCTTATGTTATTGCTCTCCAGATATGTACAGATAGCGTTAATTTACCTCTGTGACTAAATCCTGTTCACTGTGTCGGCATTTGCCTGACCACTCGGTCAATCTGTCAGCAAAACTCCACTGCTTGCCGAGCTGAGACTTGTGCAGCTCAAAAGACTCGTGCTCCAAAGCAAGAGTTGTTCTCATGGGCTCTTAGGTCAGCTCTTTCCCTCCTCTAATTTGTCCACGCTGTTTGTGAAGTTTGCTCAGCAATGGTGTGATTCTCTTCCCGGTGAAGAAAAAAGGATTGAATTCACACAGACCCCCATCATTTGGAAGGGAGGAAGGGAGAGAGACTACCTGAACCAAGGATGAAGCCCTTGAGAATCTATGATTTTTTATATTATGTGACTTAATGTATTATGTTATAAAATAGGTATTATGTTATTACACGCAATTTTGTATTATGCAGTTTATAGATTATGTTGTTTAATTACTTCTTTTTCTCTCTTTTTTTTTTTTTTTTTGGTTGGAGACTAATTTGTTTGGAATACTATAAAAAATTCAGCCTCTTTTTTAAAAACGAAAGTATGTAATATGTATGTAACGAAAGTGAGTAATGAAGTCTTGCTCAGGCAAACCATCCACACCACTCTGCAGTCACCGACCAAGATAGAGCACAAAAATGATGAACTTATATTTTAATTCTGTAAATGGAGTTCATTTTCTCTGCTATGAGTTGTACTGTGCTCTGCTGGTACCCGTTTCTAGCCCCCTGATGGAACTGTGGGCCAGCTTCGTACTGATGTGAAGAATGAACAAGAAACACATCCCGAGAGAGAGACAAAATCTTTTCTATGCAAAGCCTGGATACTTGCCTACTCGCACACCACCCCCTCTACAGCCAATTACACTTCTGCTGGAGATATTTGCAGAACTGAATACACATCTGCAATTTATTCTGTTCCATCCAGTAACCTCAGTTATGGAGGAAAGGCCATGGTATGATTTTTTAACCTCTGGCCACATGCAGTTGGTTGTGAATTGTGAGGTTCCAGCTTTACTTTACTAATCCTATCAAGATTGCATGAAATCTTTAAAAAAATACTAAGGATAAAAATCTAACTGGAAACATAACTTTTGAGACCTCTGATTTACATTTCTTTTCCTCATTCCATTGTGACAGTGTAAAGCTTAGCAGAGTGAGAGCAAAAAATTCAGTGCTGCCTGTGTTTGCTTTTATGTAGAAGTTAGTCTTAAGTCTTAGGGTCTTCTGTGGTACCAGATTCAGCATCTCTAGCCTGGCCTCTTTGCTGAGCATGGGGATTCCTTTGCTTTATGGCTATGGGTGACCTATTAAAATAGAAGAAATCCTGTATCAGCATAAATGCAGGCTGTGTGTGTGTGTGTGTGCATGTGTGCGTGTAAAAAGCTGTAAGCTCTGCGCTCTCTCTCCTCTTTTACTCTCCTGCCTCAGATTTCTCTGCACTTGTTCATGGTACCATAACATCCATCTTGCCATTGATTTCACTAGGACTTTAAGTTCTCTGAAGACTTAAGGCTGCAGTTTACTTGTCTAAGTGTAAGCTCTGCCAGGAAGGTTGATCCTGTCTTCACCTTCTTTTCATCTCCCTGTTTCCCTTTGCCTCCAACCAGATATGTATCTATTGCCTCTGTCCTCCATCCATGTCAGGCACATCAAGGAATTTACTTTGCCTGGAGACAAGTCCTTTTGTTTATTTATTTTTGCTGGCATGGGATGAAAAGGATGAAAAGGGAGTGGTGCCTGGCTTTGGTGTGCTGCTCTGGGAGGCAGCACAAAGGGACAGGAGCACCTCTTGGGACTGCAGGCACCAAGTCCTGCTATGAACCTTCCTCCCCTTTGAAAGGGGTTTGATATCTGGATCCACAGGCTCTTTGGCACTTCAAGTTGAGTGTAACCCTTTCTGTGAATAGAAAAAGTTGTGAGGTCCCAAATTAGATTACTGATCCAGCTTTTAATAAGCAAACACTTTTTTCCTCATTTCTTTTAAAATTATCTTTTTACACCCTAGAGGGAAACCTCATTGTCACTAAGGTGTTGTCACTAAGGGTTTTGTATGCAAACCCATGATGTGGTGTGTGAGGTAGAAGGTGATGATGTGGTAATTGGCTGTGAAGATTTATTTAAAAGATCTAAGAACTGGCAAGGCAAACCCCTGTGGTTATCCACTTGTAAATAGATCCTTTCTAGTTGGTAACAACAATGAAAAGTATAAACTGTGTTGTTTTTTGTTCCTTTGTGACAGAATAACAGCCTTAAATGGAAGTATTTACTTTCACTATTTTCTCAAATCCTCTACATTTCATATTTAAATTAGATTTTTAAAAATGACACCTTGATTTCCATCTGCTTGCTCAGAGGGCAGTGGTGCTTGGGAGGCAGGAGTGGGAGGAATGGTTCCCAACATCTGCAGAGGAGCAAGGGGCATGCAAGGGGGAAAGGATCCCATTAGAAAGATATCTCTTCTTTTAAAGTGTTGGATGCTTGGATATCCCCTTCCTCCTTGCAGAAAGCTGGAAAGCTGTGTTTCAGATGTTATTACCCAAATTTTGCTGAAATCTCTCAGCAAGACAAGAAAAGCCAAAGCAGCTGTACTGACTCCTGAAACAAGCAATGGTAAAGTGCTAAAGGCTGGTGGGGTTTTTTGTTTGGTTGGTTTTTTGTTTTGTTTTGTTTTGTTTTTTCCTTTGCTTTTTCCTTCTCAGTTTCAGGAGTTTAGTAACCTTCTCAGGTGAGAGCTGTGGCCATACCACAGGAATCAACCAGTAAGTTTTCAGTTTTAGAACTGGCCCTGATCTTTCAGAAGTATCTAAAGTGTGGAGAGTTTGATTTGTTTGGTATCCTGCTGATGACATCTCTAGGTCGCTGAGAATTACAAAATGTTAACCCTTCAGCCCTGATTTCATGGGTGTCCATAAGGAAGGGTTCTTCCTGACAGCATGGCCTGATATTTAATAGAAATCAGGATCTTCTGGCTCTCTTGTGCTCATAGAAAACAGATGGGTTTGCTAACCACATGTAGAGGACTTTCCTCTGGAAGATCACAGTGAATTTCAGAATTCCATAATGAAACAATTATAAGTTTAAGCTATTCAAACCTCCCAGCTGATCCTTGTCCCTGCCGGATTAGTAGAACATGAAAAAGGCATTTATTTATAATTATTGAGGGTATCTGTATAACAGAAATGTAAGCAGGCTGTCTCTGTAATGGATTTAATTTTAATTTTCATTAGCAAGAAGAAAAGCAAAAAGTATTACCATTGGGATATACTTTTCTTTTTGAAATAGTTCTACTGTCAATTCTGGTATGAATTCTACTCTATAAAATAGTCAAAATAACACTTTTGTTTGAACAGTTCTGAAAGAAGTTATACTTAGATTACTTTATTTTTTTTTCTTAGGAAAATTGCTGAAGAACTTTCCAAGGTTGAAAATAACTCCTACATTTGCCCTAATTCATCATTTCTATTTGATGCTAATAAGGTTTTTTGGAAAAAGAGACTAAACAGAAAACAATAAGTTTCTTCATGCATTTTGGGAATGGTTTGTCTTAAAGTAAAAATTATCTGTGTGACTTTGGCTTCACATCAGATGACAAGAAGAAATAGTAGTCAAGGGAGCATGTCCCAAACTATCCAAGTGCATGGAAATCACTGTGGATAAAAATGATGAGCAGAGCAAAGGGTTAAGTCCAGTTTGTCTCATGCTGGAAGACTGAGCCAGGCTCATTTCAGATGCAGCTTTCCTGACAAGTGCTTGTTTCTGTGCCATGTGCTAATAACTTCTGAACTACCTTGGTCTCAAAGGGATATGCTTTGCTGCAGAACATGGGCCTGCTTTGAGCTGTCAGCTGCTATAAATTGGTTTTAGATCCACACACAGACCAGGAGTGAAATCCTGACTGCTCCAGAGTGAAAAGATTTGTACAAGATTGGATTTCACACTCTTTCCAGCAATTTTTAATATTTTCCTTCCTACAGTTGCCATGAGTACAGTAATATTCACACCTTCAGTGGAAATTAATTGGTGGCAGTGTTTTCAGCATCTCTTTATGCTCTTAATGGCTGATGCCAGAGCTGCTATCAGTACCAAACAGCCCATCAAACCTTTTTGTTTGGTGACCTTGATGCTGTTAAAGGAGAAAACTCGAGTATACTGGCATAGACTTTTTGCTTTGTAGTTTTAGACCCTGAATATTCCCATTGCTGTTTAGATAATGGGGTAGAGTATCAGTACTGCTGAAAACCAGTATTTTTGCCATTATCTTCAATATCATTGCATAATCTAGCTTTGAATTGGAGAATTTCAAGCCTACATCATATTTGGTAACATTGGTTGCTTTGGTACCTATTTGATCTTCAATTTCAGTAGCATTTGTACTTTTTCTAAAGAGGAGTTAACAAGCAATACACCAAAAGCACCCACTAAAACCCCACAGTCAAACCAATCAACCACCCAACCAACCAACCCACCAACCAACCAACCAACCAACCCACCAACCCACCAGAGTGGATTCCAGACACTGATACTGGCATTAAAATGTGAATGATAAATCCTTTGAGAATTAGCAGCTCACCCCTCGCCCAGCTGCTGGAGTGGGGCACACACATTTGCTGCTGTCGAAAGGGCAGTACCCTCGCCATCCCCAGCCACACTGTCTCACAGCAGTTGAATTCCTCTTCATCTGGACAGGTTTTAAAAAAATTGTCTTAAATTAAAGTGGCCATGTAATCATGGTCTTATCCTATTGTTTTGAGATATTATCTGTTAACTGTGCATGTCTGTTACTTGCTTTGTACCAGACATGAACAGTTGGACTTACTGCATCTATACATTTAAATGTTTGTTTTAGGGTTGTCCCAAACAGCAGTGATCACTTAAGTCAAAGTCTGCAGTAGGAATTTCCAGCTCTTCATAAACTTTTACAACACCCTCTAAAAATCATGCCTGGAAAAAGAAAGAACATTTTAAAAGAATTTATAAATATATTATGTTCAAAAAAGTACAGAAAGCAAGGATTGGCTCCGTGAGGAGTGCTAACTAAAGCCTTCAGTGCAAACTAGATCTGAATATCCAAGGATCTAGGCTAGCTGCCTATCCTCTAAGAACATTCCTGTAGCATTTATAAATATTAAGGTCATCCTGAGGCAGAACTAACAAGGCATTAGTGACAGGTATGCAATGTTTTTATTGAATGATTGGCTTTAAGGTAGTGGCGCAATTCCACACCCATGCCTGCAGCCAGTCTCTGACATCCCTTAGAAGGATTCCACAGTCATCCTCACCTCAGCTTCTGATCAGCACCAGCTCAGCTGTCCCCCTCTGGTGCAGGCAGCCCCCTGTGAGGGAAAGGGCTTTGGTTTGGCCAGCAGGCAGTTGTCCCAGCAGGAAAATCAAGGGGTGGGGATGTACATCTGCAGGGCAGCTTGGCAAGCCTGAGGAGGGGCAGGCAGCCAAGGATTGCCGTGGAGGAAAGAGCAATTACCAGCGAGGGGGAGGAAGGGCTGTACAGTTCCAAGTACAGCACAACCCTGATTTTGGCCAGTAAATGTTACGGTAACAAATTATTCTCACCTCTTCTTGCCATCTTCAGTCTGATGATAAATGGCATGACATATCTTTGCTAATTTCTTTAAACGACAGATTCCCAGATCCTTTTTGCTCAAATGTAAGCCCGAATTTGAAGTTTATCTTTTTTTATGGGGACACCTGGATTTGGTTAAACCTTCTGTATTCATCGTGGAAACCCCACAGAAAGACAGAATTGCCTTTTCTGCTATCCCTGCTTCCATGAGCTACTGTTTGCAGTGGTGGGAAATTGAAATACTCTACACTAAATGCTTAATTCGGTAATACTTAAATATTTCAAATCAGTTAAGGGAGAGTTTTTTTTTTCATTTGAGTGTTGCTTTATTTAACTATTATTAGTTCTGTGGTTTTTAGATCACCACATCCTGACCAACAGAATGGTTGGAATTTATTCTGGGCTGTGTAATTTCTTGAAGTCTGAGGGATAAAAAGGGATGGTTATCTCTTGTCAAGTTCCTTGGAGGGCAATGAGGAAATGAGCAATAAAAGGTTCTTTGAGGCTCTTTTAACTGTAGTTTATTATCTATTATAGTTACTGATGTGTGGAAACCAACATAAATATTTTACATGTTTGTAGTTGCAAAGCCCTTAACAGCTGCAGCTATGAGCTGAGCACTTACAGCTTTTTGAAATGTGTTTTTATAAATGTAACATTAAATCATTGTGTTTTTGTAAACCAGTTGCCTTAAGAAAATTCCTAAGATACAATGCATAGGTTGACAAATTCAGTCAGGGCTGGCGAGTGGGTGCTCACTTGCTCTTGCTTGTTTTCTGACTTCAGTAGAACATTGCACAATATAAGCATTTTTGGGGCTGGCTTGATGATGACTAAAATGCATAAAGCAGCACTGCATTTCATTTCCCCTCATTGGATGCAGTGCTGAACGGGAAATCAGGGTGGGGAGAAGAAAACTGAGTGAGTTGAGGGCAGTCAGCAAAACAAAGGGCTCAGGACTGCACAAACCTCTTGCTTATCACTAGGACTGGAGGACAGAGCATTTGGCTCCACATTTCTTCATCCCTGAGGGAGCCAGGTCTGGAATTTGCAGAGACTCAGCCCTCAGGAGCATTAGTCAGCAATTACTATGGAGAGAGCTTTCTACCCCCAGGGTAGTTGGCTCTTTATTACCATCTCCTGTTCCTCATGGGTCTTTTCCTACAGTTTTAGGATGGGACTGTGCTTTTCTGTGTATTGCCCTGCCATTTGCATTTCTCTTCTCATCTGGCCTGGGTGGACTTCTTGCATCTAATCCTCTCCATTGGGAATGATGAAACCAATAAGCCATGCAGATCCAGTGCAAATGAGGGCACGAAGGGGGCTGCTCTCAGCCCGTACGCGTTGCTGGTTAATCATACTGCCAAGGGCATATGATAAAACAAACACATTGAGAATGCAGACGTGTCAGCTCTTGTCTTCCACAGGAAATCCACTCTTTGGCATCCAGATTGCTGTTCATCTTGTGCCTGTACCTTCTGCATTTACACCATTGCAGCCCTGGTGTGGGTGACTGGCTGGTCTGAAAGTCTGTTCCTTCCTCTGGCAAGGGCGTTCCCCAAAGGGCCCTGAATGCCTGTGCCATGATCCAGCATGCAGATTTATCCACTGCACATGTGCATGTGTGAACCTGGCCAAACACAAGTCCCATGCATTGGGATTCCAGTAATTCAAGAAGTCTGAGAATATGCAACAGTAAAACAAAGATCAGCCATTCAACTTCCAAAAGCTGCTTTAAGCCAGAAGAGACAATGTTGTTTCTGCAGGTCTGTTTTAAATCAACTAAAATATTATTTTAGAGCCCGAGCTATAATTCAGTAAAACTTGATACAATCTTGGAAAGCCACAGAAAGTATTAGGAAATACTACTGGAAGTTGAGACCTACAGGCACTGCAATAATCTGCATTTTAAACTAAATAGACATGCCAGTAAAATATTAATTGGACACACTGCAGAGGATGACAGGTTACCTTTTCACCAAAAATCCTTTAAATTTAGAAGGCTTTGTCAGCATGCAAAAATCTAACCATTTTCCCTATGCTACTTGCAGCTGAAATATTCATATATATGAACGATTACTGCCAGTAATCTTGTATCACTGATTGCCATACTTAGATGACCATTTAGGCTACCAGTAAGACTACTTCCAGGATCTTCAGCTCTGCAGAGGAGTTCTGAGGGTAAGCAGTAAGGTGCAAGAGTCTAGCATCCTTCAGGGGCTGCTGCTGCCACTCTTCCTGTGCAGAGGGTCTAAGTAGCAGAGATTAAAGTAATTGGTGACATTTTAAATGAAATGTTACATTTTTGGATTGGGTCTGCTTCCTCTATAATTTTTCTTAAATTGATAGTTACATTCTGTCCATTTTGTAGAAATACAAATTGAGTTTCACCACACATTTTACTTGAGAGAGAAGTTGGTTGGCACACAAAAATTAAGTGACTTGGCATGTAAGCAAAACCTGCTTCAGAGCTAGTATTGGAGGATACCAGAACTGCTTCCCACCTCTCCTGCATCCATTTCTGTCTTGTGCTTCTGCCTAAATAAGAAAAGTGAAAAATCATAGACTGATAGAATTGTTACTGCTGGAAAAGACTGGTTGGTCTAATGGCATCATGTCCAGCCATTAACCTGACACTGCCTGTCAGTGAGCCAGTGCTCACCACTAAACCATGTTCCCAGATGCCACATCCACACGGGGCTTTTTAACACTTGCAAGGATGGTGGTTCTAGCACTTCTCTGGGAAGCTTGTTCCAATGCCTGACCACCTGTTCTGTGAAGAATTTTTTTTCTCATATCACAGAATCAAATAGGTTGGAAAGGACCTCTGAGACCATCATGTCAAAGCTATGACCCAGCACCATCATGTCAATTAGATCTGGCACTAACCCTCCCCTCCCTGGTGCAACCTGAGGCTGGTTCCACTTGCTCTGTCACTTGTGACCTTGCAGAACAGCCTAACTCCGACCTGGCTCAGCCCCCTTTCAGGGAGTTGTAGAGGTTGATAAGGTCTCCCCTGAGCCTCCTTCTCTCCAGGCTGAACACCCCCAGCTCCCTCAGCTGCTCCTCATCAGACTGGTGCTCCAGACCCTTCCCCAGCTCTGTTGCCCTTCTCTGGACACACTCCAGCCCCTCAATGTCCTTCTTG
>VWZN01018325.1:333008-356480 GCA_013396955.1 Regulus satrapa
CTGACACTGCCTGTCAGTGAGCCAGTGCTCACCACTAAACCATGTTCCCAGATGCCACATCCACACGGGGCTTTTTAACACTTGCAAGGATGGTGGTTCTAGCACTTCTCTGGGAAGCTTGTTCCAATGCCTGACCACCTGTTCTGTGAAGAATTTTTTTTCTCATATCACAGAATCAAATAGGTTGGAAAGGACCTCTGAGACCATCATGTCAAAGCTATGACCCAGCACCATCATGTCAATTAGATCTGGCACTAACCCTCCCCTGGTGCAACCTGAGGCTGGTTCCACTTGCTCTGTCACTTGTGACCTTGCAGAACAGCCTAACTCCGACCTGGCTCAGCCCCCTTTCAGGGAGTTGTAGAGGGTGATAAGGTCTCCCCTGAGCCTCCTTCTCTCCAGGCTGAACACCCCCAGCTCCCTCAGCTGCTCCTCATCAGACTGGTGCTCCAGACCCTTCCCCAGCTCTGTTGCCCTTCTCTGGACACACTCCAGCCCCTCAATGTCCTTCTTGTAGTGAGGGGCCCAGAAGTGGACACAGCACTCGAGGGGTGGCCTCACCAGTGCTGAGTACAGGGGACAATCCCTGTCCTGGTCCTGCTGGCCACACTGTTTCTGATGCAGGCCAGGATGCTGCTTTCCTTCTTGGCCACCTGGGCACACCCTGCCTCGTGTTCAACTGCTGTCAGACAGTGCCCCCAGGTCCTTTTCCAAGGGCACCTTTCCAACCACTGTTCCCCAGCCTGTAGGACTGCATGGGGTTGTTGTGACCCAAGTGCATGGACCTGGCCTTGCTGAACCTCATAAAATTGACCCCAACCCATTGATCCAGTGTGTCCATATGAAATAAAGCATGAAAATTTCTGGTGATATTTGTTTCAGAGCTTCTTTCTTACAGATTCAAGGTGACTTATGGGTAAGATAGCCTTCTAATGAATATATTGTTTCCACTGAAACATCAGGAAGATATTATTGTTCACTTAGGCTCCAAATTTTTATCATTAAAAATACAGGTCTAGACACTACACACATTTTTTTACCTTTTTACCAAACCCTGTAATGTTATGATTAGATAAAGAAAAGTCTCAATGTCTTTGAGGAATCAATCTTATCTTTCTTTTCCTGCATATTTTTACAATGTTGATGTGACTTTTTCTCTGTTTAAGTGTTTTAAGATGTACAGTGATGTTGGTCAGTCTACTTCTATCAAGACTGTTTTGCTTAAAAATAGCCTGTCATCATAAAAAAACCCCAATGTTTGTATTTGCTATAGCTTCTAAAAAAAATACCAGCATATTTAAAATTAATTAATAAGCCATACTTGCCGAAGGAAATTAAAACCAGTCATATGGCTGTGACATTTTAATCTGTCCTAGTACTGACCTCATCTTCCATGATATTATTTCTTAAAAATTGGATCCATTTGGTTCCTGTTATACAACTGGAGGATTTGGCACTGAATCTAGTGGAGTCATCATCCAGACCTTGCCCTTCACCTGAAAACATGGTGTGTATTTTTCCCGTGATTAACAAGAGCTGACTAAAGTGATTTTTTAAGAAAGCATTTAAGATAAAGATAACAGACTGCAATAGCCAGAGCTGTCTTCATAGCATCATAGAATGGTTTGGGTTGGAAGGGACCCTAAAGATCATCTTGTTCACACCCCCTCCTGTCAATAGGGACACTTGGCCAGATTGCTCAAAGCTCCATCCAGCCTGGCCTTAAACAGTTCCAGGGATGGGGCATCCACAGCTTCTCTGAGCAGCCTATGCCAGTGCCTCACCACACTCATAGTAAAGCTTTTCTTTGTAATATCTCACCAAACCAACTCTATTCCAGCTCAAAGCCTTTTCCTCATTCCAGACCCTTGTGAAAATATTCCCTCTCCATCTTTCTTGTAGGCTCCTTTTAGGTACTGGAAGGCCACAATAAGGTCACCCATAAATCTTCTCTTTTCCAGGCTGAACATATCTAATTCCCTTAGCCTTAGTTCCATATAAAAGAAGTGCTCCATCCTTCTAATCATCTTTGGGGCCACTTTGGACTTGCTCCAGCAGTTGTTGTCCTTCCTGTGCTAGGAACCCCTTAGTTGGACATCCCATATTGTTTGCAAAGTACCATAAATTGTTACCATATCACTGAAATATCACTGATACAAGAAAAAATAACATTGTTATAAGAAAAAATTATTGATATAGAACCTCAAAATTTCAAAGATTGGAAAGTTGAATTATACCAATTTGAAAGTTGAAGTGATGTTTCAAAAAAAACCCAAACCAAATTACAGAAAATTAACTTGCCAGATTAATTTTAAGAAATGTGGAGGCTTTTAAGAGTACCAAATGAAATTATATGAATAATTCTGGAGCTTTTGTCTGGCCAGGAGGTGATAGTACATCTGTGTAATTAACATAACAAAATAAAGTCTAATGCATAACTCGTTTTGCTGCTTACTTTCTCCTCAGGTTTGCCAATTTGTCGTGTCTGTCAACGGCCTCAATGTTCTGCATGTGGATTACAGGACAGTAAGCAACCTCATCCTGACTGGCCCTCGAACAATTGTCATGGAAGTGATGGAAGAAGTGGAGGCCTGAGAAGGCAAAAAAACCCCTATTACTGGACAATTTTGTGAGACAAATAGCAACAGCCATGGGGTGCATGATGCAAGGCAGCAGAATGTTGCTGTGTCTAAACAGATGATTTTGCTTTTAGGGGAGGGGGCTCTCTTTCATTTAACAATAATAGCGGTGGTGATTATGCTAAGAAGTGAACAATAGATACCAGCATATTTTCACTACACACTTCTCTGTGCCCAGCAGAGAAAAGGTCAGGGCTTTTAGGTGGTCTGTCCAGCCACAGTTGCATCGGTCAGATGGGTTCCAGCCTAAGAGGCCGTGCATATTTCCTCACAGTCCACTACTGGATCAAAGCACCTCAGGAGGTGAAAGAGCCAAGCGCTCTGGGGTCAGGATGTCACAGATGGTTTCCATGAGATAATGACATTGAGAAACATTCTCCTGGTGTCCAGCTTTGTCCCCGGAGCACGGTGCAGTTGCAATTGCTCTCTCTTTGGGCTGAGGGACAGCTGACTAAATTTTGGTTTGATCACAGTCAAACACAAACAAACTGCAAATGCATGAGAAAAGGTGTCTGTGCTCTGTAGAGGATAGTCTGGTATGAATGTTTGGGCCTGACTGATTACATGGGTTAGTCTAGAGAGAAAATGGAAAAATGTGTGGTACTTTTAAAAGCTGCCTTTGAAAATTGGTCTTTTGGTTTCAGTGTCTGTGTGCTGGATTAGGTGCTTGAGTATAAAGTATTGATTATGAGGTTTCCCCCATACCTGTTAAGGAAAGGTGCCTCAATATTGCTATTCATCACTTTTGAGAAATTTTGGACACCTTAATTCCCAGAAGAAGAATATTTGGCAGGTTGCAGTGGGAAATTCATAGTGTTAGCATAAGGAATGATACATCCAGATTCTCCAGTAGCAAAAGTACACTTCAAATTGAAGCAATGTACTTGAATGTACATTAAGCTTATCAGCACTTTCCAATCATCTGATGTTTTGTGAAGAACCAGCTTCCCTCATGAGCTGCATTTTACGCTATTACCAGTAAAACATTGTATTTATCTGACTCTTTCTCAAACAGTAGGATTTTTTCATTGATGAATTCATGGAAGAAGTATTTTTTAAAACCATATATAAAAAAATCCATATTCTGCAGTTAGGTGATTCTTCAACTCAGTGTTTGAGGGGCCTGCATGGGTTTTCTGCCATCTTTGAATGGAATGAATATATTCTGCTCCACAAAATTATAAATACATTTTGCAGATTTTCTCTGCTGTCTAAATTTTACAATTAAAGCTTTGCTTTATATATGCACATACCACAAATCATTCAGTTAGGGGGTGGGGAAAGTGTTTTTCCTCAAATAATTTTGAAATATGTTTTGTATTAAAAGTTGTTCTCACTGAATAAATTACTCTTTCAGTCTGTTTTTCATTCACTCCAACACTCTTACTTCAGAGATACAGCAAGTTTTCAAACTCATATTTCTGCTTCAAACTGCACTTTAGTAGGAAGAAGTCCTCATGTTCTTTTTTCTCTGTTTTTGTATATCTGTGGTTGTATTTTCACCAAGAAAACTTCTCATATTCCACTAATATGCAGGAGTGCAGGGAGGTATTAAACTGCAGCTGCTTACTCGATACTAGCCAGACACCAGAGTGTTTGGAAGGTTTGTTCAAACTGTCATCTGCTGTGAGAGTTCTTAATCCTGATTGTACTCCCCAAAATTGTGGTACACATGTAAAAGCCATAGCAGGCTACATTTTACAAGGAATCTAAAATAAATACTGGGCACATAATGTTATATTAGATTGTGATAACTGTCCATGGTCTCCACTCAGAACAGGAGAAATCTTGTTCCAGAAATGTTTCAGTATGCTCTAAGTATTTTGAGTTTGTGAATCCAGGAATGCTTCTCCAAATACTTCTATTTAATTTCTACTTTTAAATTATTTCTTATTTTTTCTTATTTTCTTTTTTCCCCCAGGTTGTTTTGGTGGCTTAGTCCCTTTAAAATATAAATTCTGCATGTTAGACCAAGTCAAATATCACAATTGAAGGATTTTCTTAGTGAAATGCTAATGATTCTCTCTAATGTCATTATGGGTTCATCTGTATTACATCTCCGGCCTTAGTTAATATTCTGCTAGAAGTTCTCTGTAGCTTACAGATAATTAAGAAACTGGGTCAGAATTTGGCTTAATAATGCATTACAGAGTGCACTTCAGACTGGAGCAAAAAGAGTGGGAATGGGGGCAGGGAGAAATCTGTGCATTTCATTATGTTACAGATTGGAGATGGCATCTTGATTCACAAGATACATTAGTCTCTATCACAATTTGAGCACAGCTACTTGCCTTCTGTTTAACAGGGATTTCCATATTGTGTGCTCAACTTGACTGACAATCCAGGATTTAATTAATTCTTTCCCTCTTCAACGTGACAAAGGTATTCAAATTGTGTCTGCAATGAAATTTTGTAGTTCGGAAAAAAGGATGGAAAGTAAACAATTAAGCTATGAAATCTATAATTTCCAATTAAATTGCAGTTTGTCTGCACAGAGTGCTGCATATGCTCCGAGACATCCCACAGGAGTCAGTGTCAAACTCTCGCGCACTTCAGAGGGCGCAGAATTTTAAATATAACAGAGCACCTTGCTTCCTGCCAAGTGCCAGGGGAAATGTAAGATTATTCACAGAAGGGAGGCATTTCAAGGGATGCATGAATATCACAGTGTAGAGTGAAGCAAGAAACCAGAAATTATCAAACAAACCCTGGCATCAGCAGAAATAGCTTCATTAAAAAGGCATTTTTGTAAGACTTACTCTCTTCTGTGATTCGTTTTGGTTACTGTAGATCTTGCAAGATCCTCTAATAAATCTTTAAGCCTTAGTCACTCAAATTAGTGCCATTCCTCTGTACATGTACATTTGCAAATCATTTATGAACTTCTTCAAGCAATGTAATATTTAATTAAATTCAAGTAGCAGTTAAGCTAATTGGAGCATTAAATCAGTGCAATATTTCTCTTTTTTCCTGTTTTTTGTTTGTTTGTTTGTTTTTTGGGCTTTTTGGAGTTTTTTGTTTTTTTTTTTTTGGCTACAAGATACATTATTTTCATTATCTTCTTCAAGATCTACACCATGTGTATGGTGTTGAATACAACTGGTTCCACAGCTAGTCCCATGGAAGGTATTTCATTCACACAATGATGCAGTAATTTACTTCAGATGTATCAGAACTTCACTGTCTGCATTTTAGGTCTGCATAGATGCTGAAAATAAAACTTTCAGAATTAAAAAGACATTGTGTCATACCAGCATCTGAAATAAGAGTGGGTGTGGCCTGCTGTACCTTTTTCTATGAGATTACATTCAGGAAGAGGTTTGGAATGAAAAGGTCATGCAGTAGAACTGTTTAGAACTGTTTTTCAAAGTGGTTTTCTTAATTTTTTCTTCATTTTCTGCTCATACCCTCACTAATAACTAGAGTGCTAGGGATGTGTCAAATGCTGTCCCAGAATTACTGGTTTAATGGTCAGCTTGCTGTTCCCTTAGCATGGTCTGGATCTCTGAGAAAATTACCCCAGTGTAGTTCAGAGAATAATATGAGATCTGAATTTGGTGCCTCTTGGCCTTGAGACCAGAGAGAGTCTCTGTACTGACTTGATGTACTAACACAGACATAAACAAACGAGAGTAGGCTGATGATTAGGGGGAAGAAGCAACTCACTCCCTTTTTCTGTGCTGACAGAAGTTCTTCCTAGTGTGTTATTTGAACTAGACTGCTTGTGTAAGTGAAAAAACGTGTATGTCACATACATAAGTAGAGTAGGACCACATCACTCTTCAAACAAAGTGAGAGAACTTCTAACCTTTTGCAATAAAATTGTCATTAAAGGTTATCATAGATCACCCTTTTAAAATGTCTTTTTCTGGTGAGTGATGTGGCTTATCTTTTTCATTTTTATGTGTTACTTACAAAAGAGGAAATAGTACCTGCCAATTCAGTAATTTCCTTTGTATACTCACAATGCAGATAAAAATATCATTAATGTTCCAGAGATGCTTAGTGATCTTAAACCATTAGATTTCTCTACAAAAGTGTACATAATAAATATTTATACCTTAATTCTTTAAAGGAGCCACTAATGCTCCAAGAGACAATTTAAGAATGTCAAAGGTTGTCATAGGAATCAATGATACACTTAATTTATACTATAAAGACAGTGCTTCATGTATAGCTCCCTAATCTTTGTACTTGCAATTTCTCAGGAAAATGCTGAAATATTCAGAAGGGAGTAGCTGTGACTGTCAAACTGAATGTCCTCTAGGAAAATGGCTGTTGTTTTGCAGCTAGGTATCCACTCTCATATTGTGCATGGGAGCTGTGAATTTCCAGTACTGTTGAAACTCAAATTTTATAGGCACACACTTAAAATGCAATGCTTATCTTTAGGAGCAGGGCTTTGAAGCAGACACTGTACTTCAGGTAGCACAAATTGTTGCAATGCCTCTTCTACAAAGATGCATACACCCATAGGTTTCCCATCCTGTGTCACCGTAACTCTCCTCAAACTTTGAGTACAACAGTCTCCTGATGGCTTTTATATGGCCTTGTCAAATAATAATCATAATTTCTCTCCAGAATTTGCAGGTGATTTGCAGATGAAAGCTCTCTTTTTGTGTGCCACCTCTTTCTTCTGTTCCGAAGCTGCTTCTACATAGTGACATCTACAAACTGCTCCCTACATACAGTACATAGACAGCTAGTGCTATTCTGACCACTTCAAATAGTCATTTCCATCATGCCTGAGCAGCCGAGCTCCTCCTCTCCAGGGAAATGCTCCTGTGCTGCTGCTGCTGCATGCACCCCAGCAGGCCAAGCTGGGGAACACTGGCCAAAGGGACAGCCCACACACACCAGACTGTTTTGCCTTTACCAGCGATTTATGCATATATTTAATTTTTCTTCCTATTCTGCTGATTTTTATGCATAGTTGACATCAGTCCTACTTTATTCTTCCAGCTCAAAAATTGTCTCAAGATCTTGATGGTCCTTCTTCCTTTGTATTTTTTCTAGTCTGTATTTGAGTGCCTCTTTAACAGGACCACCATCACTAGCTTTTCATAAGTTAGCAGTGCTTATTTAGCAAGCCTAATATTTCAGGAAAACAGGTGAATTGGCTGCTGCTTTACAATCAAATGTTAACTCATGGATAAACAAAGCCTCGGGCAAGAGAACAAAGTAAAATAAAATTACCATAGATGATGGAATAAAATTAATTTTAATATAAAATGACACCATATCCAATCTTAACAAAGCTGTGTATGATTCTTAATACAGGTGGGCCACAACTTTCATGAACTTTCTCAGGTTATGGAGACAAAAGAAGAGAGATCTTCAAAGAGCAGTGTTTTTCTTTGGGGCCTCTGGATGAGCTGCCCATGACTTCCCTCCCTCCTGAACTGGCTGGAGCTCAGCCTCCCATCAATAGCTGGGCTTGGAACCACATAAACTCTTGTTCCCCCCTTATGTTTGCACTGGGACGTGTGATGAACAGAAACTTTTCAGTTTATACTCAAGTCTGACTCAGGGAATGCTTGTTCTTATCTGCCCTTCTTAAAGATAATCTCCTCTGGGAAAAGGTAATTAAAAAATCATGAAAACCCAAGCAAAACCTGCTATATGATGCCTATTAGTAGATCATACCTGGAAAAGACATAGCATGTTCAAATAATTATTAACAAAAAAATCAAAAACAAAACCAAACAAAAACAGAAGAAAGATGAGGTAGCTTGTTTTAAATTCTTGTTGATGATTTTAAAGTATAAGCAAAATGAATGTAGACCACAGAAGAGAGCATATCAGACAGGTGCAGGGAAGGGGTGTAGTAAGGAGAAGGGACCTTAAAGATCATCCAGTTCCATTCCCCTGCCATGGGCAGGGACACCTTCCACTAGACCAGGTTGCTCAGAACCCCACTGAACCCAGCCTTGAGCACTGCCAGGGATGAGACAGTCCCATAATGTCCTATTAAGTTTCTTAATAACATCAAAAAGAGAAAAAGTGTTATACTTTTATGGCTAAATTTACAATTTATGTTCATAACCCTGCCTTTTCAACAGCAACAAAGTTGTAATAATGTTTTTACATTTATGAACATTCAACCCTAAAATGCAGTACATAAGACTATATATACTTTGGGAAGTTCATATAGTTTATTTGTGAAATAGCTCCCTTTCAAATATAATAAACCACCCAAACAAAAAATATCCTTTAACAAAAAAAGTTTCATTTACATGATGAAGGAATTGAAACTTTTTTTTTCATGCCTTCTATTTATAAAGTAAAATGCAAACACTGCATGTATCAACTAAAAATAAATACACATGCAGGCTTGACTGAACAACTGTTTTGTCAGTGGAGTCCAGCAGTGGGGCTAAACTGAGTACTTCAGGTTTATTAGCAGAAGTTTAATTAAGCGTGATATTGAGCAAAGCCTGGGAAATATTAAGTGATTACACTCAGAAGTGCTTAGTAGTTTGCAGGATCAGAAACCCATTTAATTTCTCAAAGTGCCCTAACAGCCTTGCTTTGCCTGCAAAATATTTCTAGTACCATGACAAGATTTTCTTAAAACTCATTAAAAAATTGTAGATGGAATGTACTAGCTTTTATGGCTTAACTTGGAAAGGAAGAAACATGGAAGTATTTAAAATTTTAATGTTACATTTTCCCAATGTCTGATTTGTTTCATAAGCATTTGCAGCTCGACTGCTTTCTGAAGATAATGTTATGCACCCTTTGTTTGTTACTGCAGCTGGGAAGTGTGTGTGTGTTTCATTTGTCTTGCCAGAATAAACAAGATCTTGTTGGATATTAAAATATTCTGTATTTCATTTTCTATTACACCCCATCAGGCAAATCATCTATTAGATGCTTAAAACATGCATTAACAAAAGAATGCTGAGCTCTTAATGTTTGATTTTCATTATAAAATGTATGCTATTGTGTGTTACATTTTTGTTTCATTTCCCACTGTACATGATTGCATCATTGTTCCTTTTCCTAAGACATTGTTTTCTGGGGGTTATTGATTCACATTCCTTATAGTATTCATTTATATATATATATATATAATAGTATTTAATTTAAATATAAGTCTCCTGGACCTTGTCTACTGTACTTAGAGAAAGAAAAAAAAATCTCTCATGTTTCAGAAATTTTAATTTCGAAGATGAAGACACAAAAAACATTTACCTTAACTCTTGCTGATTACTACTTCTTTCTCAAAAAACAGACAATGCCGTCTTAATGTGCAGAGCTCCAGGAAGTCATGTAATACAGGAATAAAAATTTCATGATTAGGATCAAATTGTCCACTTTTAAAGGCTCTTTGATGATACCCTTTTCTAGTAGTTATCATGATTAACTCCTAACAATGAGCTTGTGATTGCAAAGATGACCTTTGGCACACAGGTTAATGCAGTGCTCTTTTCCCAGCACCACAGATAGTCTGAAAAAACATCACAGCAGGGTGATGGCATCTACTTCTACTTACATAATTGGAATTGGAGCTCAGAAACGAGGGGCTTGGCTCTGTTGCATACACATAAATGTCAAGTGCCATCAAAGATGCTTTCAGGGTATTTGAGACATTCTTCTGTAGCAGAGAATAACTTCAGGGAAGTTTGTGACCCCTGAAAATCACATCTAGACATTAAGTCCCAGAGGACATCTTAAATATTGTTGGATACTTCAAAATGCGTTAGACACCTATGTGTGAACAACTGAATGACATCCCTAATAATCACCACTTAACATCTGCTAATTCAATTGTCTCACTGCTGGTAATTTTTTTTGGAGTTACCCAGCTGTCTATTCAATTAGCACTGTTGATGGAAAAGAACATCCTGGCTATCCAGCCAATTCTCAGAGAAGCTGCTGCACATTTGTATCATCCAGAACTGACTGTGATGATGTGCTGCTATTAAATGTCTCAAGAAATGTGTCTCCTTTTCTTTTCCTCATCCTTTTTGTAAGCAGCCTCTCACCCAAAGATCTCTTTGCTTCTGAATTGTCTACTGCCAGTCAAGGAGAACTGAGCCATTTGTCATCTGAGCATTAGTCTCTGTATATAAATGATCATATTTCAACAAATTCTCCTGCTTTTTGGGTGTGTTATTATTTTTAAGTTGTCCCGAAAAGTACTAATTTCACTCAAGGAGTCACAGCAAGGCAGCAACTACTCCCATTAGAGAAACGGGATCATAAGAAGGAGTAGAAGCTACTGCAGACACGGCAGATGAGAACAGATACAGCAGCAGCTGAGTGTTTCCACAGAAACCTGAGTTTTATTGCACTGCTTACAATATGACAGGTATTGTAGCTCTTGGCAGCCTTGAGGTATTTATATACCATCCTATATTCAGTGATGGCTCTCTCTGCTATGTCCCTTGCACTACAGTCACTCACATCTCAGTGTTTGACATCTAACCCTCTGCTACAAGGGGACTTTCTGCTCATGCCTGTAGCAGAAGGGGGCACAGTTAGCATGCAAACACAAGTGAGGAAATCAAAGTGAAAGTATAGTGAAATTCACTTAGGTGCTGACATTAAAAAACAGAAAAAACAAAAAAAACCCCCAAAAAAAACCCTCCAAAAGACCCAACCCAAATCAAACAAACAAACAAACAAAAAAAAACCCCAAACCAAATTAACCCCCCTGTTAACTCACATGGGTGTTTAGAAGCTATTGGGACTGAAAATTTCACCACTAGTTACTTAACATGTTGTGACTGTTGCATTACTAGCTGGCTTATACCTCTTCATCAAGTTCATGTTCTTCATGGTTTTACAGGACATCCTCCCACTCCCACATCCACCACTCTCCAAGTGTTACCGCATGAGCTCCTAGATCCAATGTACATGATGTACAATCCATATCCTGGATATCTAAGCCCATCAAGAAAGCCTGCAGAGAGGAGCAGAGATGAAACTCAGTCTCTTAAAACCTTGGTGAGTGTGCAGCCTGCAGGATGGCCATTCAGTGAGCAAACAAATCACACACCCCCTTAACACAAAGACAGCAGTGCCCTGTATTGACTGCACCCTATGGGCTCCATGGTTGTGGAAAAATATTTCCCTTTATGCATTTTGAATCTTCCATAGCCTTAAATGCATTTTTGCAACTTTGTACTTCAGTTTTGGCAGACTTTTGTCACCAGCGTGCCAGGTACCCGCCATGTGCGGTCAGCCTACGATCTCCTCAGCTCCACAGTCGTCTCCCGGCTCCCCTCCAAGCTGCTCTTCCTCCCAGGCTGTCCTGGTGAGGGGCTTTGTGTGCAGCCAGCCCTGCTGGCTGGGTTTGCTGGGGGCTGGCCAGCCCTGGCTGGGCTCAGCGCTCTGGGGCAGGGGTGGGAGGATGTGGAGCCCTGGCCTGGCCTGGCTGAGCTTGGTGCTCTGGGGCAGGGGTGGGAGGATGTGGAGCCCTGGCCTGGCCTGGCTGGGCTCTCTGGGGCAGGGATGGGNGCGCCTGGCATCCGTGGCGCAGCCCAAGCCGCGTGTGCCCGGGCAAGGCCACGAGGGCGGTCTGCGGTCTGCAGAGGCTGGGCCCAGCACAAAATGCTCTCAGCGATGTGTGCAGGACAGGATTTGTCCGGCACATTCCTGCACTGGGAAGCCCACGGGCCTTTCAAAGGAATAACTCCATAGCCAAATAATGAGTATCGCTATGGTTCGCACAGTGTTTTCAGTACAATGACATAAGTGGGAATTTGTAAGCAAATATGACAGGTTAACATCTTTTGAACTATGACAGCTGCAAAATCTGGGTTTCATTCTTGTAAGAAGATGAAGAATTATGAGGAGTTCAGATGTTTAATTTCACCTTCATTAATAATTCTGATTTTGTTACTGACATTAATCACACACTGAAAGCCCTATAAATCTTACACACTCACTAACCAAGTGAAGAAAATTAATGCTAGTTTAACAAATAGTGTTGAAAATTCTTCAAGAATGCAGTTAGGCAAATGACAATAGTGAATATAAATATTTATGGTGAATTTTGTTTTATTTACCTACTGGAAATCAGAAACAATTCCATTAAGTGTGCAAAAATGCCACCTGCCTATAAGATTAGAAGAAAAATCACAGTCTTGCTCCTTACTGACAGGCTGATTTTAGCAGCAGAAAGATAACACAGCTCATATTTATGAAGTTATTTTTAAAATTTGCTCTGGGCTTGACCACCAAATGCAGCCTTGGTTTAAAAAGAAATGCTACTCAACACGAGAAGCACAGATTAGACTATGATGATTCTCTAAACCAGCATCTTAAAAAAAGAAAAAGGGGGGGAGGGGTGGGGGCAACAAAAAGGAGACTGGATGCTCCTTGTGCCAGTAAAGAATGAACCTGTTCTCCTGATATTCAGGGTGGTGATTCAGCATCACTAAAGCACTGGCTGTCATTCAGGCCCTTATTTGAATGGGCCACTTTGAGTGTGGCACACTAAGCTCTCACTAAACTAATCCTGTGAACCCAGAAACAGCCACAGCACTGAATTCTTACTGTGTTCCTCTGCTGAAGAAACCTTACGTGCTATAAGTTTTATGATGAAAAATTTTGAATATTAACAGAATATACATAGCAGTCTGAACTTTTCTTATGATTTTACTTTCTGGACATGGCAAATGGCCATAGGTGGATTCTTTAACAAAAAGATACGGAGTAATAATGTACTACAGTGGAGAAACAAAGCTGCTCTTCCCTTCTTTCCAGTTATTTCTTTTTTTATTAGTGTGCAGGCAATAAATACCTGATTATAAAGTTATTAGTTTTATTTCTAAATTTATATAATATATAAAAATAATATAGATGATATAATTTAATAGATAATATATAATATGATATAATATAATAATAATTTTTATAATGTCTAAATAAACAATAAATAGTTTTTTAAAGTATCAGCACTATAATGCAAAGAAAATGAAGTTCAGACTGTAGAGAAGGGCTGAGACATGATTTTAGGAAATCTTTATGCACTCACAATTGATGTCAGTAACAAAATGCCTCCTTATTGCCTGTTCCTTTCTCTGATACAGTACAGAAGCAGCTAATGGACAGACATCTGGATGGTTCTGCATCATCTGGTGGAGAATTGCTCAAGGAGAGCTTCTGGGTGTGAGCTGAGCCTGAATATTACAAAATTTCAAAAGTGCTTAATAGCTCACTTTGAAATAAGCTGACCATATTCTCCCTCTTCTCTTTCCAGTGAGTTTTGCTCTTCATGACAATGGAACACAGTCAAATCCCAACCAAGCTGCTTTTATCAGTGCACAGATTCAAATTCCTATTGTAGACTCCTACAGATTGAATAGTTTAGGTCCAGTGCAGAATCATTTCACTGAGGAAGTCTCATTATCCAAACCCACATTCTCTTGTTCAGCTTCCCAGATATTCCAGGCTGGCAACCTAAACAGTGACAGAGCACAGGGAAGACCAGAGGGGGAGTCCTGCAAAGGTTAATATCAGTCAAATAGCAGTCGGATCCCCCCCTGGAGAGTGACCTCTGCTACATGGGAGACAGGAAGGCAAGTTATTCCTTCAGCTTGTACTAGGAAAAAATAAATGATCAATGAAACAGGATTGTGGTGCATCTTGATGTAGTTGAACTGCTAATTGTCTGTGTACTCAATCTCTTACACAGGCGTATAATATTAGCTCCAGCAAGCCAGCATGTGCAAAAGCAATGTGAATGTAGAGTCTATTACTACAAGGACTCACACACTTGCTTCCCAGTGCAAAAGCATTCAGAGTTTTCAAATTTTAAGGACTAATTTGTCAGGTTAAACCTTGCTATTTGAAGGGACAAACCAGCTGATGGGTCAAACAGCAGTGACTCCCTTCCATGTGCTGGGCAATAATAATAATAGATTTATGATTAACTACTACTTCTATTATTACAAAAAACAACATTGTGAAATGCCCAGTGGCGTAAAGTAGGTGTTTTGACTGTTCTTCCAAGACTGTAAACCTCAGAACAGAGATTTTTGATTGTGTAAGACAGCAAAGAACATCTACTATCCCACCATTATCTCTGAAGATTATGCTGTGAGAAACACTGTGTAAGAAACAAGACATTATTTTTATTATTTTTTGTAACCTGTCTGACCTCAAACACTGTGTTAAACAGGCCACAGATAAACTTTTTTTCTGTGCACTGTAAGAAAAAGAACATTACTGTGGCCAGTGCCAATATTACAAGAACATTTAAACTATTGTTTATGAAAGATGCTACTAATAAATTAAATATTACAATGGGGTCCAAACAGTGATAATGAAAAGGAAACAACAAAAAAGTGATGATATGGGGCTTATGGTACTTGGTCAAGAAGCCTGAGATGAGAAGTCAGTCATTGCAATTTAACAAGCAAATACTGAAAAATTATGCATAGTCATGGATGGAGTTGTCAAATATCCTGTTTTCACCTATTTTTGTGGAGAACGTGGATTGAGGTGATGTTCAGGGCAAGAACCAGATTCTGCAAAAAGTTTTACAACAGCATAAAATACAGTCTCTGAGTGCTGAGAGTGCGTGAAGGAAAGAAAAAAAGGCTAACCCAAAAGCTTTTGAGATGTTATCTACTTTTAATGGCTGTAGACTATTGTCTCTCCTTTTTTCCGCTTTCTCATTCTTCATCACAATACCCTATAATTCTTGAAATTGTCAGATCACTTTGGAGCACAGTTTCTGCCGGCTCTTTGTTTAAGGCTAGAGTATACACTTGCTTTCCTCCTGTGTAATTTCCTGTTATTTTTTACTTTATATTTTAGGTGCTTAATCATGTTCAGTGGGAAGTGTGTGTACTTCCTGGGTGCCTACACAACACAGAGCTGATTCTGCAACAGAACAGAAACAAAACATCCTCCTCTTTATCACAGCAATTCTTGATAACCAAATTATCATCTCAGTCTCAGGGAGGGCTCAAAGCCCGCAGCCACAGGAACTCTTGCAGTGCAGGTACCTCAGTGTGACCTCAGCCACCCCCCTGAGCAGCAAGGCAGTCCATCCCACAGCAGCAGCTTTTCCTCCACAGAGGAGCTTCAGTGGGTTGGCTTTGGCTGAGTGGACACTTTCTGCACAGAATGGGAATAATCCAGGTCTTTACAGATGATAATTTCTTGATTCTTATAATGTAGATGTTGTAGTTGTGTTTTAACAGACGCAGTACTTGAATTTGGGTCTGCAGAAGCACAAAAGAGAGAGGTTTCTGAATACACAGAGAGATGTTTATCCAAGACTGCCCCCCTCTGTTACTGCTTCATGTATAAAAAAAAGAAAAGTATTTCAAACTGTTGTGGATTCTTCCCATACCTGATAAAGTGATATTCCAAATATACTGATTTTTAGTATTTTTTTTATTGGAAAAATAACATGCAAATAAAATAAAACATAAATAAAAAAGTTAAATACTCCTGAAATATAATCATGGAAGGTGTACTGATTTTCTTCATTGAATATTTCTTAATGGGTGGTTTTATTGACCTGTTTGTAGCAAATAAAAATATTTATATTTCTCTTGGTTTTTCTCTGTTCACATTTTGTATAAAATTACTCTAAAATACAGGCTACAATTTTTTACAAAAATGTTTTACAAGTTTTTTTTCCTTTTTCTTTGGCAAAGACAAATCTCAGTACCATTTCTCTTTCATAAAGTTTCTGCTATGGACAATCCAGTATTTTATTCATGGAAAGCTAACCTTATATGTTTAACATATGCTTAAATAAATACTGGAAAATGAAGTCTATTCCTGAAAATTCCAACTGTAATGCTTAAAGATGTATAGGGGAACAAAGTACTCACATTAGAATCTCATCATCTACTTCAGACCTCTTAAAATAAAAGCAGCAAAGAGAACCAGGCTTTTGAAAACTGAACAAATGAAAGAGTTTAGTGAATAAAAATTTTTGAGAAATATCAAGTACTATCTTAAAGGAGAGCTTGATTTATTCAGTGGCATAAAAAATGTTATGTTATTCTAGGAGACAACTATATTTTTAGATTCTAATGAAAATGTGCTTTTCTTAAAAGTTTAATTTAAAAATCCTGAAAATTCAGTTTTCTAGTAATCTGCAAGATGGAAAGCCAGGTCATCATACAGAAAACATTTAATAAATCTTGTTCCTCATGTTAAGTACTAGAACAAGTACCAGACAGGTACTTAGAAGCAGAGTGAGGCAGACCAGAGTTGCATCATTACAGTGTCCAAGGGCGCTCAGGGTAGGAACTCAAAGGAGAAGCTCAGTAGGAGAAAGACAAGAATTTCTGTTTCTTTTAGGGAGTAGCTTTAGATATGTGTTATTTGAAAAGGAATTCTTCCTTGTTCCATGCATCCCTTGCATTCATTACCTATGGCATTTATTACAGAGACCACCCTGGTATTGCTTCCAGCTCTTACTGGTTTAAATATTCATTTCAGCCAGGATTTCATTCCAAAGAAAATTATTTTCTGCAGAGACAGCCAGAATCTGTAACTCTTATGAGTATTCAGTAAAATATAGGGGAATCCCTCCCTCACTGTTGGAGGGCTGCAAATTAATCTGCACTGCAGCTTTTAATCCAGTGAAACCTTTTTGCTAGGCTTATGTATTTGTACCTACCCATTTCCAGCTGCTGGTAGATCCAACTTCATGAAGTCTGGTTGCTCCTCTTTACTCAGGGCACCCTGCCTCATGCTGGCAGTGTCCCAGGACCCACCCACCAGGTGCAGTGCTCTCTCAGGAGGATTGATGAAGTCTCAGCATGTAGCCTGGGAGCAAATGGGAGCTGTGCTCACATTATGCCTGCAAGATACTTATCTTAACTTCAGCAATGCTTTCTCCCAGAACTTCCTCATAGACACACTGCTGAGGCATGGACTAGATAAATGGATGATTGGAATGAGATGAATTGAAAATTGGCTGAATTTCTGGGCTCAAGAGGTTCTGATTAGAGGCATGAAGTCCAGCTGGAGCTCAGTCACTAAAGATGTACCTCAGGGGTTGATACCAGGGCCAATACTACTTTGATTCTTCATTACTGGACTGGTCGATGGTGGAAAGTGCACCTTGAATACCATTTTCAGTCAGCAAAATGCACCTTTTGTAGTTAGCAAAAAAAGCTGGGAGGAGTGACTGAACCATAAGACAGTCCTGCTACCATTTAAAGCTCCTTCACCAGGCTGAAGAAATACAAAATAGGAACATTATGAAGTTCAGCAAAAGGATGTGCAAGCTTCTGCCCTTCAGGAGGAATAACCTCAGCCACCAGTACACACTGGTGGCTGACTGACTTTGCAGAAATGGCCCTAGAGTGGTGGGCACTAAGCTGATTCCATCTGAACACAAGAAAACATTTGTGTTGTGGTAGATTTTTTTCCCCTTCATTGTGAAGGTGGTCAAACATTGGAGAAGGTCACCAGAGGATGTGGAGTCTCCATTCTTTGAGATACCCATAACTCAACTTGACATGGCCCTAGGAATCCACTCTAGGTGACCCTCCTTTAACAGGGTGGAGTTGGACTTGATGGAGTTGGACTCTAGAGATGCCTTCCAAAGACTCTGATCCTGTATAATGCTGGTGGGTCCAGGACATTGCCCAGCAACAGACGAGGAAATGCCTCTTTCTTGTTGCAGTGTGAGGGAGAAAGAACACTCATGAGCCCTCCCTGTCCAGTGAGGTAAGATGGGCTCCTGCCCTGTCAGAGAGCATGTCAGAGAGGATAACATCATTTCTCTGATGTTCTGCCTTTTCACTGCAGCTATGAGGAGGCTGTGGGTGCAGGAATTTGCACCTTCAGTATCTCAGCAAGCTGAACTCAGCCTCCCTGCTGCTCCTGGACTTTAATAAGTGGCTGAGCTCCCTCCCTAAATGGATCTGGACAAGCTGCACTTGTCAGAGGCTCAGAAGGACCAAAGTTGCTCCTGACCGTGTTGGCAGGGTCATACTCCTCAGATCTGGCCAGAGAAAGGCTCAGAAACTAGCTGAGATGTGGAAGTGTAAACACACGGTAGATAATACCACTTCTGAAATCTAAAGAGATCTAATTTGACTGCAGAATGAAAAGCCAACTTTACGAAACACTAACCTTGTCATTCTTGCAATTACCTTCTTCATACTGAGAAGACAACAGAAAAATGAATTATTGAATTATATTTGGTTTTTTTTTTCCATTTCCCTATGGTCCTTTTCCCAGTTTTGCTCTCTTTCCTGCATGTTTGGAGGAGCAGGACCAACTCTAAACATGAACTTTTACACTTCAATGTCCATAGCATCAATCTGGCTTCTTCTGCATCCCTTTCACTTATCTCATTATGTCTAATAAGCTTCAGATGAATAGATCTAGAAGCTCACTAAAGTGCTGACAGCAGATACTGAAAGTATCATGACAAAAATATATAAAAGAAATGAAAGTGACTCATCAGACATTCAACAAATTATGAAACTGGACTACTTTGACAGTTCCTGCCTAAAAAGAGAGATGTAAAAAGCCACATTTTTGGGGTGGATATCAGAGAAACAGTTGTAGCACACAGAAAGCCACTAGAAAAAAATAAAATACTTCACAAAAGATAGCTGCCCTTTTCAAGAGTCATTTTACTGTATGTTCATATCACAAAATAATTGTCTTAACGAATGTAGAGAAAAATAAAAAGTAAGCATGCATGACTAATATGTTAGAGAAGGTGCATCACAATTAAAATGTTTTATCTCTATTTTAATTTGGGCAGAATACAGTCCTAAGTCTTTCTCTACTCTCTCAGTGCATGACTTACTTCATAGGTCACCTAATTACTGCAAGTGTTGACAGACTGACCTCGGCAAACCACTTTTCAAAAAGTATTGTATGTTCCATTATATTTAACAAAATGTAAAGCAAAAGTCAGTTATACTTCACCTCAAATATTATCTCTGTGTTATGGAGTTCTCTTAATAGCAAAAGAAGAAAAATCTATGAATTGTTGTTAGGCCTAGGTTCTAGTTTGGGTCAATCAAATAGATGTGTCATAGTCAAGATCTCTGAATGTCACTGGAACTTTTGGATGCTAGAGAAGAAAGAGCATTTAAAATTATACATTTCTTTGTAAGGAAAGGAAAGGAAACCATATTTTAGTTTAGGAGTTAAAAATGCTAGTTAACTTTAAAAACATAACTTTAATAAAAGAATACAAGACTTGATTAGTTTTTGATTATTTGCCATTTGAAAATAACCTCCAAACTTGATATTTTTGTTTCTAAAATCTTGTGAAAAATGGTATACATTGCCTTCATTAGTACACGAAAAATTCAGAGGAATATTCTAAGTGTATCCTAAAAAACAGGAGATATGGGAAAAAATATAAAGATTTATAGTTACAGCACAATTCTGCCCCACAACGACCAAAAACATCCATTATTTTGGCTTCTGTTCAGTTTGCACAAGTACTGCTGCTGGTGATCCATTGCTTGGTTTAATCACAGCATTAGATATTCAGCCAGCTCACTCTGAGGTCGTGAGCCTGCACTAATTCTGTTCTTTTGATGTATTAATAGAATTGTTTCCAGCTGTATTTCCAACACCATAGTCATGTAATC
Organism: Regulus satrapa; assembly: GCA_013396955.1. Taxonomy (NCBI): domain Eukaryota; kingdom Metazoa; phylum Chordata; class Aves; order Passeriformes; family Regulidae; genus Regulus; species Regulus satrapa. The sequence continues at coordinate 353,206 of VWZN01018325.1, forward strand.
CTATTTATAGAAATATTGTGGAATCTACACTAGCCAAGCAAAAGATGGTCCATATCTTGCTGATGCAAATACTTCTAAAATGTGGTGGCTGTAAATAGTTGTTCTTCTGAAATCACTGAGGCTTGGCCAAATCAAAATAGTGAAAAGAAATTTATGGGGCAAATTCACACTCAGTAAATTAATTATTAAAATTCAAAGGATTTTTATTTGTTTGATTGCTTGCTTTTAGTATAAAAAAAGAAAAAAAGAAGGAGACATGGGTAAATCATTTGTACATTAATATTATGCATATTGGGCTCTTACTTTATTTTCAGATGGGCACATTACACGAACTCTTTCAAGTAACCTTACCTTTTAATTTTTACCTTGAATTTGTGAACAATAGTTCCTCCTTGGAATTATGCAGAGATCTATTGTTCCTTCCAGAGAAAGCTGAGTAAATTCAGTGGTAATAAGCACCATTAGCTCTAAAAGTGGTCAAATTATATTAATATAGATTTATAGATGTGGAAAAGAAAATGAAAATAATAGAATCAACCAAGTTACACTTGAAAGCACATACTTCGCATGTCCTAAACTATTAATTTCAATTCTGACGCAAACAGATATATAAAAACTTAACTATGAAGATATTTGAAGGCTACAAAGAATTACAGAATCGATTTATCTTACAGCGGGAGCCTCAAGATCTTGTTTGAATCACAATACTTCAACTAGCTGCAGCCACAGGGTGGTGCTCATGGGCTTTGGATACTACATTACAAATCTGGGAGGAGGGAGGAAAAAGGAGAAAGAGATGGAGCCAGACTCTCCCCTTGGCAGGCTGTTCCTTGTCCTACCCCAAAATACATGAGCCAGCAAGCAATCGTGGATTGGGTTGATTTACCTCTCTGCATTTACCGAGTCCTCAGGAGCACTGCAAATAGACGGATCCATCAAGGGAAGTCACTAAATGTAATCTCTTTGGACTTCATCAAAGCTTTGACTGTCTCTCACAAAATCCTTCTGGATTGTCCAACACACAGTTGGAAAACTGAATTATGTGATAGGTAAGCAACTGGCTTACACGTCAAGCAAAAAGATTTACAGTGAATGGGGTGACATCAGACTGGTGACCTGTCACTAGTGGGGTTCCATGGGACTCCATCCTCGGCCCTGTGCTCTTCAAACATCTTTCATTAATGACCTGGATGCAGGACTTGATAAAACTAAATAAGTTTGCTGAAGACACTGAATTGAGAGGAGCTGTCTACTCCCTTGAGGGCAGAGAGGACCTGCAGCGAGACCTTGACAAATTAAAGGACTGGGCAGTTACCAGCTGTGAAGTTTAACAAGGCAAGTGCTGCATTCTGCACCTGGGATGGGGCAGCCCTGGCTGTGTGTGTAGACTGGGGAATGTGAGGCTGGAGAACAGTTCTATAGAAAAGGACCTGGGGATCCTGGTTGACAGAAAGATGAACATGAGTCAGCAGTGCCCTGGAAGCCAGGAGGGCCAACCCTGTCCTGGGGGGCATCGAGCACAGCACTGCCAGCCTGGCAAGGCAGGGGATTGTCCTGCTCTGCTCTGCACTGGGGTGGCCGCATCAGTTTTGGTCACTACACTATAAAAAGGATAAGAAGCTATTAGAGAACATAGTAAAGGAGGGCCATGAGGATGGTGAAGGGTCTGGAAGTCATATGAGGAGCAGCTGAGGTCACTTGGTTCTATCTAGAGAAAAGGAGACTGAGGGGAGACCTCATTGCAGTTACAATTTCCTTTGAGGATAAGTGGAAGGTAAAGTCAAGAGGTGTTTTCACTCTTGTGACCCACGGCAGGACCCAAGGGAATGGCCTGGAGTTGAATCAGGAGAAGTTTAAGTTGGATATCAGGAAAAGGTTTTTACCCATGATCGTTGGGCAGTGGAACATGCTCCCCAAGCAAATCATCACAGAATCAAGTCTGACAAAGTTCAAGAAGCACTTGGACAATGCTCTTGGGCACATGGTGTGAGTCCTGAGGAGTCCTGCACAGGGCTAGGAGATGGACTTGATGATCCTGATGGGCCCCTTCTAACTCAGCATATTCTATAATTCATTCTACTAACTCATTCATACATTCTATGAGCTGTTTCTTGTTCTTCTAGGTATTACTATTTAGCTAAATAGATAAATTAGGGACTGAAAGAGGTACAAACTGTATTATATCATCAATGAGCTGAACATCTTTCTGCTTCAGAGGAATTGCTATCTTGCAAGCTACTCTTCTTGACTGGTATGTGTGTTGGCTGCTGCACACAGCTGTCAGTGGAGCAGAATAACTGCAGGTGACAAGATCTAGGAATCTGGTAGATGCTTTTTAGATCTAGGAATGCTTTTGAACCTTTGCTATTAAAAAACCCAACTGGTCTTAAATAGTTCCTTTAAAGCTCAAACATGTCTGCAGTTTAACTGTAAAGACCTCCATGCGCTATGAATTTGGACAAGAATCTGCAGGACTGGGAATCCTACTCAGCAGCAGAAGGTCCAGCTTCACACTTAGTCACAGTCATCTCCCTGTCAATCACTGCCTTTTCCTTCCCTAGAAGGAGCTCCTACTTACATTAAGAAAGCATGCACATCTCTGTATCACTTACAACTGATTGTTAACATCACTCCTTCAGTGATTTAATTTGTAATTTTATACAGATGACAAAGCATGTTGTAATGAACATTTTCATTCACCTCTTAAATTTTCAGGACTTAAAGACTTTGTGAATAGTAGCCTTAATTGTGAATTCAGTAGGATATACTACAGGGAAATTCATATTTATATGGAAATATAGAATATAGATTCTGCAATTCCATGTACCCTTGCAGTATCTATCCATATGGACAAAAAAATGTAGGTATGTACTACAATCCTTTTAATCAAGGTATATACTAAGCCAGAAAAAAAGTGTTGGAACTCTTTTACATAAATATTTTCGCAATGAGTCACTAATCCACACATCTCAACAGCTGGCATGGGGAATACTTGCATTCCAAGCCGTACTGTGGAGTAGGCAGCTTCTAAATCATTTAGATACGAAGTGAATAAAGAACTTTGGACAGAAGAAAATGAGTTCACAGATAGCAAGCACAGAAGACCGAAGAAGACCCTGGCAAGCCCAGCACCTGCCCGTGGAGCGCAGCCCGCGGCCCCGGCCCTGCCTNCCCCGCAGCCCCTCGTGAAAAGGAGCGGCCGCTGCCCGCCGGCCGCTCCCCGGCTGATGCCCGCACAGGTCGGTGTGCGCTGCGCTTCGTCCCCCTCCAGGGCA
>VWZN01018325.1:357891-410967 GCA_013396955.1 Regulus satrapa
CCTTCCTCAGGAGAAGGTGCCCTGTCGCCAGGCCCGTGCCAGAAGTCCTGGAGCCCTGCTGGGAGAGATGCTGCGGGGAGCGGGGCTCGCCTCAATGGCACGGGTCTTGGCTTGCTTGGTGTCTGCTCCTAGCGCTAGCCTGGCAGATAACTCGTTTACCACATACTTGCTAAAAGGTGGAATATCTAAAAAGCAGAAGGAATAGGATATTTGTGTTTAGTACCAGACGATGTCAGCCGCAAGGTGGCTGCAGACGGGGGTTTCCCTTTCCTGGAAGTTAAGTGAACTTTCCGGTTAATTGAACCCTGACGTGCGGATCATTGCAGAGGTGAACTTGAGTGTAGGTGATCCAGCACCAGTTGTGTCTCTTCCAGTAAATCTCATTTCTCTGGCTTTTCTCTAGAAAGTTGAGTAGAGAATGTTTCTAAAACTGGATTACCGGTCAGTTAGTATTTATAGCTCTTGCTTTGGAAGAGTGTTTATATAAAATAAATGTAGCTGATGGAGTATTCAGCCACCACTGTGAGTGATTATTTTAATGTCTGGGTTACTATGGGAGGCAATCAACACATCATCAGTGATAACTGCATGGAAGAATGAGTTGTTTGCTGTTGTTCGAAGAGTCTGTATTTACTTGATCCAGGTTTTATTCCTGACTGAGGGGAGCAGCATCAGTACCCCACATGAGATCCACAAGAGATGGATTTCAGCCTGTTTTGAGATACTCCCGATTCTTCCTATTGTCTGTCACTAAGCAGCTGTCTGCTGGCTGTGCTCCTTGGGTGTTGGACGATTTGGTTCATGTGGTAGGAAACCTGGGAACTTGGCACAGGTTTCTGAGTTCTGTCTGGAAGATGGGTCTAACAGCTCTGCATAGCCATATATAAGTTCCTGGTGCACATCTTTGATTTGCAATTGAGGTATTTTCCTCTGTCTTGAGAGATTTATATTATAAGAGGTGGATTCAAAATATATGTTTAAGTACTGTAAATTTAGTTGATAATGTTGTTAATACTTTGATAACTTCCTGTGGAGATATAATTTGAAATGTATAACCCCCCTATATATTTCTAGGAGTTGTATCAAGCGTTCATGACTGGGATTGGTGACAGTAGACCTACCAAGTCCTGGGATGACTATAGCAGGTGACAAATACTCAGAGAGAGAAGGGGATGTAGGTCTTTCCCTCTTTTGTTTAATAATGATTGAGGTACTTCAGTCTACATTTTATATTAGATTGTGGATGAACCACTTACCGTGTGCCTTCAAGACAAGGAAAGCATGGAAGGCAAATCCAGTGATCGTATATTGGGAATATTAGAGAAAATGACAGAGCAGGTAAATGGGAGAAACCTGCAGAACAGAAACACATAAACCAAAATTTACCCAGGTAAACCTTTGAATGCTGTTTGCTGGCACTAAGAAATCTACTATTAATTATCTTGTTTCTCCTGTAGAATTTTAACAGGAGAGCACAGCAAAAAAATCTTCTTCTTGGCCCAGAAAATGGACTAAAACTAGTGCAGTACAGTTGAGTGAAAGAGAAATCTTTATAAGTATGGTGCTAGGCATGTGTTAATGTATCTTGAGATTGGTACTGTTTTAAAGTAACTTCTGTGGTCAGGTAAATGACTCATTCTGAAACTTCCTCTTTGGCACCAGAGTTGTTTCCTGTAACCCAGCTAGTTCACCTAGGACTACCTCTAGTGTTCATATACTGCTGCATTTCAAAGTGTTGATTTCTCCTAACTGCTTAAGTTTGTGCAAATGGTTTTGCCTGTGATATTACCTATTGTAGGTGCAGATAGTGCAACAGGATAAGCTGAATAAAATAGAAAAAGGAGAATGGACAATGGGGAGAGGATGTGAGTTCCTTCAGAACAAAGGAACTGCCCTTAAAAAAGCTTCAGAGTTCTTTGCCACAGATATTTTTATAAGGTTCTTACAAACAGGATTGTGTAGAAATACATGTTGTACTCTGTTATCTATAGCTTACTCTGTTTCCAATGCTTGTGTATGATTAGTAAAGAATATAAGTTTTTTTTTAAATGTAGGCCAAATTTTCAGAACTGTTGAGTAGCCCAAGTGGGGTTATTTGTTCCTTTTAGGTAAAATGTGCTTTGGTCATAAAACTGCTGCCAGGAAAAATTGTCTCCACTGATGTCTGTGGTAAATTCCTTGTTGTTTGTTTTCTTGGGTTTTTTCTTTTTTGTTTTGTTTGTTTTAATCAAATCCTGATTTTCCTCACAATTTTCATTACAGTGGACACCTTCTCTTTGCCTGTTTAGCAAGTATTTTTGTTTCATGTGTTTTCAGACCTGCTGATATTGTGTGTATTGAGGGGAAGAAGATGCTTTGTCGACACGAGATACGGAACTGTTTTCTCTTGGCTTTTCTAGCTGTCACAGCTTTTTTCATCAGTGATGTCCAGGGCCAAGGTAAGTCATAAATAAGAAGATGGAGCTTTTCACTCTGATGTGCAAAATTAGACCTTTTTATTCCAAATTGAACTGTTACTTCCTCCTCAGTAGGATGAGAATCCAATAATACTGAAAGGAAGCAGGAATTTTACTGCTGAGCTCGGGGAACAGGTGGGAGTAAAATTACATCTCTACATGTGTTCTCTTTGAACCCAGTGTCTCAAATAGCATAAATATTTGTGCAAATTCGAGTGTATCAAAATGAGTTATACACAATATGTTTTTACTCCTAATTACATGAGAGTATTTATCAGAAATTGCTCTTACTGTCTTCTACATAATTGAGTAAGTTTGAAGGATCAACTGTGACGTGAAGTTTGTATGGAATATGTATTTTTTTGTCTTGTGGAACAGTAGCTGTTGTAGTGCTTATATCATTCCATATTGCACAGATCAGTTAAATATCACAGACTACTTCTGCAGCTTTTAAAATGAAAATCTCCTTTGTGAGTATTAAAGGATACTGCTGGGATTGTTAGGCTCCCACACTTGTTGGATTGTATTGACAGCGGCTTGACTGCTAGAGAAAATTTATCCTATTTCTTGGGGAAGGAGGGAGGAAGAATACAAATGAGTTTTTATGATTTCTAAAGAAAGGCATTTCTCTCAACTTTAGATTTATGTAATCCCTTTGATATGAGATTGCATGGCCATAACCAGGAGCAGAATTGGTTCCTGGGGTCTTTTAAAGCGTTTTGTATAATGTATTATTCATGAGCACGTTTGGAGACTGTTTGCAACGTGAGGCTTCTGAAATCCCGATAATGCAAGTAGCAGTGTTGTCCAGTCTCTGTGGCACTCGAGTGCTGAGGAAGCATACCATCTTGGATGTTTGGAAATCTGGGAGCATTTTACAGGCTTCTCCCAGAACGTAGGGACACATGTAAGCTGTAATATTTGATGTGAGGTGAATCAAGAAATGTATGTTCCCAATGTTGAGTGCATCATTCTGGTCAGAAATTAGGTCCAGAATGTTTGTGACTTTATGAGCCAATAAAGCAAAGCATATGGTTAGTCTTTTCTCTGTATTTCAGTGTTAATACATATGGTTAAGATTTTCAAAACAGGACTGGGGATTGAGATCTATCTCCAGAAAGTTTTGCAAAATTCATTGGTCTTGGAAAACTGTATTCTTCTCTGCTTTTTTTAAACTTTGATTCAATCAGTTATAGTTGGAGAGTTTTCTCCCTTTAATACCAATACAACAAAATGAAGGTCGGAGAGGGTTTCTTTTCCCTCGTAATCATGGCAGCAGAAGCTAGAGCTGGTGTACTTGATGAAAAAGGAACAATACTTCCCTTGTTCTTTGACTCTTTCAGCAAAGCATCAGCTCTGGAATGCTGTCAGCAGTGTGATATTAAGTTAAGTGGACCATTGCCTTAGCCCAACATGACTGTTATTCTATTGGATTAGGTGATATTAAGTCTCTATTCCATGTTCACAGAAAAAAAGATCTCTTGGTACACTAAAAGTAATAAGATGTCTCTCAAATTCTTTCTTTTCTCAAGGTTGTCGCCTCTTGAAGTAAGCTCTTCATGCATCTGGCTAACTATTTACAATTTCATACAATTTGTTTGTCTGTTTTAATCAACTGTACACTCTGCCAAAGTGTAGGAAGAGCTGGCATTAGTTCCAGCTTGTGTTTCCTTCCTTTGGCAAAAATGCTCAGGTAAAGGTGTGTAATGTGACTTCTTGGAAAGGAGACTGTTTGTGAGACTGAAGCCAACATGCCTGAAGCTACAAATTATTCTTTCAGAGGAGCTATGTGGTTCTGTCTCACTTTTTGCCCTATTGCCTTAAAAACCACATAGCGCTGTTCAGTTTTTGCTCAACAATTATTTTTTCAGCACTGTTGTTTCTTCCCCATTCAATATAATGTATAAATAGCAGCTTTTGTCTACTTATGTTCTTATATAGTACATGAAAATGGTACTGGGCAAGAAAAACACTTGAGAATTTTTCATTTATTCATAAAGTAAATTGCTTTGGGAGTCTTTCTGTATTTAAAGATGGAAACTTTTCTTTGTGTAGCAGTAATTTGCATATGTTACTACTGTAATTGCTAAGTAATTGCAGTGAATATTAACGTGTTCAATTCTTATGACAATGGTAAATTCAAAGGCACAATATTTAGTTAGTATCCAAACTTAGACTGTTGGATGTCATGGAGAATTTTCCATAAGCAATTTATTGTATTTTTCAGTTCCAGTAAGAATTGAAAACATTCTTTCCCCAGTTGTTCATAAGAGTTATGTATTTGGAGTGCTAATTTACCTGGTGACATAAACCAAAGCCTTGTACTTGTCAGTTTTCTTTTGGGTGACTGCTCTGATGTTGCTGACAGCCATTCTCTTTTGCATTCCTGTAAAACCACTTAACGAGATCTAGCTACTGATTTTTATCAGTTAACTGACTCAGCTTGGATTAATTTTTTTCCCTTTCTGCAAGAAGTGAGATTTTGTTCCACAGACAATAAAGGTCCAAAGAAATAAAGATATCCTCTTCAGGTTGGTGAATGCGTAGTAATTCCCATCAATATTTTGTTGTCTGTTTGAGTGCTAGATTTTTAACTTCCTTAGCTATATGTACTTTTCTGTGCCAGAACGTTAGTCTTTGCACAACTGAGACACAGTTGATTATCTGCCTAGTGAATATCTTTTTTTTCTTATGGTTTATTGCTATGTGGGAATATCCCTTCCGCTGCACTGCTGCCTTTGATACAAAAAGTACCCAATGAAAATTGACCAGTTATGTAAAGACTATTCTGGCACAACTTTTCTAGTCTTTCACATTGTAACTCTGTAGTATACAAAAAACTTCTGGTGGTTGTGTCCTCCTTTGCTTGTAAGGTCTGTGATTGTTTTTTAGGGGCTCAAATATTTACCTGTTTTGGTGATGGCTAATAGCAGTTAGGCCAGAATTATGCTTCTTTGTTAGAAGGTGCTTTGATAAACTGTCAAGTTGAAAGTAGGATGAAAATAAATTATAGGAAAGGGAGAAAATGGCAGAGAAAGTGAACTTTGAAATTCTAAGACATGATTGGGTTTTGGGGTTTTTTTGTCAATTTTTGATGTTACTTTGCTCTCTGCTCTGCTTTTTAATCCCCATACAAATTTACCATTTAATCCCAATAAAATCTTCACATTTTCACACTTTCATAAAGCCATGATTTAAAAGTTTATTTTCTATTTCTGAGGCAAAATAATAAAAGGAATTGTATTTTATGAACTTCTAGGTATGATTTGTCTCTCTTGATCATTTAGCTACGATTGTGATTTATGTGTAACTCAAAGACACAGTGAATCTTGAGAATAAATTAAAAGCTGTAATCCATAATTACAGTCTGCTTGGCTTTAAAAACTTTTGCCATACTCTCTGTCATGTTTTTACATTTATAGCATGCTGACTGTTCTTGCAGAAACCTGCCTAGCAAAACATTTTGCAGTATAAGGGCCAAATTTTCAAAGAACTGATGTGGTATTTGCAGTGATTCCCGCACACGATCCTGCTCGCAGCCTCTTTAAACTTCAGGAAGGTGACAGGCAGTCTGAAGATGAGGTCTGACAAGACTGTGCCCAGCAACTAGAGAAATGCATGGGCTGGGTGTGAGCCCAGTGCTGCGAATCAGAGCACAGCATATTGAGTGTGTGGAGTTCATGTGCTGCCTGCTGTTTCTGTCCCCTTGCCTCTCTTTCGAGCTTGTTCTCTGAGGCCTTTGAGAATGAATAGGAGTTGCTAAGCTGTTCTTGGTACTTATGTACTCTCATTTCTGTGTTCTGGTGTTAAGACCCTCGTGGAAGAGAACTGCAGAACCTGCCCTTGGTCTGACAAAACGGCCACTTGTGGAAAGAGAGGCTGGATGTAAGGGAATATATCTCTCGTATTAAACCTCCAGATTCTTATTTCTAAGATCCAAAATGCATTTAATAGTAGATGACATGAAAAAACATACATCATTGAATCTCAAAAAACTACAGCCTGCCTTTTTCCTCCTTTCTTCCCTCAAGCTGCTGGAAAAAGTAGCATGTAGGAAAAAGTTATTGGCTCAGGATGGGTCTTGGCTGCTGCTGGTACCAGAGCTGCATTGGCTGTAGAAGGTCAAATGGAGAGGCCAGAGATTGTTGGCCAGCACATTCTGCCTGTTGACTCAGATGCTTCATGTGCTGTAATCCTTAAATCTCAGAAATAAACATGAGACTGTTGGTTTGTTATATCTGAAGGACCAACAAACTGTGGGCATGAGCCAGTCAGTTAACCCTGGGGAAAAGAAATTGCCGCTTGCCAGCTTCAGATTAATTTCCTTGATTTCTTAGGCTTACCAACAGGAGCTTTAAGGATGTGGCAAAGGCACCAAGGGTTTGGAAAATGAAAGAGACTGTTCTCCTTCAGGGAGAAGAGGGCTGTGGAGACAATGGGGAGAGGAGGAGTAAGGCTGGAGGTGTTAAAGGTCTTCTAGCCCTTCTGTTGTTCAGCCTCTGGGTAGCTTCCTCGGCTGCCTTTCCCTGTAGATCAGTTTGTTCTCTGTGAGCCAAATTTTCTTAAAATGTATGATGATATCCCCTTGTTGACAGCCTTGGATACCCCAGGCTGCACTGCCAGCTGCTCTGCTGCAGTTCTTCAGTGAAGAAGGGATGTGCCTCCCAAAGCAGAGTGGAAAGGTTCTGTAGAGTGTGGTCCCATCAGATGGAGTGGACTCCATCAGCGTCAGTGGAGTCTGACTGAGCAGTGGGATGCAAGACTGTGAAAAATTAGTTTATGGGCAGAGACACAAAGTTGCTGATCTTATGATAACAACATGGGACAGTTTTTCCATTTGTTCTTGTGTTCTTCTTGCTTTACTGGTATCTCGCCTCCTTTTCATGAATTTATTCATTTCACCTGCTGCTTCAGTTTGAAACCTAGGTGATAGCACAATATAAATAGAAGCCAAGTTTTACTTACCAGCCAGATTGCCCCATCTAAGTCTTGACTTGCCTGGGCATGCCTGCTGGTTTTGATGAGACTGAAGCAGTGTTTGCAGCTGCAAAGCTTTGCTGCTTAAGCCAGGTTTGAAAATTGGGCAGCTGATGTTCCCTTTGCCTTGTGCATTCCTGTCTTTTCTCTTGGTTATTCTCTCCTCACAAGGATTTGAAAATTTGGCCCTGGGTGACATTAAATGTGGGGAAATGCCCACAGTAATGAGAGGTAAAGGAGTGTAGGTCATGAATATTGTCAGCGTAAGCAAGAGAGCAATTTTAATTCCCATATATTAACAAAGAGCATTTTTATTACCAGCTTTGCCTGCTAAACCAATGTCTTAACATCTAACATTGTTTGTCTTTCTGTCTTCTGGTGTTAGGTTGTTTAGTTTGTTTTGTAAAGAGATAAATAAAAGGTTTGTCTGAGGGAAGTAGTGCACTTGGGAATGTCATTTTACAAACTAATAAACTGATGTATGTGACATTTTAAATAACTTGCATCCTTTACCCTTAAAATTTTGTGTTGTCTTCCTAGATGTGTTTTTGTTTAAATTTGGTTAGTCTTTATTTGAATTTAAAATGTTGTTTTCTTTCCCAACTTGCAGTGTCTCCACCAACAAGACTAAGATATAATGTAGTGAGTCCTGACAGTGTACAGATCTCTTGGAAAGCCCCCAAAGGGCGATTCACTGGATATAAACTTCTTGTCACTCCAAGTTCAGGTAAAAGTCTGTATGTTCTCTTTTAAGGTGCAAGAACTGTCTTCCTAAGGCATAAAAGCTTTTCTGAGTTTAGTGTCATCTTCCACAATGAAGAAATTGTGAGCAAGCTTTGGATGAAGCTTTTGGAGTACTGGCTGATCAACACAAGAGAGATTGATTTCTCTAGAGGGTGGTCAGGCACAGAAAACGGGAATTGAATGCTTCAGGTAGCAGAAGTGGGTCAATGCTAGTTATGCTTCATGTGTAGTCTTTGGGAACTGTCATTGATCATCTGTCTTCACCTTTCTTCCAGTGGAGTGTAAGGAAGTGTTCAAGGGAAAGCATTGTAATCCTAATTCAACCTTTACGGTGGATCTCCTTGTCCCTTATGCCTCTGTGATCTCTCTGGAAAAGATCAGAGAAAATTTAAAAAAAAAATCAATTGTTAAAAGTTTTTTGAATAAAAACTTGAAAAGGTAGACAGCAAAGTGTCTGTATAGAGCTATAAAGGTCCTACTTCTGTACATTAAAAATTAAATTTAGATACAGAAACAGAAAGCTAAAATAGATCTTTGTGCGTATTGGCATGCAATCTTTATGTGTAAATGGACATAGAAAAATTTAATATTTGTATTTATACACTAGAATTTCCTTGCCCAAATAAAGTTGGCAAAGTGAGTATTCAGAGGTGATGTGAGTATGAGGGGGTCAGAACTGACAGCCGGTCACAATGTGAAAGCCTGCCAGTATGATTTTACCAAACTTGACTGATTTTTGTCACGTTTTTTTCTTTTTTCTTAATGACTTTGCTGGACACCATGGCTGTTTCATGAGGCCCAGATACAAAGGCTGGTCTTAATGGTGTTTCTGTTTAAGAAAATTGGTTAGACTGCCAATCTTTTTGTTTTTTTGGGATGTTCTCTGGCCTGGCTGTATGGGTAGTCCCAAAAGTGGAAAAAGTGGGAATGCTTCAGTCATGGTAGAGCTTGAGGTACTTTGAAGTCATTATGTTTACTGTACTATAAAAAATGCAAGTAAATTTATGTGTTTTGTTGGGATTTTTTGTCTTTTGTCCTATAGGAGGAAAAACAAATCAATTAATTCTTCAAAATACTGCAACCAAAGCAATTATTCAAGGTCTCATTCCGGATCAAAATTACGCCCTTCAGATCATTGCATTCAGTGAAGACAAGGAGAGCAAGCCAGCACAAGGCCAGTTCAGAAGTAGGTGTCTCCTTAAGGCTAACATACTCAATGAATCAGATATTTAATGTAACTTTTGAAATGGTAGCAAGTGGTAACACAAATAGGAACAATGGAAAAACCAGGGGTTTTTTTTTGGTTTGTTTTTTTTTTTTCTGTGGTGGAAGGAAAATCAAAGCCATTTTAACTGGTCTAAGTATACTGGAGACCTGAATTGATTGCATAATATATTTTTGCATTGGGCTATCTTTGTTTCCATTGAATTTGAGTCCCTTTCTTCCTCATTTCATTAGGAAATTAGCTGGTATTTCATAGAAAAAATCTTCAGTGAGTAGAAAGAAAGTGCTATATTCTGATACTTGAAAAATATCCTTTTTATGAAAAGAATGTTACAACTGTGCCAACTGGCAACTAGTTGCTAGTTCAGTAGTATGAAAGGCTGATTTCTTAATGATATTCAGTGGTCAAATGTGTTCACAAATACAATTTTTTATGTGATTAAGACATGATCTTAATGTCTCAGTCATAGTCATACATGCACATCTTATCTGATTTATCTTGATCTTCATGTTAAACATGTTAAATACAATTAGTGGAGATTTGGTTGATAATGTGGCAGTGTAGGAGTTTACTTGAAGGCCTAATAAATTCTCTGACACTAAATTTTTCTCACTGTCTTTGCTAAACTACCTTTCTCTTAAAACTGGCACAAGATGAAATACGCTGAGTACTTGTTGTGGTGTGTATCCAAGTCCTTTTAGCTTTTAATCACTACAACTCTGTATTTACTACCTTAAGTTCTGTCCTGGTTAGGAAACCCACAAAACCACAGATTACTTTAGCATTAAAGGAAGCCCACAGCAAATCCTATAAAAATACTAGGTGTAGCTATTTTTGAAATAGACATTTAGGAAAGGTAGAGCTGGTAACTTGATTTGAGAATATGGGATTTGTGTTCTGTCTAATATACTCTTTGCTGCACTTAAGGTCGGAGTTTCATTTAAAAACATTCTATCTTTAATGAGTAAAACCAGATAAAACATATATACAAATCCTTTTCTTGCTCTCCTGTATTATAGGTTTTTTTCCCTGTTCTCTGGCATTGTTCTTGAGATAATAATTCTTGAGATGAAAAAAGGTCAGATATATAAAGAGCTTTGAGAATATAATCTGGTTTAGTGCATTGGAAATATGGTTTTAATGCTGTGGCATTGTTACTGATGTACTAAGAATTCTCAAACTTACAATAAAATTTTATTGTCAAAAGACTATTTCTCTTTATATAGCAAGGTATAAATTCTTATTCTAATATATGGTGTTTAATGAACTAAGATGAATGGGAATTTTTTTTCCTTTGAAAATGCAGATGTAAGAACACATGCTAGATAAAATCTTTGTCTTTGTAAATATTTGAGTAAAACTGCTGTCTTGGCTCTTCCTATGTGGTTAGAATTTTGACATTCCTCAAATCCAAAAATCTCTGTCAGGATGTGACCAACTTATCTCCTTTGAACATTTTCAGACATTTGTACAATTTTGTCTGGAGACTTGCCCCTCAATAGCCCTAGCATTAGAGGAGGCCAGCTAATTTGCCTTGCTCTTGGCCTTTTTTCAAAGGAATGCTCCTGGGAGGATAAGCAGGAGCATTCTGTTTGGCCAATATTATTCTGATATTTCACCTCTTGCTTTAGTCAGAGTCTTATTCAGTTAAGGATTAAACCCAGTCTTCCGACTAAGACCTGGTGGTTTTGTGGCACTATCTGCAACCCAGTTAATAACCAAGATCTGCCTTGGTAAAAGCTGGCTCCTCATCAAGCTTGTGGACTTGAATTTGCTCCCAAATCAGTTTCACAATTGTTTGCTAAAGGCAGAGGTGGAACACTGTCACACATGCTGTCTTAGTAAGAAGAGGAGTCAAAATTTCAGGTTTTTTGTTCTCACCTCTTTACCTGGAGTATGAGAACTGTAGGTTCTGTGAAGGGTTGTCATACTAAGAAAATCACATTCAGATTTTGACAGTGGTTCATTGCATTCCTTAGAACTTAGTCTTGTTATTATATTTTGGATTGAAACTTGGAAAACTCCTGGTTGATCCAGATATTCCACATACTATTGGATAAATTAGTGAAATCCATTTCACTTTGGTTCCACTAATGTACAAGAGAATATTTGTTCTCTCTCTCTTACATAGTCAGGAGACAGATAGCCTCCTTTCATGCCCTCACAATGTTTTTTTGAATGATGTAGCACAGAGAGACTTTGGTCCTGGCTGAGGATCAGTGCCTACTTGGATAAATGTCAGTCATAATCCAATTTTACATGAACTAAGAAGTGTAATTGGAGTAGGGTTTTCTAATTTTGTTTTCTGTGGAAGATATTCTCAGCTTCATTGTTTTAGGCTTTTCCTGGCTGTTGCAGACAGCTGGAGTGTGGATACCAATTAGCATTCCAAGAAAATTTTGGAAGGCCTTTTTCTTCCCAATACGTGACTTTAGCAATGACTTTATCAGACCCTTGCAGACTATTAGCAGAGCAATACTGGCTACTAATGTAATACCAGGAATTGCTAACCAAGTTGGGCTCTGCTTGGCTGTTGTGAGAGGTCTGGGGCATAGTAAGGGAGGTATCCCATCCACTTGTGCATCAGGAGACTGTCAAAGTCTCGGCTCTGGAGCAGCTTTGCACTCCTGGGAGTATTTGGTGCCCTGAATACAGATTTGGGCATGGGATCTAGGCTGATTGTGTCAAGAGGACAGTGTAACAGCTGGCCTATGTGCTTTTGTGTTGACTGACTTGGAATGGAACTTCGTAATGCTGGACTCTCCCCAGCTAGCTTTGCCAATTTTCTGGACTATATTTCCAGTGTGGGATCTTGTCTGCATGGGCTTAGGTGCTGATGTCACTATTTGGACTCTCCTGTGTGAAGAGAGTCAGTTTTGAGAGTTTTAATGATGATAGAATGGGGAAAGATTCATAAAAATAATAAATGCAAAGGGAGGGAGGGAAAACACAGAAACATTACCTAAGCATATCTTCAGATGCTCTGTGCAACTACTTTATCAGGAAGAATAAAATATCATGCTTCTAACTGCATTGTTTCTTGATTTTTCCTCCTTACTTTACAGTTAAAGACATAGAGAGAAGAAAAGACACAAATAAATCCAAGGTGAAGGATCCAGAAAAAACAAATGCGAGTAAACCAGCTCCAGAAGGTCAGATCATAACACATAAGACTTATGTGATATTCTGAAAATAATCAGTTTCTTTATTTAACTTGGCCATTGTAGCAATTTTCTGTAAGTCAATACTTTAAATCTCGTTCCCAGGGTTAAATTTAATAGAGGGGAAAACCCAGTATTTTCAGAAGTACTAGAGAGTTGCTGCAGAGGTATTGCTTTTAGTTCTGTGTCTTGCTTTGCTTTTTTATGAAGTCTCAAATGCCATCATGAATAGATAAAAATTATTTTTAAAAATAAATAAAATTAAAATTACTGAAAGCTGCTTGTACTTCCCCACTGGGTGCACTTTAAGTAGTGGAAGAATCACGCAGGTGTGTATGTATGTAATAACTTTTTCTTATCTTGGCTGTAAGACAGACTGGCAGTATTAATTCCCACCTAAAGTCAAATTAATACTATTGTATAATTAGCCACATAATAACTTGATAAGTCTGTCCTAGTATAGTTTGTATATAAGGAAACCTTTGAAACCTTTTGAGGGAGGGGGAAAAAAAAGAGATAATTTTATTCTGTTGCAAGGAGCCAGTCTACTGGTGAAATGTGCCAGTGCTTTCCATGAGAAGTTTGTCTAGTATGGATGAAAATTTATTTCAAGCTTCACATACAGCTCTATTTCCTGTTACTTGAAAATTCAAATAGCATCCTCTTTACGAAGTAACCCCAACAGTAATTATTCCCTTCAGTGGTTATTTATGGTATACAGAACAAGAAGAGCTTGGTATGACCTTAAATAGTCTCTCTGTTAATAAACTGGACAGTTTCAAGGATCCCATTTCCCCCTTCCATATAAATCTGTCTCCAGTGGTGCAAGTATCAAAGACCTCACCCAAAGCATCTTGAAGTCCATGCAAATTTTGCTTCAATGGGTTTTTATTCTTACCACACATATTTATGTCATGTTGTATTTATTAACACTATGCAAGTTTGTTTCCATACAGCATTTCTCAAACCAAAGCACCCTTGAATTCCATTGGGTACATTGGAAGTATGTTAGCTACTAAATGGAAGTATGTTTGCAACACTGAAGAGACAAGTTGTACCTGCTAGTGCATGACAGGTGGATAGGTGATCTTTCCTACATCTTGTCTAGAGGAAGGCTGAGTTGGAAGAAATGACAGAACTGAGAAGGAAAATGTGATTTGCTTTCTTAATGAAGGACAAGTGATAAAAGTTGAAGGAAGGAAAAACTGGGCCTGTACTTGGAAAATGTTGATTAAATACAGACAGAGGAAAGTGTCTGCCAGACTGTGGGAGAGAATTTATATTTTTTTCATGGAGTAAGGGCAAAAATACAATTGGCGAGAGGAGCTTGGATCTGCAGTCTCTCCCATTATAGGGTTCATATTTACTTTTGAAGTTTTTAGTCACTTTCCTCATCTCTGCACCACTTTTTATTCATTTGAACTTCTTCAGTTGTATCAGGGCAGTTTGTAACAGAACAAAATACATCTCCATCCAGCTGGCTAAAAAAGATATTGCCTTAAAAACTGTAGCAGGTTTTACTAGAAAACTGGGGTATGCATTTAGAACTAAGACAAAACTTACAAACTTCTCATAAAGAAAAAATATTATGCTAATTTTAATGAATTCTTGAATTTGTTTAGCCCTATTTCCAACTCTGCTATATATTATTTTAAAGCAACTGACCTTTTTCCTCTAGTCTAACTATTGCATATTTCTCTGCTTTGTGCAGTATAATGATTATTCAAAGTGATGAAGATTCCAACTGAATTACTTCAGTGGGAGTAGGGTGAGATTCCAAGTGAAAATGCTGGGCAAAAGTAACAGCATCAACAAAAAATGTGGAGCTGGTGTAAAAGTGAATTCAGAACTGATATACAGACAGTAATGGTATTAAAATTTTCCTAGTTTTATATATATTTCCACCTCAAATTGAAATCAGATCAAAGAAATAAGGAAAAGTCTGAAAGCAATGGATTAAAGAAATAAGTGCAAATTTTATGCCAAAACCATTAAATAATAACTTGATCCTCTGCAGATGTTTGACAGGAAATTATTTGAGTACAACCAAATTAATTCAGGCCAAAAGTTAATTGGTTTCATAACCATTTAGTGTGTGGCTAAATTTGATGGATTTAATAGCAACCCTGATACAGTCTGTGCCTGTTTGTCTTTGGTCAAGCTGGTTAGACCTTAGGAGCTAACACTACAGAAGAAATTATTAGAATCATAAAATCATTAAGGTTGGAAAAAACTTGCAAGATCATCAAGTCCAATCTTTGAGGTAATACCACCATGTCCACAAAAATGTCCCTTAAAATGCCACATCCATTCAGTTGTTGAATGCTTCCATGGATGGTGACTGCACCAATTCCCTGGGCAGCCTTCCAATGCTTACCCTCTCTAGTGGTGATGAAATTTTCATAATATCCCATCTGAATCTCCCCTGGTGCAACTTGAGGCCATTTCTCCTGTCCTGTCCCCTTGGTACCTGGCAGAAGAGACCAACCCCACCTGGCTGCAGCCTCCTCTCAGGGAGCTGTAGAGAGTGATAAAGTCCCCCCCAAGCCTCCTTTTCTCCAGGCTGAACACCCCCAGCTCCCTCAGCTGCTCCTCATCAGACTGGTGCTCCAGACCCTTCCCAGCTCTGTTGCCCTTCTCTGGACACACTCCAGCCCCTCAATGTCCTTCTTGCAGTGAGGGGCCCAGAAGTGGACACAGCACTCGAGGTGTGGCCTCACCAGTGCTGAGTACAGGGGACAATCCCTGTCCTGGTCCTGCTGGCCACACTGTTTCTGATCCAGGCCAGGATGCTGTTTGCCTTCTTGGCCACCTGGGCTCACGTTGGCTTGTGTTCAGTCTTTGTTGACCAGCACCCTTGTTGGAATCCTGGCACAGAGGATTTCAAGCTTTCTGTGCTGACAGGCACTGACCCTCAGAAGAACACTGCATTTGACCTGAGGGCTTGCAGAAGGCTTCCAGAATTGAGTGATGGGACTGGAATTATGGGTGTGTAGTGAATAGAAGTGTAATATCACATGGTGATAAACTTACAGTTTAAGGTTTTGGGATATGGTAATATACATAGAGCAAGATGGAAGGTTTTAGGGTGTTTGCTTTCCTTCTTCTCCTTCTTCATGGGTTGAGGTAGTATTGTGTGATTGGGTGAAAAAGTCCACAGTGTAGGCAACAAATAGTTAGTTATTGGGTTAAAAGTAAAAATAATTTAGTTGGCATATATTAATTGGTTGATTTACCCTTTAAAAACCTTGTAGTGAGAAATGATCATTGGCATTTCTATGTTGCTAGCTTGAAGTGCTGAGAACTCACAGCTTGTGAGACTGTAATGTTGATAAGAATTAATAAACATCTAAGTCTGAATGAGAAGAATGTCTCTCTGGCATTAATCTTGACTCTGAAAGAAGCTGATAAGTAGCCCCGAAAGTCCACACATCCCTATGTCCTTTTCCAAGGGCAGCTTTCCAGCCTCTGTTCCCCAGCTTACTGTGCTGCAGGGGGTTGTTGTGACCCAGGTGCTGGACCCAGCACTTGTCCTTGTTGAAACTCACACCACTGGCCTTGGGCCATCACTCCAGCCTGTCCAGATCCCTTTGTAGAGCCCTCCTACCTTCCAGCAGATCAACACTGATACCCAGCTTGGTGTTGTCTGTGAACTTACTGAGGGTGTAATCAATGGTTTGCATAAACTTTAAAAAGTCTTTTATGATGGCAGCCAGTTTGAGTTAGGTAGAGTATTATCTTAGCTGAGAACAAAAGCAATCTTTGCCCGTAAGACAAATTGAAAACAGCCAGACTGCTATTGTCAGGGGTTGTGGCTTCTGCTCTTGTCTCAAGTGAAGGAGGAGCATAATTCCTCAGTTATTATTGTCAAGTTTTGATGTAAAGAGGTGCCTTCTGTGAACATTTGCACCACTTGTTACAGAATGTTGCTTACTGGCATTGGTAAACCAGAAAATCTGAAATCATTGTTTTGGGACAAACTGATAAATTATATCAATGTACTTATCAGTGAGTATGAAAAAAGAGCTCTTTCAATATTACAAGCTCCAGTTTGTGCATTATGGTAAGTCATGTATCCTGCTAATTTTCCTGAAAGGCTCAAGAAGCACATAATCATATAATTTTTTTGTTTATAATTACTTAGCTATTATACCTTCTTCAGGGTCACACAATAAACCCCATAAATTTATCTTTTAATTACAATGGGACAGAGATTTCACCATCATTTCCCCATTCTGCTTCTAGAAACCAGCTTTTTGCTAAGACATGTAACATGTAAATACCTGTGCTCATGACTCTAGGTAGTTCCAGAGCATTTCACTCTTATTTTCATCTGTGATTTGGAGGACTGTTATGTAGTACTGTCTGCTATTTACCAACTGTTTAAGGCTCTGAGCAGTGCTGGGAGGTACAAATGCCCTCTCCTGAACTCCCAAATCTATTTTATTCTTCTGTCCTTAAATTGTTATGAGGGTTTTACTCTGTCTTTATGGAACTCTGTCAACAGCTTGTATGTCTTGCTAGTAAAGCAGCTTCAGCAACCTAAATTAAAATTTTCCATCTATCCTGTCCTACTCATTCAAGTAGTTTAAAAAACTTAGTCCTGCTGTAAGTGCTCTTATCACAAGCAGACCTCCAGTGTATATCCAGTAAAGTCACGGTGCCAAATTAACTCAGGCTTAATGTCTAGGACTCATCCATCAAATATTCACTTTATATTTGATTTCCAGAAGCTTTCTGTAATTCTTCTGCATGACCACTTTCAAGTCTTGGATCTCCTTTCTATGTTTTTGAGTACCTGTCATTTTTCAGCTTAGTGGTTTATTACTGCTGTGCACACTCATATTAATAATGTCAGAAGCCTTTTCTCCTTCTGTCTGTTGAGAAAAAGCTCACAGATGCAGCTTCTTTCAGCACGCACTGATATTTGAGTGCTTGCATCCTGGCTTCTCTCCAACTCCCTTGTGTACAAAGCTCTTTTCTGTACAGCAACAGGGGTTAATACATTCTGTGCCTTCTCACATGTTTTACAGTTTCTCAGAGAGCTTCTATGACTGATTCTCTAATCAAATCCCTTTGGGGAGGGGAGAATCAGTGCTTTGACTGTATCCTCTGGCAAATATATGACTGTATCTTTTTCTGCAGAGTATTTCTCCATGTATCTGAACTGTATTTAGCTGTCCATTTCAATATAAACATCAAAACCCTGAGGCCGGTTTTATCTGCATGCCTGTTGACTTGATTTGTGGGGGGTTTTTGGTTGAGAGGTGTGGTGGCTTAGTGTAGGCTAGTAGCCAAACTCCCACCTAGCTGCTTGCTCATTCCTCTCCCCCTACAGGATGGGAGAGAAAAGAGGAAGAACAGGAATGAAAGGCTCATAGGTTGAGATAAAGACAGGAGACTGCTTACCAGTTACCATGGCAGGCAAACAGAGTCAAGTGGGGGAAGATCTATTTAATTTATTGCCACTTAAAAAATTTGCTTATGTGGGTAGTGGGAAACAAAAGAGATTACCATTAAAGCAACAGCTTTCCTTTCTATTTTCCCAGGCTCAGCTTGACCTCCTCCCAGACTCTTCTCCTCCTCCCTTTTTAACACTGCAAGTTACACTCAGTCCAAGTCCCTTCAGAGAGGAAGTGCAAAAGGGGTGTTTAGAGGTTGTGGTCAGGGTGTAGTAATGGTCTCTGTCGTGCCTTCCTTTCTTCTCCATGCACATCATTCACAAGAATATCTGCTCTGCCATGGAGCACACTCTTCTCTGATCTTGGGGTTCTCTCTACTGTTTCTCACTCTTTCTAAATGTACTTCTCTCTTTGCTGGACTTTGTTTTTTTCCTTTCTTAAATATGTTTTCTGGGAACTGCCACCACCTCTCCATGGACACTTGGCCTCTTCATGAAGGCCACCCCTGCAGCCTCCATCCTGCCAAACCTGGCCGCAAACACCCAATACCAAAGTTGCTCCATTAGTGCTTTACTAGAGAAAAGAATTTACACAGTTTTTAACCTGTCCTGTTTGGAAATTCCCTTATGCAAATCTCAAATCAAGAAGATTTAGGACAGCATAGAGCATATATGGGTCGGATTTCTCTTCTGAATCAGATGTTGCAGGATAAGCCATACACAGTCTGTAGATATTAAAATAATGAGAAATAAGCTCTCATAAAAGACTGTGATTTGTGTATTATGTTAGTTAATTTCTCATTGTGAAGTGTGTGTAATGGAGTCATACAGTATGTTTGACTGGTTAGGAGGGCCAGGGATCTTCCCTGCACAGCACAGAACACGGTTTGTTCAACCTTCCCAAATCCAAATTGTGTTTCACCACAGAGCCCCATTAGGGGCAGGTGTGGTTTTTTCTCCTATTTCTATGAAAATCCCGTGATATGGTGCTGAGTTAAAATACCTGGGGGGACCTGCAGCTTTTTCAATCCCTTAAGTGATTCTTTGTGATGGGATCACCTTTCCCACATGCTAGGAGCCAAACTGGTAGAACATCAGCTGAGCTCTCTAGGCTGGTGGGAGGCCAACTGAAAGCTGAGAAAATGGGTATTGCCACCCAGTTCCTTGCCCAAATGGAATATAGAGAAAGCTCTAGGAGAAATTGACAATAAAAGCTAGATCTGAGTTTCACATTGTGGAAGACTGGGACAAGCAGGTAGAAATTTAGAACAGAGAATTTATAACTAATCTATTGTCCATGAGTACAGAATGGACAAGTTGGTAATGGAGAATTTAGGTACTAGATGAGTGAAAAATAACATAGAAATCATAGTGGGCCTTAGAGATAGAAAAGCAGAAGCTCTGTATAATGAGCTGTGTAATGCCATACCATGACATCAGGTGCAGTATCTGTATTTAAGTAATATACCTTGAACTAATGTTCAAAACAGCAAATAATGATTTCATTAATGATCAATAGTCTTGTGCTGTATATTAATTTAAATTAAGAGGTTTTTGAGGAAGAGGTAAAAATTACCTGTAAGGAGAGACAAAGGTTTCCTTTCAAAGAATTTAATATTATTAGTGAACTTTAATGAATTTAATATTTTTACTGATATTATTATGATGATTGTGATTATGTATACAGATTATTGGTTATATTGTACTAAATTTTGAGGTTTTAGCACTTTCAGGGTTTAGTATCATAAGGTGCTCTGGAAAGAGGCCTGAAGCCATCTGTTACATGACACCTTCCTGCTAAGTAGTAATAAGTATGCCTGCAATTTTTTTTGGGCAGGTGCAATCTGCCAGTGTTCAGTTGCCTGTAAAAATGGTGTAGTTTTATAACCAGATAAGCAAAGTTGTTATGTTGTATGGTGGGATAGTTTTTGATAATTTTTTTGGAACTTCCTGATGTGTTGAACTTTATTAGGGATGCTATTATTTACATTACTTCTCCAATCTTTCAATGAAAATGTTTCTGAATTTTTTTTTTTTTTTTCATAATGTGCTTTTCAGGTCTATGTGCCTATCAGACAATGCAAAAGGCATATCCTTCCTCAAAATGCTATGGCATATTTGTCTGAGGTTTCTATTTTAATAGGTCTTGGAATGAGGTGGAATCAGTCTTCTGATAGTGATAGAAATGAGAGGTGCGGTAAGCCTAAAAATATACTGATTTGCATTCTTCATTTGCAAATGAGCTTTGAAATTTGTGGTTTTATAGCTGCTGAATGGCATTATTTAAGCACAGTAGGAAAAATCCACAGAGAGGTATATTAAGATATTATTCAGCAGAAGAGACTATATCTAATTTATTAACTTGTATGTTTAGTTAATGTCAGATGCTTCAGTAAGAATTACTAGACAGTGTGAAATGAGCACTATGAGGTATTTGACTAAGCCACAGGAATGAATACCTTCTGAACTTCTGCTTCATTGGCAGTGTTTCATAATTTTACTCACTTCATCCTGGCTAATGCAACTGCAAATGTTGTTTTTAGTCATGATTTTTTTATTACTCGCTGAACTCCTGGGCTATGGAACTCATTAACTATGTCTTTATACAACCTATAGTTTGATTTACTATCAGGGTTTCCTTGAGCTTTCTGGAGGACACTTTAGGTCTTGATTATGAGCAGCAAAAGAAAGAGATGATAACTATGCTGTGTGGGCATTCCCCCCCAGTGCCATTCTGTTCTTCTTAAACAGTCTTTGTCTTTTCTCAGCTCTTGCACATTTTCCTGCTTCTGCAATCTGAGAGTAAAAGCAAGGTTAGTTGGAAAGTACTTAGCTCTTCTCCTTAAAATACTATTTTTTGCCTTGCTTTGGGGACCACTGAACCCTTTAGCCCAGTGGCCCAACTCCAGCCAGTAGCAAGACTGAGCACGTAGTCCCAATAGGTCTGGGGTGATCAAGCACAGGGCTTGGCCAAACAAGTACTAATCAGCCATTTGTGCAGATGGAATTGGTCCCCTTGATGATATTTTTCTTCCTTGATGTTGTTCTATTTCCCCATGTGTGTTCTTCCCCAAACTACCTTTCAAAGCTTTTGGATCCTCTCCTAAACGTATCCTATTAGATCTTGCACCATCCCCAGGTACTCGTTCCTGTATGCCCTGTCTCTGTCTCTTCCTGTCTCTACCCCCTAAGCTATGACCCACCAGTCTGAGCCATACAGACCATGTTATGAAGGAAGAACAAGTTATCCAAATGTGTTGATCTCAGAAGATGCAAGCAGGGTGAAATCTGTGTACTTATTCTTTAGTTTCTGGGTCTATGCTGGAATTACACAAGAGGGAAACACAGAGTTTCTGCACACCTCTTATTTTCTTTTGTTCCAGTGCAGTGCAATATAATATTGAAGGGTTGCTTGAACTAGATGCAACCAAGTTTACTTTAAAATAGCAGTGCAGCAATCCTGTTCTGTACAGAAGTGAATTCTCCATGCAGCTCAGAACTACTAGCTCAACATCTTCTACCTTATCCTCCATTTCAAAGTGAAGAAATAACCCTGGCCATTAGACTTTAGCATCAGTTTATTCATGCTGCAAAATGGGAACTGCCTACTTCAAAGATATGTTAGGTTATTTAAACATTGTGGAGTACTTCTATATGATAGGTTTCATTTTTGGACGTTTGTAAATGAAAGTCTGCATCAGAAAATATAGTGAAGTTTAGAACTATTTATTGTACTTTTCTAAATTCTAGGCTACTGCCTACACTTCCCTAAAAGATGTCTATGCATAATACTGAGGCTAATATTTCACTTTTTCAGTGTCTGTAGAGAGTATGGGCACTCGTTACCTTGTCATGGATGAAACGGGATGCGCATCTACTGTCATTAGCTGCCTCACACCTCAGGATGTGTGCTCCATGTAGGCTATTACTCCAGAATTTTTTTTTTGTTTGTTTACTTTGCAGTTCTGTGCTCACCATCTTGACAAATATGTATGTAGTGTTTAGCAAAAGCTACCTTTCAGCACTGAGTGGCATGCAGTGACGTTTGCCGTGACATTTGCAGTGATACACAGTCCTTTGACCTGATTGTCAACAGTGTGTATGGTGTATACTTCCTTGTTCTAGAATAAAAGTAATATGAACATAGAAATGAATCTGTTTTCTGTGCTTCTTCGAGGGGAGTGGCCCCAGATCCTTGTGCCTCCCTTGAGAAGACTGGGTAATGCTTGGACCATGCTTCAGCATTATTAGAACATTTTGGACCACCATGAAGCTTTGGCAAGCACTTATTACTATGTTCCACTCACCATGCTCTTCTGATCACTCTGAGGCTCCTTAGCCCAGACATTATTTTGTTGACCTGGTTTTGGTTTCGGACTCTGTTGCTTTGGCTTTGGATTCGGTTGGTTTTGTTCTGCCCAACCTTAGCCCAGAGACACCATGATGGCTCCTTTCTCACCTTTCTCCAGTGAAAGCAGCGCCTGACCATCTGAACTTTGCCAGAATCTCATTTAAATGCCTAAAGCCAGTGGTTTCAGTGGTGGTTAGATAATCATCCTTATGTGTGCTAAACGATGGCTGCACTGCGTAGAACCTGCCCAGCAGTCCTGTCCCTACCCATATTAGGTTATTCGAGCATAGGGTTTTTTGACAGTGATTGTTTTTTAATTTGTGCCAAATATCATGGCTTTCCATTCTTCTCTGGGACTCTTCATTTTCTCTCTCAACTTTAGGTAATGAAAATGTCTGTTATAATAAGGAGATGAAGTAGACTTCTCATTGCTCTGTTTGATAAGTGATCTTTGGATGCTACACCCAGGCCATGTTGGTTTCTGTACATTTTAGAAAGTAGAGCTTGATGAGAGGCATCCGTAAGGTTTCCAAGCTAGACTATAAACCTGTGGGCTGCCATGCAGAGCTTTGTATATTAGAAATTCCTCATTTAGCACTGGACGACTTACAGGAGGACTCTGACGCAAGGAAACTCTTGGGTAAACTTCTCTTTACTGTCCAGAAAGTTTAGCTCATTGTGCTATGGATGATCAATGCTTATTCCAGGAATTCATCATAAGGATTTCTCTGGAGGAAATAGCTTTTGTGTCCTTTGAGTACTACTTGCATCTTGGATTTCATTCTGCAATGGCAGTACTCCTATGGACCTGGCTAGGGTAATTTGGAAAACTCCTTCCTGGCTCTCATGACTGAAAAACGTGATGGGAAGTATCAGCACTGACACGGACAGAATTTTTAAATGCTTTTCCTTTGCCATCATTTGGTAGTCACTTTGGAGAGAACTAAGCAAGCTACATTTAGAGATCGCAGCATTTATGTCTGCCATCTGGCCAAATTAAATAGTGCAAAAGTGTGTTCACATAATCTGAATAAAAGAAAAATATACTTTCGAGAGACAGTGAGTTTGAAGCTGAGTACCTGGAAATTACTGTGAAGCCTGAAACTGGGAAAAGGTTCATGCTGAGTTGTACACTTTTATCCTTACAGAAGAAATCTCAGTGAACAGAGAGGAGGAGAGAAAAAGAGATTGGGAGCAAGGTGTTGATTTTAACATAAAGAAGTCTCTCTTACGTGTTTGTAACTGCCTTGTCTGTTCTGGATAGGTGTAAAATTTAATTTTTTGAATTAGCCCAGGTTGAGAGTGAGTATTAATTTGGAAGTTGCTGGATGTCTTCCTCAATTTCTATATTTCAAATGACAAACCCTTGCTTTATTGTGAAAATAGAAAGCTTGGCATTAGAAATGATGACCAGTCTCCATTCTTACCCAGGGATTCTACTTATCTCCTGGTTCTGCTTTTCTGTAGGAGAGAATGCATTTCTTCCTGACAGTATATTAATATCTGATTGAGGTTGTTTATTACCTCTCATAAGTGTTCTTGGCCAGGTAGAAGCTGGAGATTGGAGAGATTTGCTTTTCTGTCATCCAAAATGTCCCTCTCCCTCTCCTTGAATGCCTCTGCTTCATTCAAATGTAGACACAGTGTTGACCTTGATATCTAGAGAATCTGCAGTTTGGAAAAAGAACAACTTTCTAGCTATCTTTCTACACTCTGAGTAGAAAAAGCGACTTACCCTATCTTGGACCTAAATGGAAGTTTCATCTTTTTCATAAAGTGATCCAGCTCCTAATATCAGATCCACTGAGCTTGACAACCTGAGTTAAAAGATGCTTATCCTCATATTCATAACTCTTGAGTTATGTTTCTTGTAATGCTTCACAGTAAATATATGTATAATGCTTCGTAAATCTGAACTATTACCGGCTGAAAACTTGTCTGGCCTCTTTTTTCTTCCTTTGGTAGCTTTCCCTGAGGCATTGACCTTTTTTTGTGCAATTTATTCGTAGTTGAAGTGGGAGGCTTCTATTCACATTCTTGAATGACGGATTAAATGAAACTCAGCTGAATGAATGGTCTTTCATTATCTTCAGACTGATTTTCATCTCTTTAAGTCATTAGCTCTTGAGTATCCATCCAGCCAGCAGTGCGCTGGCATGGCTGGATTCTGCTGGCAGCAAGGGATGTTCCCATCAGTCAGATTCAGGGTCCGTGTTGACAAGTTTCATTATTGAAACACTTTCATTACTACCCTGCTGAGACATTCCTTAACAGTTCATCAGCTGGCAGCATGAATCCGCGCAGTCTGAAGTCTGTAGGCTTGCTCAGGACTGTGTAGATTTCAGGTAAGCATCTTGGTATCATCTCTTTGATACAACTTGGAAACCACATGGTAACAAGTTGAGACTCTGGAAGAACCAAAAAAAGCTTTGTGGAGGTGGTAGCAGACAGATATTATTTAAGATTGAAGTGCAAGACCAAGAACCTGTTGTAGGGATGTGTAGTCATAAAGGATTGATGCATTCATTAGCAAATGGATCGTCATGGATTTGCATACCCTTATGAAGAATCTTCTTTGCATTTTTCTATGGTCAGCAAAATGGGAGAGAAAGGTTAAAGTTTTGGTATCTGTTATCAGGGACTGTGAGATAACCTTGTCTTGAATACAAGATATAAGCTACAATATAAGACACCCAATTTTTGGGTTTTAATTGTCTGCTGTACAAGTTCCCTGTCATGGCTGTTATTTTTCTCCTCTTTGAGAGGAGGAGAGTCTTGTTTCATAGTCTGTCTCAGTCATCTGTTATTAAACAGCAAGCATGAGCTTATAGTGAGGAGAGATGATTTCAGGGTAATTTCCACCCTCACCAAGTGATCTGAGGTCTTCATGTCCATTCTGGGTCTTTTGATGTAGGACTCTGGTTCTGAGCAGTCTCATGGTCAGCACCCTTTACCCAGTGCCCTGTGTGCTGAGTAAGCCTTGGTGTTATAGCTGAGATGTGTCCCTTGGTTAAAAAGTGCCAAGTGGTAGCTAAAATGGAACCTACCTGGCTGTGGGGACTACATTTTCTACCTCAGGGGTGTTTTCACCTGTCTGGTTGGCTATGCTATCATCTTGCTCTGCAAGTAATGTGGTATTCCTGTTTCCTTATCTGACTGCTGAGTTTGGTGTGTGTATCTTTGACTCATTATTCTCCAGAGCTGTGATATTCTTGTATTCTGCCCTTCTGGAGTACTCAAAGCAGCTTCTGTGGAGCACCAGCACCAGCTTGGTGTGCGAGTATATTTCGTTTGTATTTATGCAACACAGGGCTGCATAGTGGTGCAGACAGCTATTTCAGAAATAAAACTCATGTCAGCAGGGTCTTTGCTTGGGTTTGAGTTCTTTATGTGGTTAAAAATATAGGCTAAAATTTCTGGTCCCTTGCATTGATCTTTCTAGTATGGTAAAGGAAGGGAAAACTGTAAATTGTGAGCACAAGGATGGTGGCTCTTGAGGCCTGTGAAATACCACTCACATCTCATCTCTTCTCTCCATACCTTCAAGACCTTTCAAAATCAACATCCAAATTTAACTTGGTGCATAGGCAGGGCGGTGGTGTCAGTCAGTGCCAGATCAACAAGGGGAAGCACAGAGTCCTGCCCCAGGCAGGAACAGCCCCAGGCACCAGCACGTGCTGGTTGGTGGCCTCCTGCTGAAGAAAAAGCCCTGGGAGTCAGGGCCAGCAAGATGACACATGTCACAAAGGAGGCAAACAGCCTCCTGGGCTACACTGGGAAGGAACTTGTTAACAGATTGTTGGAGGTGATTTTTTTTCCCTCAGCCCAGCCTTGGAGAAGCCACATGTGGAATTCTGTGTATGGAGGGCTTGCCAGTAGAAGAAAGACACGCACTTACTGAAAAGAGTCAATTGAAAGGCCATGGAGATGATTGAAGGTTTGGAGCATCTTTCATAAGTGGAGAGGCTGAGAATGTTGGAATGTTCAGCTTGGAGGACAGCAGGTTTGAGAGATATCTTTCCACTGTGTAAAAATACACTCTGGAATAAGTAAAGAAAGCAGATATTCTTCTCAGTGGTGTCCAGTCAAAGGAAAAGAGGCAGTGGACACAAACTAACATAACTGTAAATTATGTTTACTTAAAGAAAACACTTATTTTGCTATGGGGTTGGTAAAACACTGGGGTGGGTTACTCAGGTTGTGGTGTCTTTATCTTGGAGATTCTTTAACCTGACTGGACATGGCCCAGAGCAATCTGCTGTTGTTGCAGATTAGGGCAGTTTGACTAAAACTGAGAGGTTTCTTCCCACCTCCAGTACCCTGTGATTCTGGGAGTTGAGATTTCTCAGATTTGTTTATTCATTCAGACATCTCTGCTAGTTAGAGAATGGAAGAATTGCTGCATTCAAGAGGGCACAAAATTAATCCGGAGTTTTTGTAGATTGACATGTGACATTCTAAATTAGCGATGCTTCTAAACATCATTGCATATTTCTATTCATACAAGTGTATACGCTGGTAACATTATGAAAATGTTACTATTTCAGGAACTGCATGAAGTTAATATAGGGCCTCAAATTTTGAAGCCTTTTGCACTGTAATTGTATTGAACCATCCTTTTTGTTTCTAGACATACTGTCCATAATATCATATATGTAATGCTGAGCTGTAATTCAACTATGCAGTAGGAGTTTGTTTCAAGTAGTTTTTAATTTTTTCTGTACTAACTACTTTTGTAAGTATGCAGAGTATTTTCTCAGCAGGCTCTTTTCTGTTACTTTACCTGTTGTGTTACAAGCTCAGGCACAGACCAGTTCTTTCTCATGGTTTAGAGGGATTTAGATATATACCTGAATTAATGTTGAGGGGTTGAGTACCACTTTTTTTCTGAAATGCCCTAATTGTCTTCTAGACAGCCAAAGAAAACTGTCAGGGTTTTCATACCTTACTAAAGAAATAGGAGAAATAAGCCTTTTAAATCCTGGCATATTACCTAGGAATGGTGGATAAGTATGATTATATTAATAAAAAAATATAAAGTTTTCTGTCTTGAAAAGTTTTCTGTCTTGAAAAGTAATTTAGACCTTGAGACAGCTGTTTCATTTAAAACATTCATGCACTCAGATGCAGAACTGTGAAGAAACAGAAGTAGAGAGTTACCATAATCTGCAGAAGAGTTCCTTAGGTTTCATGTCCTTTAGAGGAGGATTGCAGATCATCTTCAGTGTAAATTGTGGCTAAATGGATGCAGTATATTGCCAGGCTGAGCCTCAGGTTCAGGGAAGACTTCAGCAGCATACTTTGTTCTGTGTTGACATGTTGCCTGTTGGAAGGTGAATTATAACAAATGTTTTAAACTCTCAAGTTAAATTCAGGTGGATTTGAAGACATATTTTTCTATCTAGGTACACAGACCAGGAGTGTTTAGTGTTGCTGTTTGGTAAGCTGCTGCAGAGGTTTTATTCTTCAGTGCTATCAAATCAACAGTGGTCTGTAAGGAGACATCAGCACTCTCTTTCACAGTTACTTTCTTTTGTCTCTCAAATTAAAAAGTTCAGATTTAGAACGAAAGTTCTCGAAGTTTTTCTAAACTAGTGACTTCTTGCTGCAGAAGTACAACTGTCATTGAGTGTGTATGGAAAAGTGCATAGAAAATGGTTCTATGCTTCCTTCTCTTACACTTGAGAGTTATTACCAGTGTATATAGGCAATTAATGTGTTGTCAGCTAGTGCTTTGATTAGTTTTGTGGCCTTAAATTCAGAAGGTATGTTATAAATAGTATTTAGTAACTGCTCTGTACTTTTTAGGAGCAGAAAATTTTTGAACTACAGTATTCACAGTCAAATATGACATGATTAGACACAACACATTCAATAAATCTTAAATATTTCTATTCCACCAAATGACACATTTTTAGGCTTGCCAGTTGAGCTCTGTTATTTTCCTGGAGACAAATAAGGCACATGGAAAAGGACTGGCTTCTTTTTTTTTTTTTTTTCCTAGGGAGCAGGGACAAACTTCTAACCTTGCTGGGCTGCTCTTTAAACCTAATGTTCCAACACTTGAGTCCTTCAGATTCAAGCTGTGGTTGGATCTAGTTTAAAGAACAGCAGTTATGTTATATGCATTTGTCTGGTCCATGGGCTTTGACATATGGGATGTGTTAAACTGAGGTCCAAGTGCAAGGATGATATCATCAGTACAGAACAATAATATCAATGTCAGAAGTGTGGACTAGCAAGCTGCTGAATTTTGGAGCTGGACACTGCCTCACATCCCTTAACTTCTTTAACCCTTAAAAAAAAAAAAGAAAAAAAAAAGATTTTATGTTTTTCTGATGTAGATTTGCGTTGTCCTTGTCCTCAGTGGTGTTTCTGCTCAGTGTGGTGCTGTCAATTGCTGTGGAGGACTGGCTGTCCTCTGTCATTCATGCTTTATTCACAAGGCATTTTTCACTCACTGCTGTCATCAAGCTTCTTGCCTTCTGTGCTTTGTTATCCCATGAATGAGTCTTCTATTCATACTGTATTATTATTATTATTATTGACCTTTACTTGAACTTTCTTCCTCTCCTTCCACATATATTATTTGACTTTCCATTGTGACAGGGAGTAAGAAAGGAAGCAACATATTGCAGACTCAGAAAGAATTATAGTTTTAACTTCTAGCAGAAATGTGTATTTTGGCTCCTGAAAATGAGACCAACATTTCATACCAAGGGGAGGCAAAAATATTAAATGTGTTTCTGTAAAACATATCATAACTGCATGCAAATTGGACTGGTTTGTCTAAAGCATTGAGTCCTCCCCTGTGACAGTGCCTGTATTTGCTGCTTCTCCCTTTGCCATTCAAGGAACTTTCAAAGAGAAGTCGTATTAACTCAAATAGTCAAAGAACCTTACTCTAGATTAAAAATCCTAGTTTTGTATTTCTATGTGAGTGAGGCAGGTGGGTTTTTTTGGTTGAACTTCTGTTTTTACCATTGCTCACTTGCTCACAACGCATGTGTGGAAGAACAGCTGCAGGTAGGGACTGCAGCCATGGAGAGGTGGTCAGTATTGCCAGGAGCTTGTCAAGCCTGCTGTGTTCTGTGCAGCCCCCACACTGTCAGAGCTTCTCTCAGGTCTCTCTCAACCCTCCATTCCCTTCAGTGGGATGACTCAAGGGTTTTGCAGGCTCCAAAAGCACTCCCTCTATCTCAGAAAATTCTGTCTGGGTTTTTCTTTCAGCGTTGCCATCATTGGCTTCACTCTCAGCCAGTTTTGACATGGTCTTGAGAGTGGTGTAATACTTGCATAATGGAAGTGCCAGCAAATCACCTTCAGTGTCTGGGGGCTTAAGGAATGAAAACCAGAAAATTTTGTTTGGCAGATGCAAAGATCCTTTAATGCTGGCTCTTTGAAAAATTTCCCTGAAACAAAGGAACCAAAATTATTCATGGTGATTTGATTTTTGGTGGTACTGAAGCAGGTTTAGCAAATACATCACCCTAAAATATTGTTGGTAGCCTTTTGCTGTATTTTGGTGCCTTGAAGGTGAGATTTTGAGCCTGTGCCTTCTTCTGTGAAAAGCAGAAATGAGCAGAGTCCATCCCTCCTCAGCTTTCTGGCAGAGCGGCAAGTTCTTTCTGCCAAGTAGTGCTAGGAAGATTGTAAATTTGTTACAGAAAGTGCATTAAATTTTACTTTCTCCCCATAAAAGTTCTCCACCTATTGTAAGTTAAGCAACTGAAGGCAGTTGCTGATGTAAAATATATAGGTTGTTATTTTGACTTTACAATTTCTGCAATTCTATTATTTTTGCTTACCTAAAGATCACAGGCTCTTTTATTGTTTGTTGTGGAATGCAGCACTTGAATCAGAATTATGGCTTTTATATAACATTTGAAAACATTATACAAAACTTGGTAACTGGCCTCTTCCCTACTGTCCTACTTTTGAAATTGGTGAGTATTTTATAATTCAGAGGGAAGTGGGATCTTCTTTCTCACTACTCTTGATGACTGAGTAAAAGGGAAAGAAGCACATGATTGAACCTAATCACACTATTGAACCTTGTAGTAGACTAAAACACTGAGTGTTGGAAGCTTTATTATATAGAATGATATGCTGTCATCCTCTTTTCAGAAAGGCTGTTGGGAAAATTGCCTATTAAAGTTGTGTAGATACTTGAAATGTTCAAAACTACCCTCAAACATTACAGGAATTCATGACCATGTATGATTGTATGGAAAAAATTATTGAAAAGTACATTTGCAAGAACTGGCAATAGAAACTGGCTAAGCACAGTGGGATGCAGAAATTATTTTCTACACACTGTCTTTTAGACTAAATTTATTAACTAGGATGTCATGGTGTTTGTGTTCCTCTCAGGTTATATAGATTCTATCACCGTGTTATTCTATTTAATATCTCACTGTTGTTTATTCCCTTTTAGGGAACTTTCTACAATTCTATTAAGTACAACAAGGAGAAAACATAAGCAAAATAGTGGGTGTACAGAAGTAACAAAACCTAAATGTTTTATGCAGAAAAGATGCACCAAGTATCTCCTACCTACGAAGAACGAAACAAATTTTCACACTGTGACCTTGCAGTACAATCTCGGATCAAACCATACATGTTTCTTTCACAAAAGATAATTGAATTATACTATTTGCATTGATCTGATGATGTAGAAATAAAACATTAAAAGGAATGTCGTTATTGTTTTCTTTATTCTTTGGATTTTGCTTCACTGAACTGATTTACTAAAACTGATAAAAGCTTTCACCACAAACCCAGCACTACAGGATTAAAGAAACCTTATAGGCAAAACTTGTTGATATGAAATGATATTAAATATTACCAAGGGTAACAACTGGGTTTCATACTCAGCAGAAGATTTTAGAAGTAGAGAAGGAAAATACAGCCACACAAATCCCGTTATCCTCGTTGGTCTGTATGATTAAACTGCTGGGATAACACTGAAAAGGTACATCTGTGCTATTGTACAGCTGCTTGGATGTTAATCAGGGATCACGTGCTTTCATTCTTACTGGTGTTGAGTAGCATTTTACTTTGCCAGTAGCTCTTTTGAAGCTTGCAATGCTTGTCATGGCCAGTGTGAGAATGGCACAACTGAAATGCATGTTAATGGAAGACAGATACTGCCAGCAATGCAGATGAACAGGAAGTTTATTTGGAAAGATACTTAAAACATTAATTTTGCCATTACTAGTAGATTCCTATTAAATCACAAAACAGATTTCAGTCCCACTGAAATCAAGGGAAGTTTTTCTGTTGACTTCAGTGACATAAAGATTTGGACCTCTTTTGGGTTTATGTTCCAATTTAAGATAATTTTTCTGATGCTTACTAAATGTTCCCCAGTGTCAATACATTAAAATGTGTTGCCAATTCAAATAATGTTTTCTTGTACCATAAAAGCTAAAATAAAATATTTGCTTTGGCATCTTTGTAAGTGGAATTTTTGTCATGTGTTAAGAACTTATTTTGCACTGCTAGCTGCACGTAGGAAATGTTCTCTGTTCTTCTAAAAACATTTGTAGTACACGTTTAAGACATTAACTGTAACTTTATGGATTGGGTTTAATGCTCAGTGGATTTGCAGTACAGTATGAATCTAAGCCTTAATTATTACCCGTTGAACTCCTGCACATCAGATTGGTTTTGCCTATGAGATTATTGTTTTGTATTTAATGAAGATTGTCATTAATAATATGCTGTGAAAGTTTAAAGATGCTAACCATGTGTTTTATTTTTTCTGTGTATCAGGAGAATTTCTTGGGAGCTAATGTAAACACCTTATAGATAATTTCTCACTGACTTACTTACTTTATTTGCTGAACATCTCTGCTCAAATCAGTTTATTTCTGATAGTGTACTTGGTTATTCCTGTTAGCACCATGCTGAACTGTTAGTATTCTTTGTGAACTAACTTACACACTGTATCCTGACAAAAATGATGATAAAACCTGGGCTGCAGCTTAATTCACTAATCCATGTTTACTTTTGAGGGATATGGTTTTAATTCCTAAATGGTTTGTGAGGCATCATATCTATTCTATTAAACCTGTTTTGCTTTGTCTTTCCTACTTCCCTCCTTACTGTATAGCCAATCAGTTGGGAAGTTTGTGTTTTTGTACTTAAAACATAAGCTCTCATTTCTTACCTGCATAACATCATTCCTTTGTTTCCCTCCCTACAATATGACCCCATTGTTTCACACATCCACTTCTCTGGAATATGGCAATTCTGTCTGTGGTTCTGGAAACCTTTCCTTTCCCTCACTTCTCTTCCTGGCATTCTCTCAAACTTTGTGGCACTTCTGTTTAGGCTTCTCAGTTGGCTTATAGTGCAATTTGTGTCTAACCTCTACTTCCCTTCCTTTGATTTTCCCACTGGTTAGTTAAACCTTAGAGACCATTAATGCGTACTTCTGCTAATTCTCATCAGATCTTTTCTGTTGTTTAGTTTGGTCTTTTTTTCAATGCTTTTATATTTTTCTGTTTTCCATTTATGCCTAAGATTAAATCTTCATTCTCATGCCCATTCTCGTAGAGAAAGTGAATTTGAATTGGAGGTCTTTGCATTTTCCCTCTGCTGTATTGAGTGCCTGCTTCTTTGGTTTAATACAGTGCATTCAATTGGCCTTCAGTTTTGCTCAACTCCCAGGAGTGAGATTCACTTCTGGATTTACAAGTCTCTAGTGGTGCCTAGTTCTGTTTTTCTGGTTTTCTATAGGGCTTTTGAGAGGTATAGAAACACACCTGGTTTTCTCTGCTGACTGTGAAAGGGGCCTTGATGACTGTTTTGTATGTCTGCATCTCTAGGTAGCTCTCACTGCATTGTCTGTGCCTAAGGCTGTGTATCATGCACTGTGTATGGGGACTGAAATTATATACATGCACTAGGAATGAAAACGAGCTTGTGGTTGGGTTGTGCTATGTGGCAGTTAATTTTTTCTTTCTCAAGTATTTTTAGAAGAAGGTTTTCTTTTCATAAATCTCCCAAAGCTAATTTTGAACACTTTAATGGAAGAACTGATAATGCACAGACTATTTTATAACTTAAGTTAGTTTAGACATTTTGCTTTTTTCTCGCTGACTATGGAAGAAAGCTTTAATTACCAAGCTTGGTGGGAGGAAGAAAGCATATATTTATTGGATGACAGTTTTATTGTTGAATTAATAATATTGATTTAATTTTAATGATTTACAGGAAGCCTGTTTACCTGTAAAACTCCAGCAATTGCAGATATTGTCATACTAGTAGATGGTTCTTGGAGTATTGGCAGATTCAATTTCAGGCTCGTTCGACTGTTCCTGGAAAACCTGGTTTCTGCTTTCAATGTGGGATCTGAGAAAACAAGAGTAGGTAAGGTGCCACACCTTTTTCCTAATATTTTTAAAGCAATGTAAAGATGTTATTATTTCAGGATAGATAGCAGCTTAATGCTACTATTTTTGTGCAAGATTCATCCTTCTCTTGCTAGATGAGGCACTTCTATCATCATAGTATGCTGCTGGAATGTTTGCAGTATTAATTCCTCACAGTTTACTGTGATCCTTAACTTAGTTAAATCTAATGCAATGTCAGTGCAACAATAAAAACAGTGGAAACAGTCTTATTGACTTCAGTCAGCACTAGCCTCAGACACTTGCGGTTTAATTTTTGCAGGCAGAACGTGCCAATGGATGGCTTTTCTTGTGCTTTAAACTGGCTTAAAAGTTATATTTCTCATCTTCTACTGTTCAACAGTGCATTAAGTAAGATTGTTCTTTAAAAAAAAAAATCTTGCAATGTTAATAAATCTTAAAAAGGTTTGTATTTCATTATTTTTCATTTAATTTGCCCTTGAGAAAAAGGCTTTGAGAGTTAATTGTGGAGTTGTCATCCAGAGCAACTTCTTCATACTACGTTTTGTTGTCAACCAGTGCAGTTTTTTCTAATATGGTAGCAAAGCTACTTGCAGTAATATAATTGGTAAGGTTCTAACCAAGTACATTAAGTGTAGATACTTGTAAGAAACCCGTTCTATTGTCTGATGGGTTAATTTCTGGTTCTTCAGGTCTTGCACAGTACAGCGGTGATCCCCGGATTGAATGGCACTTGAATGCCTATGGCACAAAGGATGCTGTTTTGGATGCAGTCCGTAATCTACCATACAAGGGAGGGAATACATTAACAGGTAACATGTTTTGGCTTTTGCCTTTTATTAAAAAACATACCCTGCTGCACAGCCCGAGAAGTGTCAGTGCTTATTATGGAGGGTAAAAAGGATAGAGGTTTTGCAGCTTGCCAGTGGCTTTATCCAGTGTCAGTTAAGTTTTTTCTGAAGTGCTTCTCCATTGACTTCACTGGGAATCAGGACAGGGTCTCATAAAACAAAGTTACCTAAGTCTCTGTGCTGGGAGTAAAATCTTTTACCTGCTGGGAAGAAAACACAAAATGCATTTTTAATATTCATGCACAGTGCTTCATTCTGGAGAAGGAAAGAATGCCGTTTCCATATTTGACAAGTGGTAATACTAACTTTACAAATGACCACCCAGGGCTTTTAGATTTCCACTGACCTTTTAGTAGTTAAAGCACTGAGGCCCCAGAGACACTTAGTGATGGATAAAGGAGGAATGCCTGACAATCTGGGAAAAATACAGTTTCTGAGTACAATTCCAGTGTCATCAAAGTAATATGATTCTAGGAAAGAGATTACTGGGTGGGAGGAAGTAGTAAATTATCATGATTATTTTGTATGGATGTTAGAAGAAAATGAGTTAGAAACTTTTGCTGTGGGCAACTTAAAAGAGTTTTCAGATAAGATCTCATTGTGATATGTAAGTTTGTCCTGGAGCTGTTGTTCTTCTTTCCTTTTAAATAATTAGTGTTTATTAAAATCAGATTCTCCTTAAGCATAATTAAAACTTTCTTTCAGCTTGTAAATTAGAAAAAAAGGAAACCAAACAAAATTAAGATTATCTGTAGCATGAGGATTTACTATACTATCCAGAGCATGTGCTTTCATATAAGCAATGTAGGTAGAAGGAGAGGCAACTTCCTATTCTAACTTGGTAGAGCTTGGTAAAGTAAGACAAAAAAAAGGTGATGCATTTGCAGGATTATCAATTTAGGGTTTTCATAGTCAGTTTAAAATACATTGGTTGATCAAAAGGCTGCTAAAAATAAATTGCAACTTCCCTGTATTTAGGCCTCTTGTTGGAACTTAATTTTTCATTAAATAAATTCTTCCTTTATGCTTATTCTTCATTAAATTATTTAAATTGAGTAGAAAAACGGTGTGATATTGGCAAAACTAATGGACATTTTCATCTGTAAAAGTATTTTTAAATGTTTTCATTTTTAGGTCTTGCCTTAACTTATATTTTGGAAAACAGCTTTAAGCCTGAAGCAGGTGCAAGGCCTGGAGTATCTAAAATTGGGATACTGATTACTGATGGGAAATCCCAAGATGATGTTATCCCTCCTGCCAAAAACCTACGAGACGCTGGCATTGAGCTGTTTGCTATTGGTGTGTATTCTGCCATATGCATGTCCATGTCCCTTTGTTCTCTGGTGTATTTGTATCTGTTGCTGGCTGTACTAAGGAAGTGATCTTTTCTTCCTGTATCCAACAAGTGTAATCAGTAATTTGTATATTTCATAAGCATTGTTTATAACATTGCTGTTATAACTGGAATTTAGCAGTATACATGGATGCTACATTTTCATGAGACAGCTGAAAGGATACCAGTTCCACTGGCAGAAATTAACATCTTGAATTGACATTTTGAAAACAGAGCAATTTGTAGTTGGTCATTAAAAGAAATACAATTTTATATTAGTAATTTTTTATCAGTCCTTGTTTATATTTTTTCTTTTTAATTGCAAATATTTTCTTTATTTGCCTTCCAATCAAAGGTGTAAAGAATGCAGATATAAATGAACTCAAAGAGATTGCCTCTGAGCCCGACAGCACACACGTCTACAATGTGGCTGACTTTAACTTCATGCATACCATTGTTGAAGGTCTTACCAGAACAGTGTGCTCACGAGTGGAGGAGCAGGAAAAGGAAATCAAAGGTGAACAGGAACAAAATTTAATGTAACTTGTGATGAACTTATAGCTACAAATGAAATACCTGCAGTTCTGGCTTCTGGCACTAGACTTATGCTGTATATTCTTTTGCTTGCAAGAAAGTACTGTCAGGGAAGTTACCTTCCTACCTATGTTTCATTCTTGCTTAGATATCTCTGATCTTTTGCTCTTTGTTCTTAGTTGAGGTAAATATTACGGTATTTTGTAGTAAAAACCAAAAAAATAAAGTACATTCATTCTGCTGTAACTATTTCCAAGTGGCTGGTAAGGAGATCTTTTAATTATACAGAGCTTTGGGGATGAATTAGTTTAACAGCTGCACATGGAATTGTTAAATTCATGCAGTGCTTTCCATCTTCTAGCTTCATGTATTTGTTGTCTCATAAGTACTCAAGCATTTCAACTATTTAGATTGCTTTGTCCCTCCTCTTGATGGATTTTTCTCTTTTATATTTAATACATACACAAAAAAAAATATATATATATATATATTTTGGTTCACAGGAAAAGATGGCAGCAAAGAAGATTGTTCTTATATGAAAAAGCCTTCTCTGACTATAATTATTTTGGCTTTCCTGAAGAAAATAAATGGCTATGACAAAATGTTTGCAGTTTGCCAGAACAGTTCTACTTGAGGCCTTTATTTCTCAAAGTTTTCAATAGATTTTGTGTCTGTTAATTGGTTTGTGATTCCTTAATACCACAGAAATGCTGAGTTATTCTCTCTCTCTCTCTCTCTCATAATATATATGGACATAAGGAATATTTTATATATATATATATATGTTCAATATAGC
Source organism: Regulus satrapa (assembly GCA_013396955.1). NCBI lineage: Eukaryota > Metazoa > Chordata > Aves > Passeriformes > Regulidae > Regulus > Regulus satrapa. The sequence goes on from VWZN01018325.1 coordinate 395,102, forward strand.
ATCTAGATAAATGTAATATATATCGATAAAGAAGGCTCTTTTGAGCAGAAGAAATTGGAAAAACCATGGATAGATGAGACATCTTTGTGGAAAGCAATGATTCCCAGAGAAGATGACAGTTTACTGTGTCTCTTCAGCAGGCTGACAGGCAGTATCAGTTTCCAACCTGCTGAGGAGTATGGGAGATCACAGCTGTACTTGTGTCTACTTGTATGTTTTTCATGACTGGGAGGAAAGCAATATGAAAAAAAAACAACAGCAGAAAGGTCTGGAAATAGTGATGGGAAGAAGTTCAGGAAGGCTTTGTGTTATATCACGCAGAGAAACTTCACATGCAGTATACTCATTATTACTTCTTTGTTTTCATTGAAAATAACTTAAATAAGTGTGCAGTAGCCAATTATTTGTTTTTCTGATGAGGAACAATATTTAGAGCTTCTACAAATATGACAAACTAAACAATTGTTATGCAGAAAAGAATAAAATTTTGTGCTGTCTCAACCTAGGAACAATTGCTTCTCTTGGGACTCCTTCGGATTTGGTCACGTCGGAGGTAACAGCTAGAGGCTTCCGGGTTAGCTGGACCCACGCACCAGGCAAAGTGGAAAAATACAGGGTTGTGTACTACCCCACTCGAGGAGGACAGCCAGAAGAGGTAATAGGAGCAAAAGCTGCCCAGACATTTTTAATGCAGCAGGGGCAGCTAACCAGACAGGAAATCTGTGGTCCTCTTTTAAATGCACCCTGAAATTCCCTCTGAGGGCTCCAGAAAGGAGGTTGGTCACACTGGATGGTGACAAAGGTTAGGTAGTAGCCAGGCTACATTTCTGTCAATGCAGTTTAAAGTAAATTAAGTGCTATAATAATGATCACTTTCAGGGGGTGGGGTGAAGTGCCTGCATTTTTCCTTACACATAGGGTTACTTGAAACAATTCTACTGACACTCCCTGCACCACTCTGTTCACAAGAACAGAAGACGTAGGAGGTGATGGTAAGCCACATTTTTAGTTCTAAAAAAAAATTACTCATGAAAGGAAGATTGTACATTTTGGGACATCTACAGTTGGTCAATAAAAATTTGGAGAGAATTCTTTATTTGGATGGGACTTCAGCATTTTGGAGATGAAAAAAATGCAGTGGAACAAGACTCCAGGTGACAACTTATCAAATTGAATGGAAATGTAGAAGAGGAAAAGGATTTAACTAAGGTTATATTTTGTTTCCTTCTGCACCAGAAACTAGTTTAGGGTAGATATGTATTGATGGAATTTTGAACTAATCTCTCTGTGTGTATATAAGTAGTACTAAAGGAATAGTTATGATGATATTATATCAAAAAGTGCCACATACACACCCTTAAACTGTATCTCATACACTTTATTCAGCTAAGCTCTTCCTATATTCTGAATGGCTATTTATATCAGATAAACATTTTGAATATGTATAGGATTGCTGTTCTTTTCAGGCATTTTCTGCATGTAAGTGTAGCATGAACTGAACTTTAATACAACTTTAGTGTAAAGATTGCCTGAAAGAGGGATTGATTGTTTTGGTGGTAATTCAGTTTGTTTGCTTTATGCGTATTTAGTTAAATTTCCTTTTGAACAGGTTGTGGTAGATGGAAGTGTATCAACAGCAGTTCTGAAAAACCTGATGTCTTTAACTGAGTACCAGATAGCTGTGTTTGCTATCTACTCCAATGCTGCGAGTGAGGGCCTCCGTGGAACGGAAACCACACGTGAGTATCCTTAGTGTGTTTGTTGCAGATTTGACTGTCTGCATTTAATCAGACTGTGTAGGCATAAGCCTTGGTGAAAAATAAACACAGAAGGGAGTCTTTTTCAACTTACCTTCTTTTAGTGCATTTGCCTTAAATTAAATTTTGTTTTAATTAATTCTGGGCTAAGCTTCTAAGTCCAAATGCTCTGTGGATATCTAAACACTGAGAAAGGTTTTATCTCTGGGCTGAACTTTGAAGTCGGTATTGAACCCTGAATTAGAACATTCCTATGTTTTGGGTGTGTAGCCAAGTTTTACAAACTAGATTTGTAGCTGGAGATGATCTGATGAGTGGAGATTTAGGTGGGACCTGAAATATCTGCATGTGCTATTTGGCCAGCGCCAAAGATTTCAAGTTAACTCTGTAAGTTTCTTTCTCAATTATTCAATTATTTTCTGTCTGTAAAATTATGGCTTGGGATATTGTAAGACTTAATACATTTAAAATTGTATGTATACAAAATGCAGGGGTTTTTTTAGTAAATATGAAAGATATTAGGAATGGAAGTGAAGAGTAACTTTATAATTCAGACTAGGAGATATGAAGTAGATATGTGGTGATATGATATGACAGATATGGCTGATAGCTGCTGAAAGAACAGAGCAGCAGGGCTCAAGAAATGTATAGGATTTCTACAGTGCTTTAGCAACTTCCTGACCCAAGTGATCAAGGAGCCAGCAAGAGAAGGCTGCTGTAGCTCATACATAGAAACAAGGAAGAACTGATGGTGGAGGAGGAGATCACATCCTACAAGCTCAGGAGAGGTCCCTACTGACCAGCTGGGAACCAGCTGACTGGAGGTTTACATGGATAATCAAGAAGCTTGCAACAGAACTCAGACATGCAAAAGAAATTTATAAGAAGAGGCAAACAACCCAAGACAGGTATAAAGCTGCTGTCTGATCTTGTGGGATAAGTTTAGAAAAGCCAAGGCCAACCTGGAGCTGAATCTGGCAATTGATGTGAAGAGGAGAACAAGTTTAACTTGAAGAGAAAAACAAGTTTAACCTTGTGTATTTCAAAAAAGAGAAGTGCAGAGTTCTAACCCTTGTGAGTGACAACCCCATGTTTCACTACACACTGAGTGGTGACCGGCTGGAAAGTGGCTTGCAGAGAGGGACCTGGGGGTCATGGTAAACAACAAACTGTGAACCAGCAGAGCACCCTTGTCACCAAGAAGGCCAAGAGCCTTCTGGATTGCATTGAGAAATGCTTGCCAGCAGATTTAGGGAGCTGATGATTCTTGCCTTCTGCTGAGCACTGATGAGGCCATACCTGAATGCCTGGTCTTGTGCTGCGTTCCCCCAACACAAGACAGATGTGGACTTACTGTAGTGACTGCAGTGAAAGGCTGTAAAGATGATTAAGGGCTTGGCACATCTTTCATAAGAGTCTGAGACAGCTTGACTGTTCAGCCTGGAGAAGGCTGGGGTGATTATGTCAATGTGTCAAAATCCCTGATGTGAGGAAATGAAGAAGAGTGAGCCAGACTTTTCTCAGTGGTGCTTATTAACAAGACAAGAGCCAATGGGCACAGATTAAAAGCCATTAAATTAAATTTGAACAGAAGAGATGGTTTTAGTGTAATGGTGGTCAAACACTGGAATAAGTTGTCTAGAGAGGTTGTGAAGTCTGCATCTCTGGAGGTATTTCAAGCTAAAATAGACAAGATTCTGAGCAACCTGCTTTATCTGAACCTGGCTGAACAGGGGAGCTAATTCGACTAGATGACCTCAAGAGGCACCTTTCATCATCAGTGGTTCTTTGATTCTGTCAAAACAAAATAGAATCATAAAAAAATAATAGTAGACTTTTCTTTTAGTCTCAGTCCCCCAAAATGTCACCTACAGCCATGTTACACCCCATGAGACAATGTTAGGACCTGTTTAATTTATCAAGGCCGAGAGAACAGTCACATACTGAGCCAACAGGATTGTTTTTTATTGCACCTGGTATTTCTTTGAAGTCACCCAGTCAAGTTCTGACGGAGCCCAGCCCTGCTGGCTTTCAGAAATTTGATCAGATAACACCCCAAGGTCATGCAGCATCAAGTATTTTATACAGCTGTCTTTGATAGTGCGTTGGAAGTAATAGTTTGACATGTACAAGTGTTAATCACTCCACATGCTAAAAATACCTGCAATTTGAAAGTTTTTTTTTTACTATTCTAATGGACAATCATAGAAAATTGTAGTTTGCATTCCTGCCTATGTGTAAGATACTCACAGATTAAAATAGTTACCAACTTCATTTGTTTATATAGAACATTGAAAGTAGTTTACAGGTAAATGAAATCTAAACAGATATATGCATAGTATACAGATAAGTCAAAAGTTTTGAGATTTCATAGTCACTTCTAAATTGAAATAAACATGAAATTTATTCACATATAAATTTGCTAAAAATATGTTTTTATCTGGTTTAGTTTATTCCAACTGGTTTAGTTTATTCCATCTGGTTTTAGTTGGTTTAATTTATCCCTATGTTACCTGAATATTAGGATAGTCTGGCAACTGTCCATGATGCAAACCAGAATGATCCACTAGATATTTATATTTGAGATGCTGAACTCATTGGCTGAAAATTCCAGTAGAAAATACCATATTTTATTCCCAGTCACCTGTGTCAGTCTATCTACATAAAATCATATACAAAATATTGTATATTATATGATATACAATATTACATAAGATACAATATATACAATATATATAATGCAATACAAATACAATATATAATACACAGTATATAGTATTTTATATTATACAATATACAATATATACTATATATAATGTATATAAAATATATATTTATATATATTGAATCCATATCAGAGTATCTGCTGGTTCCTATTGAGAGTTAGTTACGGTTGGAGGACACTTTTCTTGTAGATTTTTAGAGTCAAAATAAGGGCAAGAATAGGTGATGGATGCTCTCACTGTGACCACGGGGCAGTTTGAATAGGGATGAGACAATGTGGCTCATTTGTGTGCAAAGTGGCTTCATGATATCTCAACATGTGATTTCTTGCTGTAGGTATCAGAAGTGTGAGTGAAGCTCTGAACAAGGAGGCTGAAGTACATTTGAAGATGTTCATGGGTAGTTTGACCCTGTAATTAGAGAAATTGTGAGAATTCATGGGTATATAAGTCAATACAAGTACAAGGGTTTAAATAGGATGGAGGCAGGTGGGGTAGCCTAGAAGTGGAGACCTAAAGAGAAGTCTGGGTTGAAGTTTTGCCGCCATTTACAGACATGAATGTCAGACTGAGTGAACAGCCTCAGTGAACAAGAAAGGATGAGCTTGGCATGGTTCTGTTCAGCTTGTTGAACATAATATTAGAGATATACTTGGAGATACCAACTTGACAGGGTGCAGCTTTTGCTTGGACAAGGAGTCCAGAGAAGCTCTGACACTGAAGTCCCTGAATATTTGTGTGCAGGTCAGATTCTTCCAAATTTTAAATAAGAAAGGTTTTGTATCGGTTAGCAATTGCCTTCTTTTTTTTCAGATCATTCCAGTAATTTTATTCTCAGTGCATAAATTCCAAAGAAGTCAAAGTTCCTAATATCTCTCCATATTCATGCCTGAATATTTCTCTACGTTCATGCCTGAATATTTTGGTGGAATTCATCAGTGTTGTACCCACAGTGGAGAGGCCATGGGATGTTATTCTGTGTGAGGAATAAAGTGAGGAGAACCAGGAAAGTCCAAATACTACTCAAAAGAGTTACAGAAATGCCAAGAAACATTTGGAAACCCCAACTGGTGCTATGTTTTGGTATCAGTGCCTTAAATTCACAAGTCAGCCTCCTAATATTGTTTGAATTTCACTCAACTGCTCTCCCTCACCAGGTTAGCATTTGCCATAATCTGCAATGGATGACTTTACCCATATCTGCTTAATCCCACTGACCCAGGCTTTGGTGCCAGTTTGGACAGTCCAGGCCTTAATCAGCCAACAGTTTACAGACAAAATGCTTTGATGTGTGCAGTGTGCTCATCCAGGTGTGCTTTTCCAGGGTATGGTACCTCATGCCTATCACATCCACACTCTGGCTTGGAAGCTACTACCAGAAAGAAACACCCCTTAAAACTGCTATTAGCTCCTAATAGCAGCTGTGCTGAAATGCTTTGTGTGGCATAAATCTGCCCTGGCACTGGAATTGGTTTGGGCTAGCATTTCCTTGTTTCTCTGATTCTGATTTCTTTTATGCACCAATTAGATCTTATTTGTAGGATACAGGCAGCACTTTCATGCCTGGAGACAGCTATATTCCTTTGTGTTTCCTGGGGTGAAACAATCTGAGTAATAGTTGTTCAAGTGAGAGAACTGAAGTGTCTGTCTCTTGTTCCACTGCAGTTGCCTTGCCAATGGCGTCGGAGCTGCAGCTGTACGATGTGTCCCAGAGCAGCATGAGGGTGAGGTGGAATGGGGTCCCGGGTGCCACAGGGTACATGATCCTCTATGCCCCCCTCACAGAAGGATTGGCAGCAGATGAGAAGGAGGTGATGTATTGTGCTTTCATTTGAATAGCAGTTACCGAAAAAAAAAAAAAAAGAAAAATCAGTCTTCTATACAACAAATTCGTACATGTCCTTTAACCTCCAGTGTAATCAGCAAATACTTGGATTTTTTTCCATGACTTAATCAAGTACTGTATGTGTCACAGGCTATAAACAAAGTTCAAGTTCCAGTTGGTTATTTCTATGTCACTGTCATAAAAATGCAACAAATTTAACTGAATTTAGGTGACTCTTTTGAAATTTTATATAAAGTGATATTGTATTGTCATATAGAACAAACACTAAAGAAAAGATTAAGTAAAACTAAGGTATATCCTAAGTGTGCTATCAGAAGAATATGAAGTTTAGCCTTGGTTCTCATCAGGGCTTTTAAATATAAGTAAGATTTTTAGGTCTGAAAGAAAACCGTCATTGCTTTTGTGTTAGTTCTGTCCAACCTTTATTTTTAAATTTAAAAAAACCCATCTTTAATCAAAAGTGATTTTAGAAGACATTGTTTCAAAGGAAAATAAGGGGGAACAGGGTAAAGTCTCGTTTTTTGCGACAAACATAGTAAAAACAATGGAACTTGTAGGATTAAAATATTTTTACACCCAAGTTTATATATGTATAGTTAAGGTTATGTACAATGTCTCCGTTCAAGCAAAAACACTGTAAAGCCTGCAGGGGCATGTGAACTTGTGAAGGGGGCATGAAGCTGCTGAAAGCCAGCACAGACTTGTACTCACTGCTAAAGCAGGAGCTGTGAGCACGTAATTGTGTTAAAAGTGGGGCCTCCCTGAGAACTGATGGCTTCAGGAGGACTGAGCTTTGCCCCATAAAATAAGTACAGCCCATGCTAATGTGAGTCTCCAGGAAGAGGTGGAAGAGGAAAACAATACAAATAGCAACAAATCTGAGCCTTAGTGTGCATAGAAATCAACTCTTCCAAAGAGTTAGTATGATTTTCAGATCTGCCCCTGAAGATCAACCAAAGTGTAGATGGGCGTGGGAATAACAAAATATAGACAAGAAAAGGCCTTAGCAGGTTCTCATTCTGGAGAGGCATGTTTTGTCATTGCTAATGTGATTAGTCACTTCTAAAGTCTTTTTACTTGTGTGTTGGCTTTTTGACTTTTGAAAGTTTAAATCTTTTAATTATTGTGCAAAATCCCAAAATCTTGGACAAAGCACTACAGGCACAGTGTCAGACAAATGTTCAGCAGAACATATATCTAATTTCAGGTGTTTAACTGGTATTATTCCTCATTATATGCTAATTCAGAAATAATGTATCTCTTTTGATTCATGGTGTTTTTAGATAAAAATCGGGGAGACCTCAACAGATCTTGAACTGGATGGACTATTGCCAAATACAGAATATACAGTCACAGTTTATGCCATGTTTGGAGAAGAAGCTAGCGATCCCCTTACCGGACAAGAAACTACATGTAGGTAGCTCAAATCTATATTCACTTTAGTGTTAATAAAACTTCATAACGGTCTTTGCACATATTAGAGCAGGCATCTGATTATCTGATTTGAACAACTGGGCAAGCTCTTTACATAAATTTCTCACTGTGGATACTCAATTTATAGAGACTGAGGATTTCTACAAAACAGCTTGTTTTTGCAACAGGTCTGTGGGCTTGTCTCATTGGTAGTGGTATTATGGATGCCTCTATTGATCTTAGTGAAATTCCTGACAGGAATTTCTGAACTTGCTGAAGGTGAATGAAGGTCACCATGCAGACCTTAATGGTGAAAACAGGAACATGCCTTCTCTAGCTAGAAAACCAGGTTTGTGTGAGCTGCTGAGATGGCAAAAGTCATTCCTCTGGCTCAATAGCAGTACAGACAGAAAAGAAGCAAAGAAGATTTCTGTCCAACCCCTTCTGCATAACATCTGGTAAATGGAGGATTGGAAAGTGCCTGAGCGTGCATGATACATGGTGTGTTTTTAATAAGCAGCAAGAATTTTGCCAGCTAAATTCTGTCCTCTGCAAACTGTACACAGACCGTATGTCAGCTCTCTAAATAGCTCCAGCATTTGGAAGACAAAGAAATTGAAAATAAGCAATTGTGCTTCTGGGACATTTCTGGGACTGCATTCAGTGGCATCTCTATTGCTCCCAGCAGGGGAGTGAGTGAATCCTCTTATTTTGTGCTCCTGGCATGAATAACCCGGTCATGGTGAAAGTGACTTACATTTAATAAGTGAGAGAAGTTCAGGCATGCAGATGCTAGGAAAATGAAACCCCAGAGCAATTCCCATTAAGGTCAGCAAGCAATAGTGGAAGAAGCTCTAGGAATGGTGTTTGCTGGTCTTCTCCAGGGGGACAGTTGTGGACAGACAAGTCCCAGTAGCAAACTACTGCAACCTGGGCATCTTTGTTAACTTGAAACGAGTGTTGGAGATTCCCAGCAAAGAGAATCCAATCTTTGGCTCCTTATCCTTCCCTGCCTTTCTCTGTCTCTTTATGCATCACTCCTCATCTTACACAACCCCTTCGTCTGTATTCCCCACCCTGGCCTTTGGTCAATATCCACCCAGTATCAGATTTTAATTTCTCCTAAACAGTAGTTTATGTAGCTTTTGACTGTGCCAGCTTCAGTTCACTTCATACCATATGATCTTGAAGAATGCAGAGCTCTAAACCTGGCTAACACATTGGAAGATCACATACTAATTCCAGATACATTGGCACAAGATGAGCTTTCATCACAGAAGATCACAGAAGCTTGTAACTTGCTTAACGTCAGCCCATCATCACTCCTGCTGCTACTAGACCAGAATATAAAAGAAACCCTCACTTCTCTGCCACCTTCATTTCTTTTTAGGATGACACAATGCAGCCATCTCTGGGCTATAGGACAGAAAGAAGATGGATGCTGTCATATGCAGCTATTTAAATAAGCCCTCTGCTAGCAGGCTTTGATGAATCAGACACTGGGGCAATCTGAGAGGGAGAAAGCTCCTGGTGATCATGCCTGTCCCACATTGTTGGTGTTTAAATGTAGTGTCTGACCTGTCCAGAATTTATTTCTAGCTTACAATCAGTGAATTATTAATAACCTGGTATTTTCTGCTTGAAGAGTGATCAGCCAGATTTGCTGTAGTACTAAATGTAGTATCTGATAATCCGTGTTTTGTAAATAATATTCTATTCATTGTATCATCTTGGTTACTGTAGCAAAACCTATGCCAAACAGAGATATGCTCAGCAAGCTCATTCTAGGGTGTAGTTTCATTTTAGGGTTGGGATTCATCCAAGACTCACTGTAAATATCACCTAAGTCTGGGACCAGGACTGGCTGTCTGGTTGTCAATGATGTCAGAAGGTTGGCTCCAAGAGGAAAGAGCTGAGATTGACACATTCTGTTGTATGACCTGGACGGTGGAATGGAGCACATTTCACAACTGACAGAAAGTAGAAAGGAAAGCCAGCACGTGATACTCCCTTCCTTAGACTCAGAGGAAAATGCTGAATGCCAGAATGTGTGGCAAACCCATCTACTACAGTTCCATTGTGTTCCTGTCTTCTCTTTTCTCAGAGCCAAGGTGACTTCACTGTTCCTAAGCTGGTGGCAGATTCTGGATTGAATGTGGCTAAAGATCTCACATAATGTATGAGGCCTTTAAAACCTTTGCTTTTTCCCAGCTGCTGTTGTGTGAGGGAAGCAGCTTTTGATGTGCTGATATTTATCTGTCCACGTGGACCGGTGAGGAGTGTGTGTGTGAAGGCAGGATAGACAGAAAAAGGATTTATAATTCTGAGGAAAGTAGCAGATGTTGAACTAATACAGAGCCTACTGCTGAGAGTAACAGAAACACAAGTTGCTTTCTGTGCTGTGACAGAGAAGTGGATGTAATCTGAGACTGTCTCTTGCATGACCTCATTTTCCTTCAGCTCATGGCAGTCATGGAATACATAGTATAAAAGTAAGACTTTAACTGGGATTTGTTGGGAAACAGCTAAGGTTTCCTAACAAAAAGGGTAGGCAGAAATAAAAGCTAGCATCTTTTGAGATCTTCTCAACTAGTTATGCTTTTTGGACAAACATACCCTTATGTCAGGGTCTTTTAGGATTCAGAAAAGTTTTTGCCCAAATTCTACTCTTATTAAGTGTTTTTGCTGGCATACACATGAAAACCAAATGTGTATCGGATAAAGATCCAGCTGGTTTAAATTAATTCATAAATGCAACTCCAAATCTGTTGCAAGCGTCCTGTAGGCTAGATCTTGCTGTGATATCTGCAGTGACCATTATCATAACTTATTTCTTTTGCAGTATCAGTTGAGATGCATTTAGCAAATCTGGAGGTTCTGTTTCAATAAAGAGCTAAGCCCTCTTACCTTTTAAGTACTTTTGTAGTTCCAATGATGTAGACCTTTGAATAGAAATACTGGTGATACAAATTTTTGAATGGAAAACATCCTGTTTTTTATTAAGACATGAAAAATTTCACAGCTAAAACTTGAGATCACTGTCATGGTTTTATCTCTTTTCAAGTGCCTCTAAGTCCACCAGCAAACTTGAAATTTTCTGATGTTGGACACAATAGTGCTAAGCTATCATGGGATCCTGCTTCCAAACACGTCAATGGCTATCGCATCATGCACGTGAAAACGGACGGAACAGAAACCAATGAGGTAAATTATTAGCACCACTTTTCCCTAAACCAATCTCAAACCTCCACAAACTTCTGCAATTACTAGGGGTAATGGTTATAAACAAAAGCTACCGTGCAAGCTGTAACAAAAGATTTGCAAGAGAATTCTGAAATTTGGTGTAAATAAGAGTTTGCTTAATATTGGATGTAAGTAAGTCTGGGGAGAACACTCTGAACAGTCTGGGGCACATAAACTGAGGGAGACAGCTCAAGGGAACAGTGGTTTGCTAGGAGCAGGATCTTGACTAAATGTGTAGTATGAAAATATTTATTCTTGCTTCAGTTCAGATAATAAAACTTTTGATGTATCACATATCATGAACTCAAGCTCATTCAAAAAGACCATCTGAAGGCTTTGCCACATTTTCTCAATAATTATTACTTTAATTATGTATTGGGAACTCTCTAGAAACAGGATTTGGCTTGAACAGAGTGCTAAGGCAATACCAAGATGTTCTAACAGACTCCTATATTTAATAATTTGCAGTATTCTGCCTTGTTACCAAGGGTGCTTTATAATACCTTTTAGCAGCATGAATTCAATGATATAATGCAAAATGGGATGGAATGATTCATACTGAAATATTAATAAAGAATTTTTTAAAAAAATACAGCTTTTTAAAAAATTGAAGTAAGTGGCTTTGATTATTAAACAAGTCCAGATCCCTTAGGAAATAAGTTGTCCTAGATAACTTGGCCCTCAAGGAAAAGAAGTCTGTAGTGGTAGTTATCTGTAATTATGTTTCTTCTGGGACACATCTGGCCTTTCATCTGTATAAAGTGGAATATCTGCATTGAACCTGAAGAAACTGCTCCAGCTTTAGAAGGGAGCATACCTGTGCAATGTTTTGTTTCTTTTCTTTCTGCTAGGTGCCTTAAAATTTAAATTAGAAATAATTTGACCTCTTCCTATTGATTAATATCAATAATATACCTGACTCTACTGGTCTCAGTGGTATTTGAAAAATCTCAGGCTCGTTGTAGTGTACTTTGTAATGTGAGTGAATGTTCAGTTCACTTTTCCTTTGTTCAAAGAACAGGTGGCATGTTTTTGTTTGCTCTGCTCTGGTAGCATTTTCCCTGCAGTGCTGAGCTAATGTGGCACTGAATAGTTGGACTGATAAACTGTTTATACAGCTTTGAGATTTATGTCCCAGGCAAAGTCCCTTAACTGCAGCCTTGAGAGAAACCAGATGAAACCCTCATATGTGTCTTGACAAATGTTAAACATAAGTATTTTAAGCAGTGATTGTCCATGATAAGGGGTCGGATTTAATAGCTCAAAAAGCTCCTTCCCCTTCTGAGTTCCTGAACATGTAGTGCTGATGTTAGCTGGACAGTCGGGCTTACCAAGGCTGAATTCTCCTTTTCCATGGTTTGCCATAAGTGCAAAATTCTCATTTTTTTGTAATTTGTCTTTTGTAACTGGTTTTGTCAGCTTTGATGGACCTGAGTTTATACTTGTTCATAGTTTCACTGAATTTCTCTACTAATTGCATGACATTCTACTTCTGTATCACTATTATCCAGAAGAATTTCACACACTGATAATGTATTGTATGGCCAGTATCTACTGCAAATTATGCTTTCTCTAGGTGGAAGTTGGTCGTGTTTCAACCCATACTCTGAAAAGTTTGGCACCCCTTACAGAGTATACTGTTGCTATTTTCTCGCTGTATGATGAGGGACAATCTGAACCACTTACTGGCAGCTTTACCACAAGTGAGTATTGCTGAACTTCTGAAGGCTTTCCAAGGAAGAATTTTATACTCTCTTACATTACTGGAAAGTAAGATTAGTTACAGCAAAGGTCTCTGGCTGTGAATTCAGATATATGGAATGCTTTCTGTTAGTTTCATTGGTGTTTTTGGCTTCTTTCCTCCCTTACCATGGAGCCAATTGCATCTCTACTCACATGAGTAATCTCTTGACATCATGAAAACATCTCCACAGCTTTCTGAAGCATTATTCAGTTTAATGGCATTTGTATCTTCAGATAAAGTGTGATGGATTTTGAATCATACATTTACATACATTACACTGAACTATCCAGGCACTAGGGGGTAGAACCTCATACATATAGAGGAACTACATCAAAAGAAGAAAGTTTGAGACATTCAAAGTTCCTACAGTTTGTTTAACACAGTTATAATTTCTGTAACTGTAGTTCTGCATTAAAAGAATGGCTGATGACGTGTATTAATGCTTTCCAACAGCAATGGGAAGAGAAAAGAGGAAGGGGAGGAAAGAGAAGAATGAGGTAAAGGGGAAGGGAGAACAGACACATATGGAGAGAGATGTTGACACATGCAAAGTGCAAATGGAAATGCAGAGAGTCTGGAAAGGGCAGAGACTGGGACTTAGCCTTGAGAAAAGAGCCTAGTGCACAGAGCTCTGAGCAGAGGAGATGGACTTAGGGTTGAATGCAGCTCCTTCAGTGCAGGGAGGACAAGGAGGCCTGTCCAGTTAGAATAAAGAGCCTTCCCTTCCTCAAACTACAGAACTGCTTCCCTAAGAACAAGTGGGAAAATTCTGCAGTGCCTTTGTTGTGTATCTCCCAAGTTATGTTCTTTTAAGCAAGTAAAATGGTATGTTCCTAATGTTGCCATCTATGGAAGTATCAGAGCATAATTCACTCTCACTTTTCTTGTGTGTGATACTTTCCAGAAAGAGTTCCAGCTCCCCAGAATTTGGAAATTGATGAAGTATCAACAGATAGTTTCAGGGTCAGTTGGAAGCCCACCTCATCAGATATTGCTTTTTACAGATTGGCATGGATTCCCTTGGATGGGGGGGAATCTGAGGAGGTAAGTTGTCTTGACATTCTGAGGAGTGAAAAGGAGGACGAATTCAATTCTGAGAACAACTATGCAGCAACATTTTCTAATTAAATATATGCAGTTGACTTACATAAATATCTGCTTCACTGCAAAACTCTCTAAATAAAAATCAAATCAATATTCCAGTTTTGTTTTGAAGGTGAAGTGGGGAAAGAAGAAATATTTTGTGAATAGTCAGTCTAATCTGTAATGTGCCAACAGGCATAGAACTAGCATTGTTGTTTTGGGCCACTTTGGTTTTTAGAGGTTCATGTTCTTCACTCTGATGTGAAGATGATTATGATAGCTGAGCCAGAGTAGTGATATTCTCACATAAAGCTCCAAATTGATCTAATGTACTGGCCACAGTAAAATTTCCTCTGGAATTACTTATTAAGTAACATTACAAAGGGGAAAAGGTACACATAGTAAATGTATTAGATTGTTTATCTGTTCCTCTTCATTTTCTTTTTTCCTTGTAATCCTGTATTTTTCTGTTAAGTTCATTAAATGCATGCAATAAATGCATTGGATAAATTTTGCATTTTCCCTTGTACATCTCATCCATATTACCCTTTCCATCAGACTAAATTTTTAAACTATTTTTATCCCTTTAGCTTTTGCTTTTTATTTTTCTCTTTCAAAGTAGAAAGGCAGACACTTTTATCTCCTTTCCTAAATTGTCATAGTCTGTCTCATTTCCTCTTTTTCTTTTTGTTTTTAATTTATTAACTTATTATTTTGGCTTCTTTTGTACTTCTCAGTCTTTAGTGACTCTCAGAAATCTTGCTCTCTTGGCATCAGCAGTGCATGGAGAGGCCACATCTGTAAACTGTTTATCTGGGTACAGAACTCAGGGGGAAACATGACATTTCCCACCTGGCCCTAGGTTTCAAGCATTATTTTGTCATCCAGTAGGGCAGAAAACAGTCATTTTAGCTTAGGTTATGTGTCATTTGTTCTGTAAATTTCACTTAGCCTGATTCTTTTCCTCACTCTCACCTAGTGAGAGGTAGTCATGCAAGAAAGAGAGAAACTAGAGGACTGAGAAGGGAAAAGGAGTTGGCAGACGAGTGAGTGGACACAGGTCTTTCACATGCAGTTTCTTTTGCAGCAGATGAACTGATTTGTTTCTGTTTCAGTTCCAGTGAGTAGCTGCCAGGGAAGCCCTTAAGTCACATTTTTAAGTGAGATTTGGAGTATCTGTATTCTTTCAGTGTGAGAATAAATTATCAAGAAATATTTGAACTGCTAAGGTTCTACTTGTTCACTCTATTCACAAAGAACTGCTGGAGGCCCTCATATTTTAAAATGTTGAAATATTAAAAATGCCCGAGCTGCTTTCTTGTTCTCCTTGCATGACCTCTCTAATGGGGTCAGGCCTAGGATAGCACAATACCTCGGGGCTGTTGCCTCTTTAAGCTTCTTTCCCAGCTCAGTGATCAGTCATGCAGACAAAGGACATGCACTCCCTCATTCTTTCTCCCAAGACCAAACTTGCCAGTTAGCTGAGTGGGGTCGGGGACGGTGGTTAATCACACACCTCTCATCTCACTTCGCCCACCCTGCTGATGGGTGAGGAGCGTGCAGTCGGGTGTTAGCACTAAAGAGCCAGAATAAATTGAAGAAGGACCTTTTATTTCTAGGTTAACAGTGAAGAAGGAATGCTGTTGCACTCATGTGCTTGTTGCTGTCATTTGTCATGCCCACTTGAAAGCTCAGCACTCTGTGTTGTTTTTTCTAGGCTACATTAGCAGGTAGGAGAGAGTGAAGGAAGTGGTTCTTCAGAAAGTATACCAAAGTTACTTGTGAGAGAGTAATTACACAGATATTTTATAATGTTTTTGATACACTTTTCACTGAGTTGAAAAGGAAGGCATTACATGTATCCATTCATTATACAGCTAGATTTCGCTCAAAGCTTGTTTCTGAAGCTTTCCCAAGAAAATCTGCCCTAGAAATCTGCCCTAGAAAGCAGAAAGTGTGCCACATGGGATGCCTAATGGATTAGTTGATAGTTGTAGAAGGCATCACTCAAATTCATTTCTATCTGCCTTTTTTTTTTTTTTTTTTTTTTTTTTTTT
>VWZN01018325.1:414633-502644 GCA_013396955.1 Regulus satrapa
TCTCTTCTCATGTTATGCTAAAGCAATGTAATTAAAGTTCAAATGCAGGGTTTTCATACTTCTCATTGACCTGAACATGTCACAATAAGGACAGCACTTTTTAATCTAAGTGCCTGAGAATATTTGTTATTTTTCCGATGCCTTGTGATGATCAAGATTAAAGTTGCGCTACACAGAAAAAAATCTGGTTTTTAATATTTTGGAAAATATTTGAAAGAATGAATACTGCATATATTCTTTTGAGTTTATAGCAAACAAACCCAAGCACACCCCCTCCCCTGCAAAAAAATAGAAGCCTGAGCTCTATTATTTTAACATTTCACAATTTCTGAGATACTTTCAGAATTCAGCTAGACTAAGTGCCTTTTAAAAAAATTATTTTTAAATTGGGAAAACTTATTTTCTACTTATTGTAGTGTTTTGTTTCCACAAAACCTGGCATAAAATTTTGGGATGGCTTCACGTAGGTATATTTAAAATATTAAGTTGTGTATTTCAAGGTTATTTTCTCAGTAAATAGCACAGAATGCAAAAATATTCTCTATCATTCTCCCTCTGTGTCAGCCATTTTAGTCAATTCTTTCCATAGGGCAGTTAGAGCAAAAGTATGGGTTATTCTTTTTGATGTTTAAAAGCTATTTTTAGCCTTATATCAGGATATTTAAATTAAAAAAATTAAAAGAGTTAAATATATTTTTTTCTAAGAAAATCTGAATCTGTTTTTTTCCATTTCAGTTTTATTCATCTTCTGTGAGACCCTGCTGGAAATGTATTTTTAAACCACCTATTTCAGCTATGACCTGAAAATGAATTTTCAGTGTAGTGGTGTCCTTTTGGACTAGGAAACAGGCTCTATGAGCTTATCTCAACTGTATGTTAGTATACTATATAATAAAGGGGGAAACTTGCACAGTATAAGGGCACAAATTATACTGTTCTTCTGAGAACAATCCAGATTTCCTGAAATTCAGATCCCAGATTTACTGTTTCAGCTCTCTAGTTCAGTTGAATGGTATAAATATAATTCTGCTTTAGTATTCAATTACTATTATGCTAAAATGAAACTAAAACTGTGGGAAAGGTAGTAAAGTTGTGGCTATCAGAAGGACATTAGAGCTGACTCAAAAAACTGTATGGTTAGGTAGGTATCTTGTCTCTATTCTTACAAATTATTTAATTTTAGGTACAGTCTCGACACTATTCAGCAAACAGATTAACTACATTTCATCTTTGAAATTTATCACACGCATAAATACTTTGCTGAAAAAGGAATTATGTAAGATTATATTTAGAATTAGGCACATTTTAATCAAAGAAGTGTATTTTATCATGTGGCTCCAAACACCTGAGAGGTGCACAACAGATGTCAATAAAACAACACAGATGTTCAATTTTAGGGGAGTGTTTATATGCTTAAATACATTTTTTAGGCAGAACACAAAAGTTTTGTGGAATTTGGGCTTACATGTACTATAGCGTGACAGTTCTGTGGTGAGTGCTTAAGATTTTTGGCTCTCATTTCAGTGATATAAGTTTCAGTTACTCCTCCCTTTCCATAAAAATATTAATAAGCTTTATAATTCTTGAAGCAATTGGCTGAAAATCAGGGACTAGAAAATGTAATAGAATACAGAAGGGTCAAGCTCGAAATTCTATGTATGTTCTGGGAAAGACCAATTTTTTTTCTCTTCTTTAAAGCAAAAAATGTTTCTCACTGCTGAAAGCCATAGAGATCTGCAGAAGTTTATGCATGTGTTGAGAGGAGAGAGTTCTGAATGCTTGCATCCACTATTCTAAAACACTAAAAAATTAGTTGGATTTTTCCAGAAACTTACTTTGTGTGTTTTGAATGCTTGTGTATGGAAGAGCAACGTGGAAATCTTTCAAGAACATTTATTAATGGTTTAAGTTCAGTTTTGATCAAAGAATGAAGCACTTTGACAAGTCACAACACCTGGGTGCACTAGATAAATTTCCTTCTTTGTATCACTTGCCAAAACTAGAAGTGGTTTGAATGTATCCTGGAGTGTTAAACTGGTGAGACTTTTCTTGAGCATATGCTTCAAAACTTTGCCATCACCACATGCATCAGTCTTCTTTGAAACAACAAAATGCTTTTATAGGATTACTTTCTGCTTTTCCCCCCTGAGTTTAAAGGGCTCTCAACTTCTTGCCAAATATGTGTAGTTCTGGCTCAGATGATAGATTCACACAATGGACATGGGCCAGGGAATGTCCAAAATGTGACGTTGGACTCTGGGACTTGCTCCCAACAGCATCACTTCAGAGCACAGGTCTCTGCACAAGAAACACAGGACTAGTTCCTCTTTTTTGCCATGCTCATACCATATGATGTAAGTGGCTCCCATAGCAGTTTTGGAGGCTGAGATTAAATTTTACTGGCAAGTTAAGCAATTGCAAGGCTTTGCTTGGCACTCCTGCCATCACTATTGTGATACTGGTTTTTGAGGCTCTGGTTAAAATACCATAATCTGTTGAAGGGTTTTAGAATGGGCTGCTTCTAAGGAAACATTTCACTGTGCTTAATTCAGCAGGACAAAACATGTACTCTAGAACCAAAAAACTGCCTGGAGGAATTTCTACAGCTTTACTACCAGATTGCCTGATGGATTTTTTCTTGCAGATCTTCCATGTTTCATGGCAGTTTGGGATCCTGTGGTATTTGTGGGACGTCATCCTACATCATCTCCTAAATAGCTACCTTCATTTGCTTGTCTCCTGACGAGCTGCAGACAAGACAAACATGTTTTATTCCTGCTTTCTCAGTTCAATGCTTCCTGATTTTCCTTCCTCCCAGGGAAGGAGAATTTTTTTGTCACCAAAGAACAAAACAATCAGCCTTTATTACCGAGCTTCAGAAAATCTAAATTTAACCAGAATAAATACATCAAGAGGATGTATTTTGTCTGTACAATAACATAGATTTAAGTATTTATGATTCGAAGAGTACCAGTGGTTTATGGGCCTGAAGTGGCTCATAGGTAGAGTATAAACGGTGTTATCCCATAGGAACATTTCCTGTATTCTGTTTTGGTATGATGGTAGATCTGTTAAAAGGTGTTAGTGTAGTGATTTTGTTTTACTGTAGAGCATCAATAATATTTGAAAATGCAAGCTATACAGCAATGCTAGTGGGATGTGTTGTCAGAGACTATGTAAGATAAAGTGGCTTGGCTCTAGTCATTAAGCTTGATTGTTTCTGCTTTTTCTGACCCTCCAGGTAATGGTGCCCGGCAGACAAAGCACTCTTCTACTTCACCCTCTGCTGTCTGACACAGAATACAAAGTCACCATAACCCCCATCTATTCTGATGGGGAAGGAGTCAGTGTCTCAGCTCCCGGCAAAACATGTAAGTGCAAACTTTCTGCCTGTAATAGGCATGAATAAAGGCTTACTCTTTGTAGCTTTTTTTTCCCTGGCTGCAAGGAATGTATTTTAGTATAAATGTGGGCTTATTTTGCATGACTTATATGACTTGAACTTTTAATTAATCTCAGTTGATTGATTTATAAACAATGGGTTTCTTCTAACAGACAAGCTGTATTTTATATTCAAATACTCTGAGTTTGCAGAAACTTGTTCAGCAATAAAGCTGGTAAATGCTTGATAACTAGCCCACCAAGGGCAAGCCAACTAATACAGAAAAAAGTAAACAAAGCCCGCTGAGATGGTATCAAACCAACCATTGTACTGTTAGATTTTCTTTTGTGTGAGATCATTACTTTCTAAGGGTCATTAGAAATGCTGCTGAACTTTTTATAAAAAGTGATTACATTATCTCCAGAGTTCTGACCAAGTACCAAAAGATTACTCAGCTGTAGCTTAAGCTTCCTCTCTACTGTATATTGTAATAAATCCTTTCATTGTGCACTTATAGTCATGATAGTATAATTTTATGGAAGTGTTTTCCTAATTTACATAATTTGTCTTAATTGAAGTGCTATTTATGCAGAGATTTCAATCACTTGTAAATAATTCCTTAGATTCCATTCTACAGGATTTAGTGTTAAAAGACCATGATTTATACATTAAAAACTTTAGTGCACTTGGATTGGAAAAAAAAACTATACAATGTATAATTATCTCTAAATTACCTTACACTTTTAGAAAGCACAAGAAAGGTCTTTTTTAAAAAGAAATATAGGAAAAATTTTAGAATTAATTCAAAAATTCATTTTTTGTTGATCAAAGTTTGTGGTTAACCCACTGCATAATGCAAAGGATGAATTTGATTAATAGTTTCATCCTGATAATTCTACCTGTAAATCTGAGAGTTCTGGGTATCACAGTCTTTTTATTTGCATGTATTGAATTTTCTATAGAGGCTTGTATGTGATAAACTTGTGAAAGCTCATTTTGGTTTCTTTTCAGTGCCTCTATCTGCTCCCAGGAACTTACGTGTCTCAGATGAGTGGTACAACAGATTGCGTATCAGCTGGGATGCCCCACCTTCAGCAACAATGGGCTACAGAGTTGTCTACAAACCTGCCAGCAGTGAGTCTTTAAATTGATTTTTTTTTTTGTGGTCGCTTCTGATTGAATGTAGTTTTTCCCTCAGTTTTGTTCTTAAATCTATCTATTGCAGTTACAGCCTTGAAAGTGTTATTAAATATGTTGTCTCATTTTTGAATATGAAAGTTTCATAGTCACAGAGTGATGCAGGTTGGAGGGGATCTCTAGAGGTTATCTGGGCCACCTCCCTGAACAAAACAGAGCCAGCCTTGAACAGGTTTTAGTGGACCCTAGCCAGTTGAGTTCATAATATCTCCAATGATGGAGATTTAAAAACTGCTTTAAGCATCACTCCCAGTTTTTTTTGACAACTGTCCCTGGAAGTGTCTTTGCTAATATATAATAAAAATTTCCCATGTTGCAAGATTTGTCTTTTTTCTCCTACATTTTCCTGTATGCCTCTGAACACGTTCTGTCTGTATCTATTTTGTGTGCTTGCATAAGGTAGGTGTAGACAGCAATAGATTGCCCCATAGACTTTGCATCTTAAAGCTGAAAAATCCCAGCTCTTTCAGTCTGTGTTTTTCCATTTTATCATGACTCTGTTTCAGAGACTATGTTTGCTTTTTTCCTGTTCCTCTCTTCTGTATTCTCCTGTTCTTCAACTTCCTTCCCCTCACAATAAAGATTTTCGTTTCTTCTCAGACACTTGACATTTTATTCATTGTCCATTTTGTGTGTGCTGCATCTTTTGCCCACCTGTACATTGCAGCTAGACAAGACATCCAGAATCCTTCAAATTTCTTTAGAAAAACAGAGTCCTCTATTGGCAGCAAATCACAGAAGTGATTTGGATTAAGGGACTGAGACCATTAAGGGACTAAAGTACTTTCCAAAGACAGTACTGCTGCCTGGTTTCTGAAGTGTATCCAGAACAACTAGGGGAGGTGGTAAAGGAGTTGTTTACTATTTTGGTTTGGGAAAGTTTCATTCTTTTCTATTTTCATTATCATTTTTGCACAGTACTAAGTGATGCTGTTGTGTGAGAAGCCCTGAGGGACTGTAGTGTTGGCTGGCATGTGCTGTCCCCCTTGTTGGTCCTGGCACACAGTCAAACTGGGGAGATATTTGGCTGCCTCTTTAGAGTGGTAATAAGTCACTGAAGCAGAACAAAAGGGTCTTAACAGATGCCAGTGTCTAGCTCTGCTTTAATGAATCCCACTGCTGAATTTCCCAAGGGTGTTTGTTGTGTCTTCTTTCCATGCAAGGATCGAGGAGAATGTCTTTGTATTTGTCTGGTTTAAAAAAAACCAAAAAAGCAGTAATTTTAGGAACACTTGTAATTTTTTCTAATTTAGTGGATGAGCAAATTATTTCCTAATTTATTTCATTTTTTGCAGCTCCTGGGCCTGCACTGGAGACCTTTGTAGGGGATGATATTAATACCATTCTCATCCTAAATCTCTTCAGTGGAACGGAGTACAGTGTTAAAGTATTTGCTTCATACTCAACAGGCTTCAGTGATGCCCTAACAGGCGTGGCCAAAACCTGTAAGAATGATTTCATGCTGTTCTGATCTCTACAGGCTGGTTTTCCTTACAACTATGGCTTTCTGCAGCTCCCTGAATGAATTTTCATGAAGACTTTCATGTGCAAACTGTTTTCCTGAAATGAGTCTCCCTTTCTATGACATTGCACCAGGCTTTAAAGTGATGCTGGATGTTAGCAGGAAAGGAATCATAAAGCAGATTTCTTTATTAGCCAAAAATATGTTTGCCTAGTAGTAGATATAAATTTCCTTAATGAAAAATCTATTTAGTGTATTTTTTCTAACTCCATATATAAGATTATTTGCCCTTTATATAGCTAAAGCTCAGTTTTAAATTAGATTTTGACAGAAATTCTTCTGTTGTTATGAATTTTTTTTGTAATAATGGAACTTTTCAGCAGTGTTCATTTTTTAAAGTAAATTTCCTGAAGTTCTAAACTTTTGTTTTTAAGGTTCACTGCTTTTTAAAATTATTCTTTTATATTTTCTTGATGTTTTTAAGCAGCTATAGACATTATTTGTGAGAAATGAATTGGCCTTTGTTTCCCTGTAATTATATTGTATTTTTTTTCTTGTATGTCTTATTAGAGGTATAAAACTTAATTTTTTAAATATTTAATTTTCAGTGTATTTGGGTGTGACGAATTTGGATTCCTACCAAGTCCGCATGACAAGTCTGTGTGCTCAGTGGCAGCTTCACAGACATGCTACTGCTTATAGGGTGGTAGTAGAGTCACTGGAGGGTAAGTTACTAAAAAATTTAATATGCAGCTACAGCCCAGTCCAGAGAATGGAAATGCATATAAATTGTATGCAGTTAGACCTGTAGACTGGCTCCTGAAATACTGGAAATGATGCACAGAAGAGAGGTGTGTACACACTGACAGTTTTGGAATGGAAGCAGCATCCCTGTTTTTTTATGTCAAACACATTGATAACTTGTGCATTTTGTCGGGGACTTTCAGTAGAAGAAAGGTGATTACCTGCATTTTTCACTGCTGTGAGGAACAAAAGATGGATAAGGATGAACTGAATACATCAAAATTTCTAAATATACCACCAGACGTAGCTCTGTAGGATTAGGAGAGACAGGAGAAGAGGGCAGAAGGGTAGAAAATCTCTGAATGAATCCAAATCATGCTCACCCGAATGATTCTCATCAGAATCAGAAGGATATCCAGTTTTGTTAGTTCTCAGAAATTCTGTTGATGTTTCACTGTGGCTTATAGTAGTAATTTTAACTCATGTGGTTAAAAATGATGCTGTTTTATGCAGTCACACAAAGTGTCTTGATGCTTTTAGCACAGAGCGTATATAGAGGGTAAATTACAGCCTCTTCAGCCTCACTGATTCTCAGGTGTAGCCAGAAGACATCATGGAGAAGTCACTCTTTGTGCAGAACAACTCTCTTATCCCAAGTAGACATCAGTGGTCTTCTGACTGGCGGCAAATTAAAACCTTGGCTAACTTGAGAGAAGTGCACTTAGTAACACTTAATGGGCTATGTTAGAGGTATCATGAACAATAACGCTGATCTTGTGGCAAAAAAGTCATGACCTTTCTGTGGAATGGCAAGTGGATGGTGATAAGGTTTATTTGAAGCCCTGAAATACAGACAAGCTATTCAGATAGCAGAGATCTTGGCTCACGCAAGACAGTACAGACATCCCCCTCATCTGGGAGCTAGCCAGCATTCTAATTCCTTCATATAGAACTGCCAGAATTGTTTTAGCTGAGCTAAAAGCACCTAAATGTGAGCAGAAAAACCTAGAGTGTGAACAAGTGTTTCTTATTAATATCTGTTCTGAAGGGATTTGATTATCAAATTGCTTATATGTCTGGTTCAGACAGTGATCAAATATTTTTATACTAGTGTAACACCTGAGAAGTATTGAATGACTGTTTGTCGTTTTCTTATATACTCTGTAAAATGTGAGATCAGTTGCTTGTATTTCATGTCTTCCTGCTGCAGATTTTAAATGGTGATAAAATTTTTCTTATTAAAACATGCCTTATGCTATTTCCAGTACCCGGCCTCTTTCTATTGTCAGCGTATTTTCCAGTTCTGAATTTCACAGAATCAGTTTTGGAACCCTGTAAATAATAGCATTTCCACGGCATTAGCCTTCTTGCAAAGTGGTTTCTAGTGAGAGCTGGAATATGATACCTACTTCAGTCTCTCTTGCTGTGACCAAGCACATTAGAGATGCTGAGAACCAGAGGCATAGTTAAAGGATGCCATAGAATTACATAATGCAACAATTCCTCGTTAGACTCTGATAATTTAGGACTCGATCCAAAGCCCATTCATGACAGTGTTAGTGATTTTTATTGCCTTTAGTGCGTGGGGCAAAATTAATCTTTTTTTCCTGGGGATGTTTGACACATTCCTCAGCTCCTACTTCGTATGAAGAATGAAATGTTACAGAGGCCTGTGCACAGAGGTCAATTTCCCAAAGTAAGGCAGCATTAACTTGTGTAAACCTCTCACCCTTCATATGCTGTCACATACCCTTATTTATTATTTAAAATACATGATTCAATAAAACAGTAAAAAAGTGGGTTTTTTATGGTTTCTTTTGTAATTCCAGATGGAAAAAAGCGAGAAGTAAATCTTGGTGGAGGGACATCTAGACATTGTTTCTTTGAGCTGATGCCTGGAAGCAAATATAAAATCAGTGTTTATACACAGCTTCAGGAGCTGGAGGGCCCTGCTGTGAGCATCATGGAGACAACATGTGAGTAAAACAGGAGACAGAGTTCAGCCAGCAGCAGTAATGCTGGAGTGCTTCTCGTGATCTGCTCTTTGCCCACATATCTGCTATTCCTACACAGTTTCCTTTAGCTGAGCTATTAATTTTTCAAGTACATTTTGACTCCTCCACAGAGATGCAGGATTCTAACACCACTGCTGTGAATTAATTAAGTCACATTCAACAATTCTATTTGACTTAATAACACAAGGAGGATAGTTTAGTTTTCTTTGTGAAAAGTCCCACTATAGGATACTCTGAAAATCATTGACTTCGGGGGAAAAAAAAATCAGAAAAATGAAGCAAACAGAGAAAGTTTTGTTCTTGAAGGTCTTGTTATTCAATAAAATTAACTAGTGTTTGAATAATTTACAGTTACATGGGACCTTGAAACCAAATTTATTTAAGTATGTTGAAACCTACCAACCAACAAACTGACCAATCAAGCTTTTTAATTATTATTAGTAGTAGCAATACAAGACAGGCAAAAAAACTCCCTCATAGCTGTATATAAAGGCAAAATCTGCTATCATGAATTCAAAGGTGCTAAATAAAGTCCTTGCACTCAGAAAAGCTGTCAATCAGTGATTGGCAGCTAGGTCTCTGCAAGGTTGAAATTCCAAAGTCAGTTTTCAGGAGAGGAGTGAAGGACATTTTCAGAACACATAAAGCAACTTTAGTAGAAGTTGCTGAAGACAACAGAGGCACAATCCTGTTACAGTTGTGGTCAGAGCTGCATTTCTGTCTGGAAGCATAGCATGATCTTTGATCAAATTCAGAAAAGTCTTCATCAAGGCAAACTGTGATCTGCTCTGAGTGCAGGCACTGGCTTGTTTTTGGTCTCTTGTCTTTTCATTTTGGAAAAATGGATTGTAGGATTAAGATCTTCTTCTTTCCAGGGTGAATAAAGACCTACTTTCTGTTACAGAAGACTTTGGTGAGAAAGGAAAAGGGCAAGGACCTTTTTTCAAAACGAATTATGTATTCTAGGTCAAGAGTAGTGCTGGCACATGGTCTACTACAGTGGGGAATCTCAAAAAGGGGCAGTTCCAGCAGTAGTTCAGTTGTATTATTGTATCATTCACACTGAATATAGAGCCATTAATTGTTTTGTATAAGTAATATTCTCTTTCATGTGACACTTCTTGCATGCACTCATCTACATTTCTCTCCAATTGCATAGCTAGTTGATTAGAGATAATGAGGGGGTTTTTAAATGTGGATATGAGTAGAAAATGCTGCTTAGTAAAGATATTCACTTTTAAGCATGTTTGAATATTCCTTCTTTTATTCTCCAGTACCATTTCCTACTCAACCACCAACAACACCTTCAACACCACCTCCACCACCTACAATCCCACCTGCAAAAGAGGGTAAGTGCTACATGTGTGAGTTTATAATAATTTTAAAGTGTCGATGCAATGTTTTCCACTCCTGATGGTACTTCAGGCCCGTGGGGAACAGCTCTCACAAGGCATTTGCTGTAGAAACACTGTTAAAGCAGCTGACTTAAATTTAATGAGCCAAAAATTTGACATCATTATTGTACTGTTAAAATTTGCTGAAAGGGTGGTTAATAAATGTGACACTTCCTTTTTCCAAAACTCCTTAACCATACATATTTTGTGACTGAAGCAGACATCCTAGGATAATTAAATGTCAAAAGCAGCATTATTTTAAAACATGTCTACTTTAGGTAATGTGAAAAGTATGGGCCATGTTAAGAATCTCTTCTTTAAATGCAGACTTCCTTTTATTATTATTTGAATGCATAGTGTTTTTTAGACAGTTTCATAATATTTCTGTAAGAGGAGCATTATTAGTGGAGAATGAGGATCAAATACATCAGCTTGCAGTCAGTGGACCAAACTGACATGTAGAAATGGAGAATTTAACCCACAAACTGAGGGAAAAAAGATCTTGTGTGTGTTTAGAACTACATAGGAACAGATAATGAGGGATCTTTGTATCTAAGGAGTAATCAATAAAAAATGAAAAATACAGGCTTGTATCTTCTTGTCCTATTGTCTGGATTTAGATGAACTGTCAAGATGAAATATGCTGAAAAACAATTTTGGTTTGAGATAGCTTCCTTCTGACCCCAAGCAATAGATTTGGATTATGTGGAGTGCTGAAGGTTCCCAGTTCCCATGGAAGAGTGAGCAACTTGTGTGAGCAAATGTACAGCTCTTGCAGGCCGTTTTGCCTCAGAGTGTGCTGGAATAAGATGAGATGGGTGAAACCTGCATTGCTCCTACACAGTGCAGTTGAAGTGCATTAGGCACTGCAGACCTTAGAGTAATTTTTTGAATGGAATAGTTTCCCAGTGGGAACCTCCACAGCTGAAATTCTGTCATCTTTCTTACTGTGCCAGCTATGAGTCTGGCATTGCATAAGTTCATGAGTGACTTTACTTAAAAACCTAAATAAGTATAGAAATCATTAGCCAGACTTAAAGAACCATCAAAGTGTGTTCTGTGATAGGATCTACTGGTGAAGACAATTCTCCCTCGCAGAGCTCAGCTGGTTCTACACCTGCACTGAAGTCAATGCCAGCAAATCTGTTGGCTGAAGCAAAATTCACTAACATTAAACAAGGGTTTTTCATGATGGTTGCATTTTCTGAAGTGATTTATGAGATTTCATGAGGAGCTAAGGCATTGCTCTAATTCCAAAATTTTTACTTTTCTTCCTCAGTGTGCAAAGCAGCCAAAGCTGATCTGGCATTCCTGGTGGATGGGTCATGGAGTATTGGAGATGACAATTTCAATAAGATAATTAACTTTCTCTATAGCACTGTTGGAGCTTTGGATAAGATTGGTCCTGATGGAACACAGGTAATCAACGTGTGCAGAGATGGAGAGTGCATGGACTTGGCAGGGTATTTTAGACTAGACCAAAAGTTAAATGAATCAAGAAGTAACTGACATAATTTCACAGTTCCGTGAAAATATAAATTGCTCTAGGTCAGTATCTTTTTTCAATACCTTTTTTCTTCAGCCCGTATGTTAAAATTCACAGTATAAATTTTGGTAGCATGAGGGATAAGTACAATTTCAGTCTCGTCTAATTCTAATTACATTTAAGTTTGTTAATATTTTGGTACTCACTGTAGTGTTTATTTATAAATAAGCTAAAAATAGCATTGATAAGGAGAATTAAAGATTCTGTTATTTTTAATCATGCACTCTACAGGATCTACAGTGCTTGAAGTAAAATTTTCAATGATTGTTCCTTTTGTGTATTTATTTAGAGAGGTGATCCAGGACACGTTATTGGCAAATATGGTACTGTTTTAAGTGTCACCTGTATAATATGTGGTTTGGGATCTTATTGGAAATTAATTTTAACTTGTCCAAACCCCGAAGAATACTTAGTTTTCTACTGTTTCAGGCTATACAGCTGTTTTTCCAGAATATAGTTAATAGGGCTTTAGAAATTTTGGCACAAGTTCAAACACGATAGCTGCTTTTAAATCGGGAATCACTTATGGAATATGAAAATCAATATATGCCTTGTGAGTTCTAGGGGTTTAGTGTACAGTCTTGCAATAGGGGGTCTTAACTCATGTAGTGTCATATTTGACAGAGGCAATAGTTCAAAATATATTCCTGGATGTTTCTATTACTTGCTTCAGTCTTGTTCCCTATTTTAAGTTACTTATGTGCAGTTATTAATTTGTGGAGACTGAATTAAGTCCCAGCAGTTCTGATTATGAATAAATGCACACATGTGAGCAGCTGTAACCAGGATTCTGCTTTTGGGCTCGATTATGCTTTGACTTCTGCCAAAGAAGGGTATTACTGTTCTTATCCTGTTTGCTGCAAAATGAAACCAGAAAGTGTTAGACGGTTGCCAAGGTTGCAGAGAGAATAAAATCAAACTTTATTTGTAAAAGCTTTCTTAAGAGAAAAAAAAATCTGGCTTCAATTTAAGGATGAAGCAAAATTACAAGATAAATCCTTGTCTTAAGTGCTCAGATTCACTTACTTCTTGCTTACACAGTGGGTGGTGCTTTTGTAATGAACATCTTCTATGTGCACAGGTGGCAATAATTCAGTTTAGTGATGATCCCAGGACAGAATTTAAATTGAATGCATACAAAACAAAAGAGACTCTTCTTGAAGCCATTCAGCAAATAGCCTACAAAGGAGGAAATACAAAAACAGGTGAGAAAGGTCTTGATTGTACTGCAGATTTTTTTTCCCTGCTTCTCTAAGCAGTATTTCTTTCCCATGTGCAAAGTGATTTAATTAATCACTGCAAAACCACTGATAGCATGCTGTCTCCACACTGGAGAGGAAAGGTTGGGCTCTGAAGGTAGAAAATCTTTGCAATCTAGAGTTTACATGCTTCAGCTCCTACTGCTGCATATTCACCCACTGACCAACAGTGATTACAAGAATCAGGGAGGCAGGGAGAGGGGCAGGAGGGGAAAAGAAAATTAATATGGGGGTAGTGGTAGGTAGAATGGGGAGTAATATGAAATCTGCTTGGCAAGTGAGGAGAAAAGTGAGAAAGGGGAGAGGGTGGGAGGGAGCTTGCAAAGCGTGTAGAAAAGTGGAGAAAGTGAAGGGTCTGTTTGGTTGTAAGCCAGGACAGTTAAGCCTCTGTGGGATGTTTAAGATTGGGATGGGGAAAGACGTCTGTTAAGGTTGCATTTTAATTAATCTGTTAAGATAGCTTTCTGATATGAAGAAATTGTAGATGGAGGTTGAAAGGATTAAAAAATGTTTTAGTTGGAAACTGTATGTTTTATTTTTTTTTGATCTGCACAGAAATTTTTTGCAGCTGTTTCATTGCATCCAGTTTCAGCATTATCAAAATAATTTTCCATTTACTAAATTCTCAGTTGTTAATGTAGATAGTGAACTACAGTCCAGGAAAGGAAAGTTTTGTTATCTCTGACCCAGCCTGCAGCTAACTACCACTCACTGCCCACCTCTAGCCCTGGTGGGATAAAAGGGTAAAGCCTGTGGGCTGAGACAACAGTTTCATAATTGAAATAAAGTAAAATGCAGTAATAATAATAGTGAATAAATGGGGTATAACAAACAGAGAGAGAGAAACCCCAAGAAAAACAGTTGATGCTCAGTGCAGTTGCTCACCACCCGCTGACTGATGCCCAGCCCATTCTGGAGCAGGGATTGGTCCCTCCTGGCCATCTCCCCCAGTTTATTCACTGGGCAGGATGCTCTGTGGTACCGAGTATCCCTCTGGCCAGTGTGGGTCAGCTGTCCTGTGCACACTCTCCTCCAGTCTCGTGCAGCTGCTCAGGGGCAGAGAGTGAGACACTGAAAAGTCCTTGACTCGGCGTGAGCACTGCTTAGCAACAACCAAAACATCATTATCAACATTAGCCTCACATGGAGTCCAAAACTCAGCACTGTACCAGCAATAAAGAAGAAAATTAAGTCTATCCCTGCTGAAACCAGGACACCCACACAAACCACATTCATGATCTTCACCTTCTGGACTGAAAAAAGGATGGATGGCCAAAGCCATGGAAACTTGAAACATTACAGTCAAAATCAAACTTTTCTAAACCTTGATTTTAATGACTACAGAATGAACTAATTTACAGAGTACTCAGGACTCAACAGATTCCTCTTTTTTATGTGTGTCTAACATGAGAAGCCTATAGAAATCAGGTTTATATTACAGTCAATGTCAATTTTTGTGTTACAGGCAAAGCCATTAAACATGCACGAGAAATCTTATTTACAGGAGTGGCAGGCATGAGAAGGGGCATTCCAAAGGTTTTGGTTGTCATTACTGATGGGCGATCACAGGATGATGTGAACAAAGTCTCCAGAGAAATGCAACTAGATGGTAAATTGTGTGGCTTTAAACATGATTCACATGTTCTTTTTTTTCTCATAAATTGCATCTACATAAGTGTGGGCATGAGGTAAGGATATTTTTGTCCAGATTTTCAGTTTTAAAAAAAAACAGCAATTGCTGAAAAATACAGAATATCACTAGGATATGGTTAGGTGCTAAAATTATGTAGTAGTCAATGGAATTGTTCCCAGAATGAAGAAGTTGGAGAATGTGATCCTGAGAATCTGGATTGTCATCTATAAAGCATAGTCTTGTGGTTATGAGCAAATTGAACTATTTTGTTTTCTACACAAGGGGTCCATTGAAAATTCTTATACTGTTTCTTACCTGCTCTCTTGTTACACTAATTACCTCTAGGAATTTTTAAAGGTACAAATCAGCTTTAAGCAGCCACATCATGTTGTGAGTCTAAGTGTAAGAACTGGGTTAATTTTTGTAGAAGTTTCTATCAAAACCCAAATGGCACAGTGTGCCTGCCACCTGGAACAAAACTAAAGGATGGAAGAAAAAAACAGTCTTCCTTTTAATGTGAGGTGACCTAAGGAGAAACTGCATTTATGCCTTTTATTTGCTTTTAGCTTTGACAGCTCCCAGTGTATTTTAGTGATTTCTGAAACCAAATGTAATTGTCCAGTTTGACCACCTCCTTGTTTTGTTGCTAGTTGCTGAGTGTAGGGGCCTCATAAATAAAGCATATGACAAAATAGTGGGCTTGCACGACCTGTTTTAAGTAGCAATCAAGTAAACCATGTATTTGTGAATAAATTTGAGCTTGTGTCTCAGCCAAACAAAAACCATTCATCTCTCAGGTAAGGTTTGCAGTTGCATTATTGGCTCCTGCACTGGGAATGCCCTCCAGAGAAGATGCCACTTGGTGAGGGTTCACTTGTTGGGCTTTGGTTCCAACTTCTTCCCTCCCATTTCCTCTGGAGAGCTGCACAGTGAGGCTGGAGCAGGTACTGATGGGCATCTGTGATGGAGGCTGGCACAAAGAGGTGCTGATCTTGGATGAGACATGAAGACATTGCTCTAATGTGTTAAGTCAAAGTTCTGTTATGTTAAAAGCTCTGCAGAAGGTGATGAATGCCCATGGTCCTCATTCAAACTTAATATTGCCTGACTGGAATAAATTTGTGACTGAGCCATGCTAGAACAGTATATCCATTAACTGTATTTAGCCTGATGTAGAGAGGTTTTCCCCTTCATCTCTTATGGAACGGAAAATGTTGAAAAACTTATGGCTCTTTTGTTGCTCCTGAAACATGTAGGGTACAGTTTCCATTTCATTTAAATCTTTTAAGTCAGGCTCAAATTTTGAAAAATATTAATGCTAAATATATAGAACAGATTTAGTTCAGTTAAATTGCTGATGAAATGTGACTGCATTTATTTCAGTGCTCACTCATGAGGCAGCACTGCTTTAAAATCATATATATTCACTAACACATGGCACAGAAAAAATCTGTACAGGACCTGCAGGAAATTAATTTCTCTACTTTGTATTTATTCATGTACTTGATACATGGATATTTTTGAGTGATGCAACATAGCACTGAATGAGAGAAGCATTTAAATGTATGCTCAAACTTTAAACTACTGAGTAGTTCTATATGTTCAAGAAAACATTTAAGGTTTAACTTTAATTAACTAATTAATAATAAATAGCCAGAAGAAATCTTTCAAAGATAATATTTTACCTTTACTTTAGATAACATAAGTGAATTTTCATGTGCTATAGGATAATAATAAAATGTCCACGTTTGTGTTTAATCAGGAAAGGATTCATTGCAAATACTGTTATGTTCATGTTGTATTTCCACTCTCTAATGTTTCATAGGAGTGTTTTTTTTGTTGTTGTTTTACAGGTTTTACCTTTTTTGCTATTGGAGTGGCTGATGCTGATTATTCTGAATTAGTTAATATTGGCAGCAAGCCCAGTGAAAGACATGTCTTCTTTGTGGATGACTTTGATGCCTTTACAAAGATTGAAGATGAGCTGATCACTTTTGTTTGTGAAACTGCATCAGCAAGTTAGTCATTTTGATTTATGTTTGTTTCTAAAATAGCTGCTAAATACTGGGAAGATTGGAACTATTAATTTTCTATTAAGACATATTCTTGATATTTTTAAAATAATTTACTGCTGACATTATCATTCTCATGTTATTTCCACAAAAGATACGGGAAATGATGGTGTTGTGGCTTCAAAATAATGAATTGGTCTTTTTTCCATAAAGCCAGAATACAGCCACTGGTTGTCAAAAATTCATTTCAGATTTTGTTGACATTTCAGAACAATAAAAGATAGTATTTTATTTTCTAGGCTACTGTAACCCTCTGTAGGAGTACTGCTAGCTGTATTCATTGTTACTCAGGTCACGTGGTTAATTTATTAATAGAGATACAATTCTTAATGTTTTTGTTATGAAAGTAGATGAGTTGTAGCCTAAACAAAAGCATAAAACACACTCAAATTCTGAAATCTGTGAGTAAGCCACTCTTCCATCTCTTTACGAAAATTAAGGGACACATTCCCTTAAAGAGCAACACTTAATGATTATTGCTCAGTAATTCACATGCTTTTAAATGTGCTCACAGTATATTTCCTTGTGTATAATCCAGGAAGGAGGTACTGTGTAGCTGATTGGAATAATTTGTGATTGTAAGGAGTCCTTGTGGACAGGGCTGTGAGTTATCATGAGACTCTGAATTGTCAGAGCTGGTAAGCAAAATCATGTTGCTTCTGAGCCATTAATTCTGAGATTTTGAGCATGAACTCTACTTTCAATGGTAGAGAGAATTACAAACATTGACAGTACTCGACAGTATCATTTCTTGGTCACCTGTGCTTGTTTTCTAAAAGTGATCTTCAAATGTGAGTATCCTGGGGTGGCATATTGGGCTGATATGCTGCTTTAGGCTTGTTGATTTCCCTTTCCTGAAATATATTAGTGACGTTTCTTCCCTGCTGAAGGAAATGTATAAACCAGATTTACAGCTACTTAAAATGCAAGCACACATCTTAAGGACTGTTCTGGTTTCTCTTGCTCATGAAAACTATTGTGGAGTTTGAAAAGATACAGAGAATGACAGCTGAAGTACTTGAACTTGAGATGGGTTAGGCTGGAGAAGCTCAGAGAGAATTAGGGGACACTTTGTTATACCCCAATGAAGGTCATACTTTATTTTATGCAACGGGCAATGAATTTGTTGCTTTTTTTTAAAGCAAATTTTAAATTGCTGAAGAGGGTGTGAAGGCATGTTTATAGGGAGGATTAGACAAATTAATGGATAAGAAATCCATAAAAATGGATCATATGGAGCACACAGGGAGCACCCCTCAATATCTCTGCTACAACTCTTGGGGATCCTTGAGAAACATCAACAGAATGGAGTAGAAAGTGACCAAGTTTGCATGTCCTTCCTATCCAGCATGTCCTTTTGCTGCTCTTGGGGGTAGAGTGCTGAGTTTAGGGCTGAGTGCCTGATTGTTCTGACTCAGTGAGACATCTCTTGTATCCTTAAATGTATCTTTGTTTCTTTTGCAGCCTGCCCACTGGTAGTTAAAGATGGCAATAATTTTGCAGGTACAGTGTTTTTGTGTTCATTTTTGTTTCTGATTTATGGAATCATTTTCATCACATTATTTTCACAGTATTGGGCAATACATTTCTCTTCATGCTAAAAGGCAATGAAATTCTTAGATAGAATTGGCAATGTCTTTTTTTGTTTTTTGTTTTTTTTTGTTTTTTTTGTATCCTCTAATGCAGTATTAATTTCTGTTAATAAAATACACCTTTTGATGTCTTCCAGGATTTAAAATGATGGAAATGTTTGGTTTGGTTGAAAAGGAGTTTTCAGCTGTGGAAGGCGTTTCCATGGAACCTGGTACATTTAATGTTTTCCCATGTTACAGACTGCACAAGGATGCTCTGGTATCCCAGCCTACCAAGTATGTATTCAAATATAAATACTCAAAA
Organism: Regulus satrapa; assembly: GCA_013396955.1. Lineage (NCBI taxonomy): Eukaryota > Metazoa > Chordata > Aves > Passeriformes > Regulidae > Regulus > Regulus satrapa. The sequence continues at coordinate 433,234 of VWZN01018325.1, forward strand.
ACCACACAAAGATAATTTTCTATTGCAGTTAATTATTCATTTCAGGGACTAGTATTTTTAAGTCAGAAGAGCAGAGGTGCTAGTGCATATCTGTGTTATACTGATGAACAGGAAGAGTGTATGGTGGTCTGACACTTCAGCCAGTTTAATTCAAAAATAACAATTGTAGGTAAAAGCAGGTAAGCCCACTGGCTATTTTGCTTTTCCCACGAGCCAGTTTCAGGCTGATGTCCGCGGAGCACCTGGCAGTTTCATGCAGGCCTAAGTCTGGGCAGATTCCAGTCTGCAGCACTTTGTGAAAGGTGCTTCTGGGATGCAGGTTGGAGTTTCATAAAGTTTAGCATGTCTCTGAAGCAAGGGTCAGAATGAGAGCCCACTTCAACTATCCTCAGTCCCTTTACTGCAGTCTATGTCCAGCCATTGGTTCCAAAGGAAGATTAATCCCCTCGTGTTGAAGTGAGTCTGTGTGAACCCCATCTCGAACCTTGCTGGGAGGCAGCACACACCTCTCAGCCACAAGGGCTGTATCTTGTGAGGGCTGTGGAGGAGGCCATGCAGAATCCCTTGATGGCATGTTTACAGTCACTACTCAGAGAGGAAGTGATGGAAACCCTGTTTCTTGTATGAACAGTGTCTGTGTGGTGTTGGGCTCCCCTCAGTCCAGATTCCTGCTTTATATTAAGTGGCACCAGGGAGAAGCAGTGGCTCTGATGGATTACACATGGGAAAGTATAATGAAAAATATTCTTTAGCTAAGATAAATAAGAAAGAAAAACAGTGGCACATTGAAGGTTTATATTGTCAATCATAGCAGTGTGTGATTATTCTGTTGTGTCCCAGCTGGAGCTGTACTTATTGGTGCTGTTTCACATTCTCCTTGTTTTGTTTCCTGCTGGGCCTAGATGGACTGAGCTGTTGTGGGATTAGCGTTCCTCCTCTCTTTTTCTCTTTCTGCTTCTTTCTGATTGGATCTGCTGCACTTACATGCTATTCTCTAGCTGCCACCCCAGCCCAGTGTTACTGCTTCATTAGGCTTTCACTCCTTTTCGTGGTTCAGAGAACACCTTTCTCTTGATGATCCACAGGTATGTCTGAAAAATACCACTTGGCTTTATCACCTCATCTGTGTGCTGAATGCCATTAATTTTATTCTCCTTTTTGAGCTCTGTATCTCCAAACCTTGTGTTTAACCCACCCTGCTTGTGAATTGGCTTTCATTCTTGTACAATAGATACACCATAAAGGCTTTTTTCTTTCACCTACTGAGTTCCCTCTCTTTATGGGAAATGGGCAGTGTAACATCACATTTAATCTTCTACTGACACTGTAGAGAACATATTGATGATATATCATGATAACTCTCTTTTCAGCATGATTCATACCTATATGTCTTACGGATATACACTTACGAAGGAATGGAGAAAATATTTGGGGAAAATAAACTGTTGGAATAACTCTTGAGACATCTTTCAGATCTCCTTACTATTATTTTAAAGTATCAGACTAATTAACATTTAACATATAGTCAGTTGTCTCAGACACTTGTCCAAATATTTCACTTTGGGATTTGACAACAAATAATTAAATTAAATTTGAAGTAAGAAATAAGGAATTTTTGGCAATGGCATAAAATAAAGTACATCTTTGGTGTTATAAGCTTCTCTCTTCTGCAAAAACTTTGGGAAACCAGATGGTATTTCAGTATGTGATCTCTTCAGACTTCAGTTTCTTTTGTGTTGGCTTTGCAATGTATAAACTCTATTCTCTATATTTTATAAAGCTTCCAATAACAGTCTGTCACTCCTAATTTTAATCCATTTATAATGGTTTAATGAAAAGGACATGTCTATTGAGACTGGTCTTCCAAGCAATTTCCATTTTCATTGTCTCTTAAGTCAGACAATTGCAAAAGTCTTGAGAGTAGCTACTGTTTATTAAAAGCTTTAAATATAATTAATTTCAGCTTTTCTTCCAACTGAACTCTGATCTGATCTTCAAATAAAAAAAAAAAAAGTAAGTTTTTAAGGTCAGTTTTGTGAATTTCAGGGGAAACAATAACTTTTACTTTATTTATAAGTATTCTTTTAGAATTACCAAGTTTAGTAGATTTTTTAAACATGTATTACTTGTCAGTCTTGATTTGTAAGGAAATACACAGAGCAATAGAAAGCATTTCAAGTAAAATTCTGATTAGTAAATTACCAGCTTTAATGTTGTTTCAGTTTCAAAGACATTCTTTCTCTTACAGATACTTGCATCCTGAAGGTCTCCCTTCTGATTACACCATCACGTTTCTCTTTCGGATACTCCCGGACACACCTCAGGAGCCATTTGCTCTGTGGGAGATTTTAAATGAAGCATATGAACCACTGGTTGGAGTTATTTTAGACAGTATGTGTCTTATCAGTGATTTTAATTGTACAAATGATTAATTCTGTGTCTAGCTTTATTATTGCCAGTGTTTCAATCTGCAACTAGAACAACCACCTGAACCTGACAGGTTCTCTCTAATGCATGGTTTTTAGATTCAATTGAAATGAATTTCATTTGGAGTTGGAGTCAAATTTTGAGTTAACTGCTTTAAACTGGATTCAAAGGATCTATAATCAGTGCAATTTGATACTCATCAAGTTTGTGGTACTCATTTGAGGCACTCATCTGCTTTTAAAATTTCCAATGCTTTGAACCCGATTCAGATAAAATCTGTCTTGATAAAAGCCAGTGGTCCTGGGAACATATGTAAAGGAAGTGGAGTCTGGTGAAAAGCAGAGTTAAAACCACAGACATCAACCTTTGATAGTTCTTAATTTCTGCTTGGTTTTGCTTTCCCAATTGTGGAACAGGGATTGTAATTTACAAGGTTTTACTGTTGAAAAGATGAAGCTACTGTGATACCTGTTCTTCACAGCTGCCAGTTTTTTCACCTTGAAATAGGTGGGAATAAGGCATTTAGATGGTTTGAGGAAGGCTTTTTCTTGTCCAGCTCCCACAGAGAGCTAATGGGAGAGTAGAACCAAGTCGACCTGGGTGAGGTAGACTCAGAAGTGCTGGTCCATCCTTCTTGTCAAATCAGGAAACAGAATTGTTACTTCCAGGTCAGTGGGGTGTTTAGGAATGTGATTTACTAATATTTGAGCTATCTTTGGTCTGCTTTGTTAAATGCAAATTGACTCTTTCAAGTATTGTATTGGGACTTTTCTTTAACACAGAGCCCTTAATTTTGATCTCATACAGATGGTGGAAAAACTCTGACTTTCTTTAACTATGACTACAAAGGAGATTTTCAAACTGTGACTTTTGAAGGTCCTGAAATAAGGAAGATATTTTATGGGAGTTTTCATAAGGTTAGTAATAGCAATGGGGGAAAAAGGCAGTCCGAAAAAAAGCTTGTGAGTTTTCAGTGTTTCAAAATCATGTTTCATGAGGTCAAAAAAAATGTGCCAAGGAAAGTGTATTTTGCATCACCTACCTTACTGTCATAAGTCTTTGCAGTATTAGATTAATATTAAACAAATCATACTTTGTCACAAAGCTGATATGTTCAGTTTTCATCTCATAGTTTTTGCCCATGTTTTAGAGTTCATTTAAAAATACATATAGTGAAAAGTAATTTAGAAACAAATCAGCCTTTCCTTTCAAGACTTGGATTGGCAGTGTCAATCAAAATAAATGTTCCAGAAAATAATTTGTTTTTTCATCAGTTGTAGTTTTAAAATATGTTTTAAAAGCTATGCTACATTGAGCTTTCTTTTGTTATTTGAGAATTTTTAACATTCTTTTTGAAAGCAGCCACCGTCTGCTGGGATTGTAGCACCTATTTGTTGTCAAGGGTAATTTTTTCCCTGACTTTTTCCCTGATGTTTGGATCTTTCCTTAACAAAACAAACAAAACCCAGACAGGACAGTTGTAGCTAGTCCTCCCTACTGGGAGTGTGTCTGTTGCATCAGTGAGGGACAACAGAGTGTGATCAAGGCAGAAAGAAAGAATTTAGTTGTTCTTTCTCTACTGCATTTGATGTGATTTGGTTTGATTTTTTCAGTGTAAAAACTTCCCTATGACAGCTTTTGTTGTCAATGTATAATTTAGAAACAAAATTTTACTGCTTAGTTTTGGCTTTTTCAAGTGGCTGACTATAATGTCTGTATTGGTGAAATCCAATGCTCTGTTCAAAGATTGACCACATAAATCAAGGGTTCTATGGGATCTGAGTGGTATATGAACATTGTGTAGATCTTCTGTTGGGGCAAATTATTTACTTATTGAATAAATTATGTAAGTTGCAAATTTATTTGCAGATGTTCCAGAAGTAGAAAAATAAACTGAAATCATTAAACAGATTACAATCATAGAAAAATTCAGGTTGGAAGGGACCTCTAGAGGTCATGTAGGTTATTTGCTTTGGAGTGTTCTTTGAGTTTCATTAGCAAACATAGAATTATTTGGAGCTCATTTCACAGAACCACCTCCCTTTTCCCAAGGAAAGAGCACATATATCCCATAAGGTTCTTTGTATATTACAGCATCTTCTCTTTTGCTTAGCTGCATGTTGTTATCAGCAAGACCACAGCCAAGATAATTATTGACTGCAAGGAAGTGGGCGAGAAGACCATTAATGCAGCAGGGAATATTAGTTCAGATGGCATAGAAGTGCTGGGGAGGATGGTGAGATCCAGAGGACCAAGAGACAATTCTGCACCGGTGAGTGGAACACTAACAACTCTTTCCAACATTTTAAATATCACAAAAAAAAAACTTTTTGGGAACTTTGCAGTAATATTTAGCATGAAGCAAAGTGAATTAATATTCTAAATATTAATGCCTCAGCATTTCAGAAAGTCTGCAAATCCTGCAGTGGTTGTCAACTTGGGCACAATCTATTTTTTATTATTTTAATAAATGAAATTTTAAGGTCATCATTGTTGAAATTTTATTCTCAAAAAAAAAATGTAAACACAGCTGATACATTCAGATAGGACTTGTGTTCCAAAAATAATTACGTAGAGTAATATAATGTATAACTCCTTTGCTTGGAATTACTGAAACTTTGGGTTTTAAATTTTTTTTGTAATTACTCCCCATGTCTGTTATTTCCTTTGAGTCTTTGTTAGCCCCTTAATTCAATTGTTCTCTAAAAAAAATGAACTGGTTCAGCACAGGCTGTCCCCAAAAGCTCCCATCTTAGCATACCTATCTCTTTTATAATATAAGATATTTTAAGTGTGAAAGGTTTCCCCTCCCCCAGTTAAAGGGCTCATTCATTCCTCTGAAATTATTCCCTAGAAGTAGTAACTGATTATTCTTTTTGCATAGCAACCAATGAGAGTGTTTCCATTTTGTTTTGTTTGGGGGAGTTTGACTTTTTTGTGCCTAGTAGTGTTTGCTAATTTTCCTTAAACTTTCTTGACCCTAGAATGAGTTTAGCAGAGAATGTGAACCTTGAACCAAGGCTTGATTTGAATAGGACCAAGGTTTCAAATATGTATGTACTTGTTAATATATGAACATACTCTTGTTTAGTAAAAAATAAGCCCTCAGAGTATGTCTCTGTACAAAAAGAGCTTTTAGGACTCAGATTGATGGATAATAATTATATGAAGCCTGGAAAGACAATTACACAGAGGAGCCTTTGTAGTCACATTCCAATAGAAACAGAAAAAGACAGACTTAGGAAATCTTGGAATTAGAGAAGGCTTTGTAAAGAAGTGGAAAGAAATGTGTCTTTTGTTAGAATATAGGAATCTATACAAAAAAATTCAGACTGCCCACTCACTGAAAAATTTGATTTTGTTCAAATGAACTGTAAAGCTGGTGTAAGATTAGAAATGTGTAGATGAAAATGAAAATTCTTCAGTAGTCTTAAGCTGTCTTCTTGTATTACCATATATACTAAATTAGAAACAAATCAAGAAAGCACCCAAATACCATCCTCTGAAGTCTCCATTCTGCAGACTTTATTTTTATTGAGTTGTTCTTCTTTGAACAGTCACATTTAAGACATGAATGAGCTGATTTCCTACCCCAAAATTTGGAGGACATCAAAGGAATCTAGTAGGAGGCAGGATAGAGATTCTCAGGACAGCTACTAGATTACTAGATCTCCTCATTTTAGAGATGCTTATTACATAAAATAAAAGTAAGCAGGCAGTTACTTTGAAACAAAATTGTGGATATTTTGTTCTAATTGTATTCACATGGAACAGTTTAACCTTCTGAGAATGTTTTTAGTGTATTTTTAAAATGATTCAATACAGATCAGTCATTAGATTTTTGCCAGATTTCAATTTTGATGAAATTGTACCAGAGTGTTCTTTCCCATCAATGTATATATACAGTGTGCAATGGTAAAATGAACAGACAGAGATAGATTAGATAGATAGATAGATAGATAGATAGATAGATAGATAGATACATACATACATACATACATACATACATACATACATACATCAAAAAGGGGATTAGACTCAGCGTGTTTAACTCTTTTAACATTCCTGAACGAGTTATCTCAGGATTAGAGTGTAGGGAATGAAACCTGACTGGGACCTGCAGTAATACTTTCTCTTCCTTCGTTTAATGCAAAGTTCAACTTTAAAACATTATCTATAATTCACAGACCTCTTTATTGATGTTTCCTCCTCTTTGAACTTTGTTTGCTTGCATGTATATGCACTGTTAATAATATTGTCTAACATGGTCTACTGTTGAGAAACACTGGCAGAGCTGCAGCCTGGGTAGATGAGGACTTTTCCATCTTACTGATTCTGCTTGCAGGGCTGGATATTTAGAAAGCAAAATCATTCATTCTATGAATACAGAATGTTATAAAAAAAAAGTTTAACAGTAGCAAAGAAAGCTTTGTTTTGAGTTTTTGCTAGTGTCAGAGCAACCCACATAGTATTTTTGAAAAGAATACTGAGTCAGACAACATTTGGTTGGTGAATAGGGCATTTCAGAAAACGTCTGTTTGCTCTTTAATTTACACCAACATACTTTATTTCTCTGGATGTCCAGATTGCCTAGTGCAGACAAAATGATGGCACATACACGCCTGTGTATAAATTTAGCTAGTGCTGTCATCCTACCATTGTTCAGGATAACAGAAAGGCTTGGGATGGACCAGGTTGTGGAAAAAAATGGCAATACAACTTAACCTCTGAACCTAATGGGCACTCCACAGAACCACCTCTGGTGCTGCTGCACCCCATTCCCGGGATGTCTCATTTGCTTGAGGGCAGTATCATGCAAATGCCCAGATTTTCTGTGTCCCAGATCACTGTGTGCCTGTGCTTTGCTGCTGCAAACAGGGCAGTGAGGCCTCCTGGAGTGTTAGGGATGTGCAGCAAAGAGAGAGGCAACTAAGTGGCTCCAGGTGGAGCCAGCTTCCATTGGGCACAGGCATGGGCACAGGCTTGCTGGACTCAGGGTGGGTCTCCATGGAGCCAAACTGAGGGTCCAAATGCTGCCTTCATGCTTCACTTCAGCTCTCTGAGGTGTTTTGCATTGTGCCAGCTCATTGTGTCTGCATCTGTAGTACAGCAAATCTACAAACCAGCTACTCTGCTGGCAGGTGAGGAGAATGTATATTTCTATGGAAGAATGCCTTTATTTAAAATTTAGTATTTGACTTTTATAAGAAAAAAAAAAAAGAGGCAAACCCAAAGGTGCACATATGTAGTTCATTTTAACAGCTTTAGGAGCAATGCAGTTATAAGAAAATTTTAAAATTCATTCCTCTGTTCTGATCTTAAAATAATATCACTGAAAATAACAGGAACAAACCCAGCATTCTATCTCTAGCAGTTCCTTGAATATTTTAACATGTGGGGTTAATTTAATGGGATGTTCTGTTCCATACCACTCTCTATTCCGTATGCACATAAACAAGGCATGGAAAAAGAATAGAAATAGTAGCAGAAGAAAGCTTCATCTCTCTAGACCCCTTTGTTCAGTCAGGGCTGTAAAGGAGATAATTGATTTTAGGATTGAGTCCTATTTCGTATATGGATTCTGAGTACCTAGTACACACTATTTTTAGCAAATGTGTGTGTTCCTGCAGATTATTGTCCAAACCGTGTTCCCAGACTTGTGATGGGAATTTTCTTTTCTGCCCAATGTTGTCACGTGGTGAGCAAGCTTTTCCCCATCCTTAAGCTATCATTGCCTGGGGATAATACAGATAAGAGAGGGCATATTCTAAAGTAAAATTAAACTGGAAAAAAAGAGAAATATTATTTGTGGCTCAGCTCCAGTATAAGTAATGGTCTACAGAAGACCTTGTCCCAGATAAAATCTGAACAGCAGACCAGAGGGTTAAGAGGAATTATTCAGGGAAGCTAAACTCTCCTTTGCCTGACTCTGGATGTCTTTTTTGCTATAAAAAGATATTGGAAGACACCATGGGGCAAAATAAGGAATTTAAACATGGAATGGGGGAAAATTCAACAAATGCATGCAGCATTTATCCTTGAACAACTTTGTTCAATTAATGTAATGTCTGATAATTCAGATAATTTGTTGCCACACATTTGGCAAAAGCAGTGGATTTACCATTTAAGGGTGGTATTTGTGGATTGCTGCTCAAAGTCAAAAGTTTTGTCTAATCTGAGTGCTTGAATCAAGTTGACTTTGCTTGCTGGTGGCTCCATGTTGCACTGATCTTACATGTAACATTCATATTGTACATCATCCTTGTTTTGAAACAGCTGCAGTTACAGATGTTTGACATTATTTGTGCTACCTCATGGGCCAATCGAGACAAATGCTGTGAAATTCCTGGCTTGGTAAGAAACCTCTTTCAATAACTGTAGAATTTAACTTTTGTTTTCTACTTTGTTGAGACAAATGTTTTATTGGAAATGGACGCTTAAAGGTTTTGGAAAAAGCCCATCTCTGCTTAGATTACTCATCCTATTGAAATTCAGTAAGATGTATTTTTATAAATTGGGTAGGCGCTTTTGAGTACTGTGTCTTAGACTGTAATAAATACTATGTCTTAGATTGATAAAATATCTAACATTTGAAGTTCTGGACATCATTCTCCTATCTTAACCTTTTCATAGAGAGATGAGGAAAATTGTCCTGCCCTTCCTCATGCTTGTTCCTGTTCAGAAGCCAATAAGGGTCCCCTTGGACCTCCTGGACCACCGGTAAGGTTTTATTCAGCTTTACAATACAACTTTTGTACCAAATAGTCCTCTATCCACCTTTATTTCAAAATATGTGAATGTATTTCCATTATATAACTAATAAGGTTAAATTACACTTGCAAATGTTGGTTAGAGATAAAATAATATTCAGTTTATATTGAAGATGCTATAAATTATGTAAAAAAGCATTATGCTGATGCAGTTGGGGTTTTCTTTAGACCTGGAACCCTTTAACTTGTCTGTAGCATTAGATATGTCGTAGATAGTGCCATTTATTTTCAAACTTTTGATCACCTCTCTGTCTACTCTAGCAGATGTGTATTCAATGTAGCATGCAGTTTGGATTTCTGAAATGCTCAATTTATAGAATTCTTATCCATTAAAGATATGGAACATGACAATGCTACTTGTGTAGTATGTGATAAAAGAAGACTTTTCTGTGTTAAAAGTCCTACCTGAGTACAATATTTGCTGGAAAGTAGAACTGGAAGAACAGGTTCTTCTAAGAATTCTTAGAGGCAGAGTGGTATCCAAGAGCTGTGAAGGGAAAAAAATAATGAAATAATCTGCCTTTGTGAAAAGTTAATTTTTTTTCATATATTTTCAAATAAATGATGAAATGTACACTGTTACAACTTTTAAATATGCTTAGTGGTATTATTTTGATGACACTCATTAAGATTTTGCTGTGTACATGTTAAGTAAGTGTTTGTCTATGTTCCTTGTGTAACTAGTGGAATGAGATAGTCTTTTATAGAAGACAGTTATTTAACTTTCCCTCTATATCAGTATAGTATCTTAGATGGAATAAATCTCCTTTCTCTTTATTGGCTTGTGGAAACTTGTACAATGAATCAGACCAGACAATGGAGGTACAGGCCCACTAAATTTCAGAACTCAACCTTGCATCCAAAGGCTCATTTTTATCAATTTAGAAAAGCTCTGCAATGGGCCAGTATTGGTTTGGTTTAACAAGAATCCTGACTATTTGTTGAATGGTCATAGTTTTTTTCTGTTACAACTAGCTAAATATGACTGGTGTCTTAGGAGTTTGAGATGAGGCTCTCTTGTGAAAAGTTTGAACTGTGTATTTCTCTGTTCATACTGCGTCCTGGATGCTGCAAGGGCATGTTTTTAAATGAAAGAGCTAGGGAAGAAAGTAAAGGAAAATGTTTTTGGTTAAAGTACAAGAATTACGAGATGCATGTGTGACGACAACATTGACTTGCATGTAAGGTGTTTACATAGTAGGTCCTAGGAGACATCAATCAGGTTAGTCTTTCTGCAAGAACTGTTCTTCACTCTCTGGTATAAAAACCTGGAAAGAAATTCAAGAGGGAATTCACTTAAGAGCTGCATCTTGAACAAGGAGAAAATATTCTGTTCTCCTACTTGAATATACATTATTAAACAAATATGGATTAAAGTTTTAATTTCCACATTTTAGCATCCAGTTTGTGTTCTGTAAAAAAGGTAATGGCATAATTCACATTAAAATGTCACTTAAATTGAGTAGTTTTGGCCACATTTCACAGTAAAATGAAAAATGCTTGAAGATTGTTTGACTGGGAGGATATGTATTACTGCAGTTCAACAGTTAGATGGATCAGGAATTACTAAGGCTTAACCCAGCAGTAAAATAATGTAGTTCTATATAATACACTCAGGATTAGCCATGTTTTGAATAGCATAGTGCCAGGCAAGAGGAATGCCTTAAAATCAGGCAGAAAAATCACTGCCAAGGTTGGGAAAAATGCAGTTCTGGAAGTCACCCTGTTATAAGTGATGCTTTTTTCCAGACATTTAGATGGTAGACCTCTGAAAAACAATTTTAAAAAATCCAAGGCCTACGAAAAAGCAGAGCAAAAGAATAGAGTCAGTGTTCATCTCTGCGCCAACCAAAAAGTCAGAAAGTCACATGTGCTATGTCTGGTTAGAAGAGCTCCAAGTCATTAAAATGATTAAAATGTCATGTGACTTTCTCCAAGCCAAGGATTCTTCTGTTTAAGAGATCAGGATCCTACCATGTAGCCAGTTTTAGACATTAGGCTAAAACCACTCCAAATAAAATGCTTCCATTTGTTTGGGATAATAACTCTGGAAGGAATTTTTAACCTTTTAGAAAATGCGTCACTTTGGGTAAGACAAAGTGTTGTTTGGAGTTAAGATTATCTGGCAGTTTTCTCATGAGATACTGTTTTCATGGCTTCAGTTTTGGCACAATTTGATGATTCTGTCTGAAGTTCCCCACACAAAGTAAAAATGAGGTATCACAGAAAATGAATGCCTGCATTTGAAAGGAATGTTGCAGAATTGAAGAAGGTGAAGGAGACAAAAATATTGAAGGATTGGCGAAGTTTAATTGGCAAAAAAAAAAAAGCTTTCAGTGCTTCATAGGTTTTGATTACTAAAAAGAAATAAGGAGGTGTCTTGATAACAGTTGATTAAGATCTATTTCTGGGGGAAAGCACTGGCTACTAAGAAGTTATTCAAAATAAGGGAAGAAGGCATAATGTGAATTTCTGGCCAGAAAAAGAAGTACAAAAAATTAAATTAAATTAGTAGTGCTGGGTGATAACCATCAAAACAAGTTTATGACAAAAATTAGGGGGCCTCTTATGATGTTTTTGTCTTAAATAAATGCTCTTCTGGAAATTTTGCTATTACCAAACGAGGTTACTGGGTTCAAAACATGGACAAGTGTACCAACTTCAGCATAAATCTGAAAGCATATGATTCAGTGGCTCAGCGTCAAGCTATTTTAAAATATGTATTCTTAGTAAAAATGCAGTCCATTTATGAGAACAAAATGGGAGTAAACTGTGATTTCATTCAGGTTAAAAAGTTGCAGTTATTATGCTGAGGAATTTTTAATCTCAGAGTTAGGAGTAAGGCAAAGGAAGGAAAAAGCACAACAGATTTGAATGCAGAAATATGAATATTTAGAATTTTGCAACTGGGAATTGGAACTTAGTTCCATGGAGAACATGGGATGAGATTTTAGGGTCAGAGCTGGCCATGGTGGAATGAGTCATGGCCATAGAGATGTGGGATGGAAGAGAGAAACCTGAGGGAGCTGGGAGAGTGGAAAACTGTTCTGCGCTCACACATGTGAAGACCATGTCACCATGTCATGATACCCTCATTGAAGAGCGACAAGTACTCTGGGATTTCCAGACATTTCTGTTATTTCTCCTATTTAAAGTCTCATAGATACTGCATATAAGCACATTTTCTATTCTTATAGCTCCAATTTAACTGTTGTTATTTTAGTAAGTATTTATTGTAGCCACTAAAGAGCTTTGTTCAGTTATGGTGTCTAGTTGTACAAGGTCCTTTTTCAGTACAATGAAAGGTAGAATACCTGCAAAGCTCATATTCCAAAAGATTAGACAATATACTCAGGTGAAGAGGGAAATTGATAAGAAAAAAAATAAATTATGCTGTCCTAGAGCAGAAAGCACATGTAGATGTTGTTGCAAAACACATTTATGGCAGCCATCCATAGATATATGGTACTCCAGTGCCTCAGATGATACTAATAAAAACGGAAAAAGTTGGTTAATAAATGATGAGCAGATGTAGGCATTGCTGAAGAAAGCAAAAAAGAGAAAAATGTCCAAAAGAACATCTTACCTAAGAATAGCTCCAAATGAAGCCATGGTATAGGTCTAGTAAAATCTGGAGTTGTCCTTGCTGAAAACTATTCTTAAGTCATTGAAATCCCATAGTTATAGAACTGCTTATGCTGGAAAAGACCTTCAAGATGTTTGAGTCCAGCCATTAACCCAGCACTGCCAAGACTGTCACTAATCCCTGTCCCCGAGTGCCAATCTGCATTGTTTTTTAAACACCTCTGGGGATGGTGACTCCACCATGTCCCAGGGCAGCCTGTCACAGGCTGAAAGCTTGACAACCTTTTTTTGAAGTTTTTCACAATGTCCAATTGAAATCTCCTGCACTGGAGGCCATTCCCTCTCATCCTGTCACTGTTACCTCGCAGAAGAGACCAACCCCACCTGGCTCAGCCCCCTTTCAGGCAGTTGTAGAGGGGGATAAGGTCTCCCCCGAGCCTCCTTCTCTCCAGGCTGAACACCCCCAGCTCCCTCAGCTGCTCCTCATCAGACTGGTGCTCCAGACCCTTCCCCAGCTCTGTTGCCCTTCTCTGGACACGCTCCAGCCCCTCAATGTCCTTCTTGCAGTGAGGGGCCCAGAAGTGGACACAGAACTCGAGGTGTGGCCTCACCAGTGCTGAGTACAGGGGACAATCCCTGTCCTGGACCTGCTGGCCACACTGTTTCTGATCCAGGCCAGAATGCTCTTGGCTTTTCTGGAAGCTCAGCCTTTAGCAATGTGATTTTGGTGAGAACAGACAGATGTGCAGAAGGTTTCAGCAACTGGAAGGGAACCCGTGACCATATTTCCATCCATATTGTAGCTTTCAGTGTTATTTTAGTTCTTACGTAGTGTGCATTCTTGGCTCAAAAAAATAGTCACATCTGTGTTTAAATCTGTTCCTGTGTATGGCCATACTTAAGTATGCTCCAAGTTTAATTACTCCAGTGGAAGGATATCGAGAGGATATTTACTGATTCTTGAACATTAATTCAGGAACAGGAAGAATATGTTTGGACTTCTCTGGATGTCATTTCTGATTGAGAGTTTTGGTTTTCAGTGAGTCCCATGCTTGTGCTTTACAGGGTGGTCCAGGTGTCAGAGGTGCCAAAGGTCATCGTGGTGATCCAGGTCCAAAGGTACTTTTCATAGCACTGTACATTTGATGTATAGGTTCTCAGTTTATCTCTGCTGCGTGGAAACCTTTAAATGAATTCCAGATTGTCTCTGGTGTTTTCAAGGAAAAAACGTAGTGAAATGTCATTGGCATTTGCTGTGGCTTTTTTCAGAACAATTCCTTGTCCTATTTGTTCTTTGATAAAAGATACAAAATTCAGAATGCTGCTTTTACAGCACAAATCATTCTTTTTTTTTAGTATTCATAAAGAAACCAGGCAGTTTTTAATTGAACTGTAACTGCTCAATCATGTTAACATATTTCAGATATTTTTGAATCTATTGGTATTTAATTCTTCAAATAGAAGCTGCCTTTGTCCATATGATAAGAGTTTAACTTATGTCCTGTGCTGTTTTAGGGACCAGATGGACCTCGAGGTGAAATTGGTGTTCCTGGACCACAAGGACCCCCAGGACCACAAGGACCCAGTGGACTTTCTATTCAAGGGCTTCCAGTGAGACTTAAAAAATCAATAGGCTTTTTTTTTTCTGTGATCTTTTAAACAGCAAATAGCTTAGACTAGACTGAAATAGCTTTTGGTGTTGTGATCAGAATCTGAATTTCAATATTTGAGGTGAAATTACAGATGTGGGTTTGACCTCTAGTGAACGTGGTTTCAATGCCAACATTTCTGGATTTTTATTTTGATCTGAATTTTTAGTCAGCTGAAAGTATTTGATTTCAGGTTGAATATGACCTGCAGCATAGCATCCAAGCCTGGAGTCAAGTGAAAATAAATTGCAGTGGGGGTTGTGACATGGCACCAGACCAAAATGTTAATATTTTCTCTTTTTCTGACTGTATGGCTCATCGCAGATCAGTTCTGACTTGAAAGGTGTACCCAAGCAAGAGCACTATATTCTCCGCCAAAATTAAGCAATAAGATTCATTACACAATAAAATCTATCATCAGAGGAAGTGACTAGGCCTGGAGTTTGCAAGGGTGTTGTGAAATAAGTCAGAGAATTTAATCATAAATAATCATTGTTAGAATAATGAACCAGTAGCACTTATCTTGTTTCATACACTTCTTCAGTAGATGGATACAGACAAGCCTAGAAAAGTAATAATACAGAAATTTTTTTCTGCTTGGATTTTTTTCTTTTTTTTTTCAAAATTTACTACATTACAATATAACTTCATATTTTTTCCAGCCTATGTGATACTAACATAAAAATAATGGCTCACTAAAGCTGCATATTCTTGATGATGTTATCATAGAGAATAAGAATACTTTAATTATAAGAAGTTATTTCACAAAGAAATTGTTTTTATTTTATAAAAGTTAAAATTTACTATCTAGAAAAGTATGGTCTTTTCACGCATATGTACCATAGAAACATGCTTGGTTTTACAGAAAACCCCCTTTTTCACCCTTATTGGAGATACTGCTGAGTCCTGGAGTGAAACAAATTCCTTTAAAGAGAAAAAGAAAATATCTACCTTTTTTTTAAATAAAATGGTCATAGTTTTATCAGGTTACTTATGAAATCTTTAAAAATTATTTTTATTTTCTTTGTTTATACTTCCACATTTGCATTTTTGCAAATAAGAGTCTGCATGTTTGCATGTTTGCATTCAGAAAGAAAAATAATCTGTTTTCTTACTCTTTTTTTGTTTGTTTTGTTTTGTTTTTCCTTTTAAAGAAGCTGAAGGGAACTATTAAAAATAGAAAACTATTACAAATATAAAAACATATATTTGGTTTACTACGTGTGATTCTTTATTTGCAGGGGCCACCAGGTGAAAAGGGAGAGAAGGGAGATCTTGGTTTTCCTGGCCTGCAGGTATTCCCTATTGTATACCCTGTCACTTACTAAGTTTGAATGTTGAATTGATGTCATTGTGAGTTTAGGGCACATATTCTAAACCACTAAGAAATGTGTTTTTGGGTGAATTTGCACAGGGGTTTAGAAAGAGGAGGAATCCAGTGTGTGCTGGTGTGCAGTGACTGATTTGCTTGGGCCTGAAGAGCTGGTCGCTTTCTCGTTTAACACTGAAGTTGTGTCTCTGTAGACTCAGCACCTCTGCATTTTAACAGTGTGTGTCTATGCATCTCTCATTTCACAGAAATGCCTCCTTTACTGAATCTCTTCTGTGGTGCCACCCATTACTGAGTTCCCTAGTTCCATCTATCCATCAAACCATGTCATTCAGTTTCACTCAAAAATTATTTAGTTGGATTCTGTTGATTTGATCTCATCATTTGCTCTACTTCTTTGATGCTTAGGGTGTCCCAGGAGCATCAGGTTCACCAGGAAGAGATGGAGCTCAAGGTCAAAGGGTAAGGTAGACATGTTTTACATATGTTTTGTTCCCATTCTGTAATGGAAATGTTTCCCAACATGGTTGATTTATTATAATTTATGCTCCTCTGTCCTTTCTGGAGATCATCTCTCTGTGCCAGTCAGCCCAGGAGGGTTGACATCCTTCTGTCTGCTGATGAGGGTTGAGATGTGTAATGCGAACCCTGAACGATGCCTGGGCTTTATGCATTTGATATGAGTAGATGTCACTTGTGTTCACCATTGCCCATTAATCTCTTGGTTTATATGTTTCAAATTGAATGTTTTTTAAATGGTATATAATTAGTATGCAATCCAAGACAATGATCTACATTTGTTTTCTACCTAATTAATGAATAACAGAGACAACTACAAGGGAATTTAACACTGAATGTAGAATGATAACCTGCAGAAATATTTGACATGAGGAAAAGGTGAAAAATAATACCAAAATTTAATCAACCTTTTTCTGCTCCTGGTAAAACAGCTGAAGATACTTACAGTCTGTCTAGGAGCCAGTAAAAGAAAATTCATATTCATTTGTGCAGTTAAGCCTCTAAGTCCTCTTCTTTGTCTCCTCAGGGAGACTTATGTTTCATTATTAGTCAGACACTGGAAAGCTGGTGTTAGTACAGTACTAGATTTCTGTCTACAGCAGAAGTTCATTATGAAATACAACTTTTCAGTTTCATTTGAGCAAAAGTTACATGTTCATGATCCTTTTTTTTATATGTTACTGTAGCTTGAACTTCAGAGAAATCTGGAAATTCTTTGATTTTTTGACTCTGTTATAAAAAATCCCTAACCCTGTAGCAAAACACATATTTTAACTCGCTATTATTAATTTAAATGTTGGCATATCTTTATGCCTAGAAGTAACTCCACTGAATTACTACTGTAGAATGTGGGCAATAGATCATTATTTTTTCTTGTAAAAATAAGGAAAAGAAAGGTATTTTATCAAGATAAAGATTTATGCAATATTATCATTAGATAAATTACCTAATTGGGGAATAACTTTCTAATTTTCAATTAAATTGTGGTGAAATATGTAAGTAAATGCATTTTTTTTTCTACTTTATAATACTGTGATGTATTATGTTTTTGCATGTTTTTATGTCTTCTTTTTGGCTGCATTGGAATATTTCCCTCTAAATTGCCCAACTTTCATGCCAGCTGTTCATCTCCAGGTTAATAGAGACCTGGACCCTGATGAGCACTTGTTTTTTGGCCATGTTCTGTCTTGTCTTGGTCTTGGACAGGTTGGGATGACTTGGTGCTAAACATTGCACAAGCGAGCGCTCCGTGCCTCCTCCCCTACATTCCTGATCATGGGGGACGTTGAGGGGCCTGCAGGTCAAGGAGAAAAGAACTCTGTGTTTTTACCTTCTTCTGTAGCTGAGTCCATATTCAGCAGAGGATGCCCTCAGCCCTGCCACGATGCCAGCCAGCAGTTCAGAAGTGGTCTGGTTCTCCCACATGTGGGAGTTACCAGGCTGCTGCAGAGAGATGCTATTCCAGAGAAAAGCTGAGGAAGACTAGTACAGCAAAGGCTTTTGATACAGCCTGGAAAAGTCATGTGGTGTTCATCCTGTAGAATACCCCACTGTTGTTTATAAAAAGGCTGGCCAATTACATAAATTGCCTGTTTTTATAGACGGGGTAATAATGCTTTGTTCATGTGCTCCCTTTCTTCTGCTGTTAATCACGGGAGCTGGATAAACAGCCTAGAGCTCATAAAATTAGTTCTGTTAGCCTGCTATTGTCTCTGTGTGACCCTTATGCAATGTTGTCCAGCTGTAATTATTTCTATGGCAACAAATAATTACGCTATACTGATTTTATGGTGTTGTAACTCATTTAATTCTTGTGAAGTTATGACAACATAAAATTGCTTTTAATGGGCGAAGACTCAAACCAATTATTTCACTGCAGCCTCTCTGAAGACCCAGCACTTGAAAAAGGGATAATTCTGAAGGGCATAACTGCAGCAGCAAAGGGGAACTGGAAAATTCCTGAGAAGTAAATTGCCTTTTTGTATAATGCTCCATTTGCTGTGTTTCCTCCTGTTAGCCGAGATGCCAGACTGTTTTGCAAGTATTATACTTGAACTTAATCTAGAACTGAGATTTTCTGTGTTTTTCTTAGCTTAGTTATCCATTCCTCTTTAATATTTATTGGTCTTTAAATATTTTAATTGTAGTGGTACTAGTGCTGTAGAGAACTTAGGCAGGTTGCTAAATCACACTGATTTTAATGGGTGCATAAGCATAGGGCTGATAGAGATTAGAAGATCTCTGAGAACTTTGAACTGACTATAATGTGATATTAGACTCATGTAGTGCTGGAATGGAGATTTTTTTTTTCCTTCTGTTCCTGATAATCTGAATAACTTCACTTTTATAGTTTGTTTTCCCTTCTTTTTGTTTTGATTTCTAGTGTTCATACTTTATGATTTCCTTTTTGAAATCAGTTGAAGAGATTGATTTTCCTTTC
This sequence comes from Regulus satrapa, assembly GCA_013396955.1. NCBI lineage: Eukaryota > Metazoa > Chordata > Aves > Passeriformes > Regulidae > Regulus > Regulus satrapa. The sequence continues at coordinate 451,954 of VWZN01018325.1, forward strand.
TCAACATTATAATTCAACACTTAATCTGAAAAATTTGTTATATTTCTGAACTTGGTTTTTAGTCCCTGATTTATTTGCTTTTTCTTGGGTTTTAGAAAAAAATAGAACATCTTCCCTGTCAGTTATGTGACTTCATAAAAAGGTCATTTTCATAATGACATACCCTCCTTATGAGGAAGAATGGGCTGTAATAAAAATACTTTGTGAAAGTTGAATTAGAGTTAAAAACAATAAGGTTTTTTTCTGATAATAAAGCAAATATTCTGAATATGCATGGTAGTATTTTATACTGTCTAGTAACATGGTTAAATCTATGCTTCAGACTCCACATGAGCAACAGTCCCCTCCTCTCTCATTAGCTTCCAGAAAGTCAGGAAGGATTTTATAAATGTAAAATTATTTCATTTTATAGTATGCCTGTAGCTGAGGTTGTTTAGTATCCTTTGTCGCTGCCCCATATTTTCAGCTAGCAGTATTGGGGAGTTTTACTAAAGACAACAGATCATGTTTCTCCACCAAGAGTCCCAAGCATTTCATGTTGAAAGACAGATCTTGAATTGGTAGTCATGTGTTCCAGGCTGCAGGGAATTTTTTTAAAGGCTCTCCATTAAAGTCCTTCAAGCCTGGCTCAGCAGCTTCAGTTACGTTTTTTGCTGATATCTAGTCCAACTTGAAAAGTCTCCTCTCTGCAAGTTCCCCCAAATAAATTCCAGGCTATGGAAAGCCCAAGAATTTATAATGAGGTCAGCAGCAGTACTAATTGCAGCAGACTTTAGATTTTACCAGTGATGCCATTTGTATTTTGGCAAATAAAATCCCTTATAAAAATTCTGTCAGAGCTGCACTTTTTCTCTAGAACTTTTTTTTATGCCATTAGCAAAATATGTCTTCATTTAAGTTAACTTTATCCAAAATGATATACACCTTGTTTCTAGGACCTACATCCTCTGCCACACATCAAAATCTGTCCTATTCTGCTCTTGGACATGCAAGAGCATTGGAGCATAGGAGAGAATCAGTGGCTTTGTACAGAGCCATTTTTATCCTGGATGTGACAGAGAGAAAGAGCTGTTGTGCTATGTAATTCCTCCAGTCATTCCCCTTGGATTAGAGATGGTTAAGCAAAGAGAATTCAATAAATGGGAGATAAAATAGCATCTACAGGGCTTCAGTACTCAGAATACAACTTAGTGAATTTTCTGTGCTCTATTTTCTTCGGCATTACATACACCAAAAATTATGGGCGAAAGAGCCAGAAGAAATAAATTCCCAGTCTTCCTGCCAATTTCCTGGTACTTACTAATCTCTGCTCTCAGCTCAAAAGTTCAGAGTGTCAGATCCATTCTGGCCATCAGGTGGTCTGAGTAACATCATCTTCAAATGCTGCTGGCAGTACAAACAAATACCTTTAATCTTTTAGCAGCATGAGAGAATAGGTATTGCCATACCCTTTCCTGAACCAGCTTTCTCTTTGACTTGATTTATATATAGCAATTTTCATATCTAGCAAGTACAGTAGGAGGTGATCTTTTGTGGGCGATACAGACACAATGCCAAGAGAAATAAACCCTAGGAGAATAGACAGGAGGTGATTAGTGAGCAGCCAGGAGTAAGAGCACTGCTCAGATGAAAGAAATTGTGAAATATATTCCAAGAAATGTATTTCTGATCATACTGTTAATTCTACTCTGACTGGGGTGGGAGAAGAAAGAGAAATACAGTTTTCTCTGGAAGCTTGTGTGAATCCACACTAGATCCTAGAAGCCAGTGGAAGGCACTGTATTTCCCTCCTTGTAGTCAAATTAATCCTTTAAAAGAGTCATGCCAGTTTTCATCCTGTTTCGGAACTGAGCAAAAATAAATAGAAAATTTACATCTTTGCTTTAAAAAGTGAAACATAAATATGAAGGTATCAGCTTCATCTGGTTACACTATGAAATAGCAAGGTATTTCTTCATCTATTCTAAGGATACATAGATAACATAATGTGAGTTTACTATGTGGCTTATTTTATTGTCAAAACACCTGTCCAGTAGAAGTTTTAAAAAAAAACCATTCCAGGTATATGGCAGATAACATTATTGCCCAGCCATTTTTTATGTCATATGATTACAGATTTGAATAACAGTTTCCAAATTATGCCAAGCATAAAACTAGTAGAATATGTTATACTCGTTACTAAAACCATGTCAGAAACATAGATTCGGAAAAAAGCATAAACCAAAAAAGTTGTAAATTTTTCTTCTGAAACTCTTTGAGATACTGAGGCTTGGAATGTTCTTTACTGTGTGGATCACCATAAACCTTTCAGCAATAAACCAAACACTTTCCAGCATAAACCACCTTTCAAACTGGTCTTGAGCCAGAGGTAAAACCATATTTCTCCTGTTCAGACTGTGTAGTAATTAAATAATTGCCTAATCACCAGGCTGGAAAGAAACCCAATCTCTATAGCATGTGGATACAAAATGCACGTATTGTTAAATTTGTAAGAATTTTTTATTAATAGTGTATTTTCTTCTACATCTGGTTGGGAGTGGGGGGGAGGGGGTGTTGGGGGTTTTCTTTGTTTGTTTTGGGGTTTCTTTTGGGGTTTGTTTTTTTTTTTTCCTGTGATGTACTCGCTTTCCAGTTTCCAAGTTATCTTTAGTCTTTGGCTCTGATTTCTGGAAGCTCTGAGGCACGTTCATAATGTAAACCACATGAGCATTCCTGCTGCTTCCTGAATCAGGACCTCAGTGATAGCTGGAGCATATGTACAGCACTGCTGGGCAGAGAGATCCACTCTCTGTTGCCATCTTTCAGCACCTCATCAATGGGACTGTGAATATTTGCAACCAGTGAGAACAGATGTAGAAACGTGACCTTGTGGTAGAGAGGTTTGACAGCAAGCCTGTCATTTATTCCCCTACAGAAGTGTTCTAAGTGAAATTCACTCAGAGGTGAAAATTGCCAGTATGAAGAATTTTGCATTGTTTTTTCTTCAAAAATACTGTGAGACTAGATGGATTTTATTTTATTTTTTTTTTAAATCTTGGTGACACTGGAGTACTTTTTCAGAAATAAACCCTCCCCAGGGCAAATAATAATAATTTTTTTTCTAAGAGACCGCTACCCACAGGTATTAATTTAAAAAAAGAACAAACACAACAACAAAGCAAAAAAGTAAAACATGTCTTCTAGATGAAACAGATGAACGTACATATAAAAAGCTGATTAAATGGTATTTATTTATCTTTTATAGGGCTTTCCTGGCAAGGATGGACCCACAGGGCCACAAGGACCTCCTGGCCCAATGGTGAGTATTGCCCATGGAATTTCTTACTGCAAAAGTCAGCAGGATTTTGGGGGATGATAGGTCACACTGTTTTCTATGCTACAGTGGATAGAGCAAGGCCAAGGGAAGTTAGAAATCTCATGATGCACAGAGTTGGCAGAGAGCTGCTTGTCCAGTGTAGTTTCTTTCCACTCCTACTTAGCTCAAGAAGAAAATATCTCCTATGGGAAGGGGAGAGAGTTGTTCTGTCAATCGATTGATAGCTTGTTCTTAGTCAAGTAACTGCACTATAAGGAGGGAATTATTGCTTTTAACATTAGAAACAAGACTCTATTTTTGTCAAAAATTCTAATTAGGACTGTTAGCTGATGTGAACCACAAGGTTTACTTGGTTTAGAGGCTGGAAGTGAGCACAGGTGCTCTCATAGAGTAATCAAGGAAGACAGCAGAGGCCACATCCAGCCCCTAATGCCAGGTATATGTTGCCTTCAGAATCAGTCTCAGCCTTCTCAGTTAGGGCAGCTAGGCAAAGTTAATGCCTTCTTAATAGATTTAAAAGAATAGATTAAGCTGCTGGCCATACTGAGTATTCTCCAAGTCACCTGGTTTTTTATGAAGAGCATTTTGAGTCACCCCCCTGAGCACAGTATTGACACCACAGGATTTAGTGGTTCAGCAATTTCTGTCTGTTTCAGAAAGGAACCCAAGTTATTTTTATCAAGTGCTTTTCTCAGACATGTGCTTTTGATGCTCTTTTTCCTGCAAATTGTATTTCTTAGTCCTGTCTCTGGGAATCTCCAGTCTTCAACTAACAGAACTGTCTGTGCATTTTTGCTCATCAGGACTCCTGGATGTTAATTGTCATCACTGCTATTTTCTTCCTCTTTTTCCATGTAGGGCATACCTGGTGCTCCAGGTGTTCCAGGTGTTACTGGAAGTCAAGGGCCACAGGGTGATGTTGGAGCTCCTGTAAGTAAATCTAATTAATATTTCTCTGTCTGCTGTTGTGCATTAGTTGGTTTCTGAGCCTGTCTTCACTGTTTGACAGAACTACTCAATATTTATTGCCAATTATCTGTTTGCAGTTATTGGCTAAGTTAAACATCGTATTGACGTTTCTTTGTTCATTCTTTATAATTAAATATAATTGTTGATCCTACATACAATGATTAGAATATAGGAATTAGAGTCAAAACACAAGATTAAAACACAGATGTTAAAAACACAACTATATGAATCTTTGTACAAATACTTTCTTCTTTTTTTTCCATTTGCCCTTTCAGTAACTCTCTGGAAATTCAAGTATTTATCAACCTGAATATTTCAAAAATATTATTCTGATTTCCAAACTCTGAAAATAATATATTATTAAAAAACTGGTTTTTGGGGTAAATCAGTATTTACATCAGAACAAAGGACTAATGACTAGGGCTTTTTCTAGATTGCTATTCTAAATTTGACTATCAGTTTCATTGAGTGGAAAATTATATCTATATCTAAAATTAGTACTAGGAACTTCCAATATTAAGTTTGTCTCTAATGTTATTTTTTATTAATAAAAACCCCCAGAACAAATAATTTTGACTGGAAGAAAGGAATAAAAACTATGAAATAAGTGTTTAAATTATGTAAAATAGAATATTTATAGTAGACTTTTAAAGACTTCAGATAATATTATGTATTCATATTTTAACTTTTGGCTACTTGTTTAATTATAAAACCTGCTCAGCTTTTCTCCACCTCTTACAGTAAACATTCTGTTTAATTTTTAAAGACATCAGAATGAGACAGTGTGCATTTCTGACTCTACTTGTAGAAGAGAAATTTTTTTCCAAAATCCAGTTTGGTTTGGAGATTTAGGCCAATGCAAGCATTTTCATTTGGTTAAGTGGAAATGAAATTAAATGGACTGATAATACATGAGGAAAGATAATAACCTAATGCTCAGTTCTGCATAGTTTCTAAGTGTAATCATGGAATCTACAAGGAGATTTGATGAGCTATGGAACTTCTACTATCAATATATAACATGTTGACTATGCAGTTCCTGTCCAAACACATGTTCCAGATACTGAACTAAATTTTGTAGAATGTAGATATTCCTGAGAGTCATGCAAGAGCTCTGCTGTGCATGGTTAGACTCCAGTAGTGCAGAAAATCTGGTGACTGTAAAGTTACTGAGCTTCAATAATTGCTTATTCCAAAACGTGGAGGTAAAGAACAGAGGCCTTAGAAAGAATCCTTTAGTCTTTGTAGTAGTTCCTTCTCTCCAAGGATAGAATAAGCTGTGCTTAACCATATATCCATCAGCTGGTTGCCTACACAGGAGCACAGAATAGTCTGAGTTGGAAGGGAACCACAAGGATCCTCAAGTCAGGCTCTCAAGTGAATGGGCCATACAGGGATCAAACCCACGACCTTGGTGTTATTAACACCAGGCTCTGACCAACAGACCTCTCCTTGCTTCAGGAGTTCCTGAGAAATGTGTAGCCTACCCCAAAAACTGCCATTGGTGAAGTTGTAACTGCCCTAGAAAATCTGTTTCAATCCACAGTCCTCCTCACCATCATTGCAGGATTGCATTATCCTTAATGTCAAACTTAATTTTTTGCTCAGTTTAAGCCCATTGCTCACTCTATTCATAGTGGATACAAGATCTCAGTACAGAAAATTTCATGCTGCTATTTTGCAAAAATTAGACCTGTTTCAGCCATTTGACATACATCATATGGTCGTCTGTCCTTGCTATAATTTTGAATAAGTGAATTCAGTGTGTGGCAAATATTTGTGAAAGATATTGTTTCCATGTAATTGCCAAAGGTGAACATTTTATTGAATGATAAAAGTATATTTGTAACTGTCACATAACCTCCTGAAAGCTTCTTTATTGCTTTATTTTTTTCCCCTTTACTATGATTCTGCAATGCAGACAAAGTTTAAGTGTTAAAAATTTCGAGCAGAACAAAATGAGAATTAATTTTGTATTGAATCTTTTCACAGGGTCCTCCTGGAGCTAAGGGGGAAAGGGGTGAACGGGTAAGTCTATGTTCATGTTAGCTGTTTTTTTTTTCTCCTGCCTGGCTTTCTGTCTCATGAAGAGCTTTTCCCAAAAATTTATGTTTCTCTCTGTTTATAGGCACAGTAGTTTTCTCTTTGCAATTAAGCAAACTTTCCTTCTCTTCCAGACTTTGCCTTTTATATAGCTATATGAACGTTGTGAAGGTGGGAAGTATGTGGAAGTAAGCATGTCTCCAAATCTCTCATTAGGGTTATCTTCTCAGACCTCTGATTGCTGGCCAAAAAGAGACATGGGAACCAGTGAAATCACAAAATTTCTTTGGCTTTCCTTTCTCATCTGTGAGGATATGTCTCAGCTGTAATAAATATCTTTCTTTGCTTGAAGTGCTTTCAGCACAGAACTGACTCAGGAAAGTGTTTCATGAGGCTGCTGCTGTTGTTATGCAGGGTGATCTCCAGTCCCAAGCAATGGTCCGGGCTGTTGCTCGTCAAGTGTGTGAACAGCTCATCCAAGGCAAGTGCACAGACAGTCCATGTGCTTCTTCCTCTAGAATGGATCTTTTCCTGACACAGTTACTTACAAATATGACACTTTCCAAAATATCCAAGGGGATCTGTTTGTTTTAGACTAGACAGCTGAGATTTATGTTCCAACGAGATTTATGTTCAACCAGATTTACATCCAACTAGAGCTGATTAGTATCAGCCTTCTGAAAAAAAAAGCTGGAATTGTCTCCAAACTATTACAGTATATAGAAGCTTCTGCTGCAAAAATTTGAATTTTTTTATAGACATAAAAAGCAAAATCCCCCCCCCAAACCGTTACCAAAGCAAGAAAATAAAACCCCGCACAATAGTTCTTCTGTTTTTTGTGCACTCCCTTAACTACTATTTCTCCTCCAACAAGTGCACAACTTTGTAATACCAAAGCATGACAGACCACAGCCTTGAGAACCTGCCAGTACTCTGTTCAAGCTCTGCTAAACCAGATTTTCCACTGCTACTTGAAAATTATGACGTTTTTTCCCTTGACAGGTCATATGGCAAGATATAACTCGATTCTGAACCAGATTCCGAGCCAGTCTGTCTCAACACGAACCATTGCGGGACCTCCTGGTGAGCCAGGTCGGCCAGGGGCTCCAGGGCCACAGGGTGAGCAAGGATCCCCAGGCATGCAAGGGTTTCCAGGAAGCCCTGGTCAACCAGGAAGACCAGGAGAAAGAGGTAGGCTTCCTAATTCACAAATACAAAATTATACCTCCCTTTTCTGATTAATTCTAATAGCTTTTTGTCTTCTGTCTAAATGTGAAAGAAATTTTTTCTCACTAATTAATTGGCAAGCTTAACAAAGACCATAATGAAGGCTCTGGAAACTCTGTCGTGAAGGTCATGCAGGCTTTGCCAAGTGTGATTTGACAGGATCAGACAGAGGTTTAATGTTCAAACTGCTGAAGATTGGTGGAATCTAATTGTGTACATCCCATGTTTCATCTTAGTAAGACTCCAAAGTGATCAGAATCTCTAAATGTATAAGCAAAAAGAGCAATTGGAGAAAGTCAGATGCAAAACTGGTGTATATGTTGGGGAAATGTTGAACTTTTCTGATAACTTGAAATGTGTCAGTCTAGGAATTTCTGAGTCATGATCACCTGAAAGGAGCAAGATTGATAAGAAAAATTCTTAGTTTGAGGGGTTGAGAGAATCAAGAAGAGGAAATGGCGAGGTCAGAGAGAAAAAATACCCTAAACATTTACAATAATTCTCTTCTGTATTCTTATGTGTAGGCTAGAATGCATTCTCCTTTCCTCCACAAGCATTGTCTAATAATGAAGCAAGCTCCATGTTTGATTTGCAGCCCTATCTTTTGTGTCCCAGAGTAGCACTAACCTCAGAAGGTTACTGAGTAGATCTGTAATTATGAAAGTGCTTTGAAGAACAAGAAAGGTGACCAAAAACCCAAGAGACAGATGTAATATTCAGAAGCAGTGAGTTGGTGTTGCTGTCACAAAATCTGCTAACTGGGATTTTAAGAATTGATTGCTATGAAGGTTATTCAGGAACCTAATAGTTCCAGTTCACAGTAACCATTATGACCATAGTTAAAACATATTTTAATAGAAAGTCTTTCAGTGAAACTGTGAGTCTTGTCCTCAAGACTGTAATTCCCATTAACATTTTGAAAAGAGAGGCAAGGTTTCAGGTACTGACCCTTCAGTCCTGCTGTTGCCTGCTCCAGCTGAGCAAAAAACAGACACTTTCCAGGAAGAAGGAGGAATAAGGGAGTGGGAGACAAGTAGAAAAGAAGATTGGGAGAGACAGCAACTGAGGAACTGACTTTAAAAAGGGTGATCTGGAGACACTGAATGCAGATTTCAGCATACTTGGTTCCACGCTAACACTAGCATATTTTAAATATTTTCCTTCTTTTTGGGAAGAGGTTTTTCAAGCTAGGCTTTGGGAAAGGGACAACCAAAATGCCAGGCTGCAAAAAAGGAACATGTCCAACATTTTGCCTGTACTTCACATTGTATTTGCAGTGCTGATGTCCTGACATGCACATTGTGGAATCACAGGGTGACTCGATACAGTCATTTAAATGAAACATGATGTGGGTCAGCCCACTGCAGACAGTATTCATGTCTGGGAAGCAGCACTGGCAATAAAGTACAGAAAGGGTAAAAAGACATTAGAAAGAATATTGCCCCTTCCCTCTCTATTACCCTTTTCCCCTCTATATGGATAATTGATGTTAGAAGGGACTGATTCTAGCAGGTGGTACTTGTGGGGAGTTTTATAGTTTGTAGAGAGAAAGCTCTCCTTCTGAGCATCCTTCAGAAGTGCAGTCAGCCACACCTTTCTGCAGATTTTCATAAAATGTGATACCAAGTGTTGGAAGTGTTTGCAATATTTTCAGCTTAAAATGAGGCTGTTTCAAGAATCATGAATCCATGTGTAAACTTTAAGACAGAAGTTTAAAATCATCCTTTCTGAGCACAGTATTGACATCACAAAATTTAGTCCAATGGTTCAGCAATTTCTGCCTGCTCCAGAACAGGCATTGTATTTGGTTTATTAACAGAAATTGGCTGGTTTATTTGGAGTGAAAATTAATTTTTAGGACATTCATGGAACAGAATCTGCATGAAAGAGGAAGGAGCTCCTTCAGAAACTAAACATATGTACATAATAACTGCTTCTTGAGAATTTAATTTCTTCAGAAACAACTGAGTTTTTAGAGTGATGTGTTTTTGATGTAGTAGCACTTTACTGACCAGAAAGATACTTTTTGCTCTTGGGATATTACTGAATCCATTTCTAAGGAATTGCTTTAAGCTAACCCCAAAATGCAAAAATGAAAATTAAAAATTATGTAACCAGCTTCATGCTTGTGGAGAATGATTGGTAGTTTTTCATGCATTCCCAATTCTCACTTGACTCCTAACAACATATCATGCATGGAAGCAGCAGACTAAAACTGCTCAGCTTCTGGATAGAAGGAAGGGTTTTTAAGTTTACAGCGACTAGAGAGAGGAGGGTAAATGGAGTCAGACTCCATTCCTTGCTGTGTTCTTATGCATCATTTGCATTTAACTTGTTCATCAAACACAATGTATAGTCCTGTCCTGAAGATCTCCAGCCAGCCACTGGAAGTCTTTATGAACAATGGTTTCTTTTCACTAATGTCATCAGCATTTTGGTTGTATATGATGCCAATTTAATGTTGAAGCCCAGTGCCAAGTTAGCAACTCTGAAAGTCAGGCTCCACTTCTAAGTTCAGAAAATGCCCTGCAACAGAGTGTGCTAAGAAGTAATTGTCATTAGAAGGAAGAAACACCTGTTTGCTTTTCTAGTAGTGTTGTTTTTCTCCCCTAAAACCACTGGAATTGCTTCAAGAGGTTGACACTGACTCTGAGCTGAGTGTCAAGGTGCTGGTAGAGCAGAAAGATAAAAAGGTTGGGGGGAAGCCAGATGTTTCTTTTGGCTCGCCTCTCTTGCCTACCACCTATTCAATCCCAGCCCACAAGAAAGCAGCGCGTGGAACTGGTTAGAAATGGTGCACCATGCAAAGAGAACTTCACTGAAAAATGTCAGCAGTGAGAGACATCAGTGAACCTGCCTGCTAACTTGCCTGGCCAGTAGCTTCTTTTCCCTTGTTTACCTTGTCACTCTGCCAAACATTAATCAGAGGCTTTGATTATTAATCAGAGGCTTTGGAAAGAGACATGGATTGAGACAGGTTTCTGTTAGAAACCTCCACTTGAATTTCTAGGTCCATGATTCCTGGATAGAATTCCTCTCAGTAGTAACATGCTGAGCTGGTCCTTCCAAGAAAGACCACCTCAGTGAGAAAGGACAAGTCATTCTCTTGACAGATTCAGTTCTCAGTGTCTGTTGCCAGCTGAGAGGCCACGTTGTATCACCAGGCGCCTAAAGCGCATAATCCCAGACAAATTGCTAGAATTTTGCTCTTTGCTTATTTGCATAAGTATAGGAGTTTGGAAAAAACCCAAACATTGATTATTCACAGCCCTCATCTCTATTTCAATTTTAACTACTTCACAGCACTGGTTTCTATTTTTCTTTTATCTAGTTTGAATATATTTTGTACGGTTTTGTTTAGGAACTGAGACTTAAACAACTAATGTCTGGCTTCTGGGTGCCCAGGAAGTACTTGCACCTCTACAAAATAGTATAGAAACCAAAAGAGTCAACATGCTTTTTTCTTCTTTTTGGTTTCCAGTTATTTTTTGTAATATATGGGTAGTTTTCTCAACTTTGTGGAAAAAATGGAGAACCATTTGTAGTAAAAATTATTCTGAAGCACTGCTAGCATTCAGATGCTGTGAAAGTGCAGTTCTACTATTGAATGGACTTCAGCTTTTATGGGGTCTGAAGTGGTAAATAAAACAGCTGCTCAGCCCATCCCACTATGATTAAAGTACAATAAATATCTAAGCTGTCACTGGGAAAGTTACTGTTCTCAAGCACAGCTTCATCCTTATTTATTTCCTGGCTTCATATAAAAGAGACAGTTAAACATACGTTATCAAAAGCCACGTTTACAGCTGTGATGGCAAAATTTCAGTGGAATTAAATGGAACTTTTGCCAGATGAGTCAATTAAATATTTTTATTTCTAGTTTTAGCTTAATCTGCATTAAAAAAGAAAAAAATCACAACCCTATGTTATTATACACTATACTCAGAGCTGAACATCTTGGTAAGAGGGCATTTTTCATAGCTAATTTTTCTTAAGTGCAATACATAGTTCTCCTCACAGGACAGTATTCTCTTAAAAAAAATAGATAAAGAACACCTGAGATTTCTGTTTTCATGTGCAGAAACCATGGAAATTTATTTTTCTTTGCTAGAGAAAGTGTTCATGAGCTCAGTTTTGTTTTCAATAACTGATGCTATCAGACTTATATTTAGTGAAGGGTGGAAATAACTGATTTTAGTTGCTTGTGAATTCCATGGGGCTGAACTGAAGACATTGCTTATTTTGGATGGGAACAAGACATAAACCCATGGTTAGCATGAAGGGGAGAGACAGTTTGATGGTATTGCTGAAGCATGCCCAGAGCACAAATATGAAAGCAGTTCCTGGGAGCTGAAGGTATTCTTAATTCAAATGGCAAGTTTTGATACACATGCTTTCATTCTGGAGGCAATTAACCATTGCAGTAACCTAAAATGCAGTAACCTACAAGAGTGATGGCTTATCTGGTTGGCTTCCTGTAAGCCAATGCTCTGCTGGCACCGAAGAAGACTTGGGTGAATTTTGAATATTCTGCCATTTATTAGGAATGATCCAGGAGGTCTGTGAGTCTCTCAAGTGCCTTAGGGAAGCCCATGGCTTTAACTCATGAGCATTCTGCCTTAGGAGTAGGATATTTTCTGCATCAGTGTTTATGTTCTCTTTAACTTGGATAAACTTTACTAGAAATCAGACTAAAATAAATGTGATGCCGACTTTTATCTTTGCCTTCAGTGTTTGCTTTCAAATAAGGTTTGTCCTGCACAAGAAATTAATCATTTTTTCCAGAGTGAATGTTTTCTTCTTAGCCTGAGTAGATTTGTTCCATGTTTAGTGTTTCTTACTGACATTTTATCCTCTGAACATCACATACGGGTGTGTAGTTTTGCGTGTTAATAATTACAATTGAGTGTTTGGCAGGCTGTGATTTCTAAACATCGTGGCTGTTGCCTTTGAAGTCACCAAGGAATGTTACCATGCAGTAGGATAAACAATGGTCCTTGTACTAAACTGTGTAGATTGCAGATGGTTGTAATGGGTCAGCCTTCTTAGGAAAAAAGCAATTCACCCAAACAGACTTTGCCTTTTGCAAAGGGAAGCCTTTCCTTGCAAGTCCTGTGTGGTAAGAGATAATTTGGATACGTTTACCTTGTTAAAAGGCCTGCAGCACAGGTAGAGAACTGCAATAAATGAGTTTTTGCACAAGCAAATTTCAGGCATCTGGTAATAAACCCCACCACCTTTGCCTCAAAACTATGCAACTGGAGGAAATAAAAGGCAGAAAAGGGAAACAGGCAATGCCTTAACTATACCAGGACAGTGGCAAAAAACCTTGCAGAGGTAAGATAAACAGGTCATCATGCTTTACTTAAAAATTGTGTGCTTGCTCTGAATTTACTGGCTGCAGTGGTGTGGCCTGTGTTTTCCATGTGGTTAGGTCAGACAAGACATTGCCTTGGAAGCCTCTTGTTCCTGCAGAAGACTCAACTCCTTCACAGATACTGAATCCACTTCAACAAACTCATATTTGATAAACTTGATGTGAGCAATTCTTTGCCACTAATGGGTTATAATTACAATTTTTTCCACTCTTAAACTTTTTCTTTACTCATTTGCTTCCATTACAAACTAGCTTAAGAAGTTAAAAAAGATCTTCTGTGATTCCCTGAGGGGAAACGTGGTGAGGAGGGGCTGAGGTCACTTGGTTTGTTCAGCCAGGAGACTGAGGAGAGGCAACATTGCAGTTACACCTTCTTGTGAGGGCAAGAGGAGGGGCAGACACTGATCTCTTCTCTTTGGTGAGCAGTGACAGGACCCGAGGGGATGGCCTGAAGCTGTGTTGGGGGCAGTTTAGGTTGAGCATTACAGAAAGGTTCTTCCCTCAGAAAGTAGCTGGGCACAGAACAGCTCCCCAGGGCAGTGGTCACAGCACCAGCCTGACAAGAGCTCAGGAAGAATTTGGACAACGCTTCTTCAGGCACAGGGTGTGACTCTTGGTCCTGTGCAGGGCTGGGAATCAGACTCAATGATCTTTGTGGTGTCTTCCAGCTCAGCGTATTCTGTGATTCTATATGTCCCTGTAAAAATGAGGTGTTCTCCAGCTGTTTTGCCCTGAGAGGTAGCAGTTACCTGAGCAGAGAGGAAGGAAGGAGGCCAGTCAGTTGGAACCGTAGATATTGCCCCATCCAGGGCAGCAGCTGTTTTCTTTCTGCTCTGTGTTGATGAAGGTGCCATGTATAGACTTTGACTCTCAAAGTGGGGAAGCTGTGAAGCCAGGAGAGCTATTACCAGTGCTGGGAGGGAGGTCTGGAAAATGGGGGGGAAGTCCCACAAACCAGCCTGGATTTGGTGTCTTTGAACCATCCAAATCAAACACAGACTTTATGAGAATTTCCAAGTCACCAGTGGAAACTCAGGGTCTGGAATTTATAGCTTTGACACCTACTATAGTTCAACACTGGTTATTGTGATGGCTGCATATAGAAAGTGTTTTCATAGCATGCCATAGAGGTAGTGCAGAAGGAGATGGAAAGTTGGAAGTAAGCAGTGCTTTCTCTGCATTATTAGATTAGTGATCTCCATGCATCAGACACAAGGAGAAATTTAGTCCCATGAGCAAGTGCAGGAACATCACTGGCTTTGCCTATTGGAATATCAGAGTTTCAAGAATCTCTCAAGTGGGAAACACTCAGATTTGGCCTTATTTGGGGTTCAGGTTTTGATTGTGATGAAGCTCCCTGCTCATGTTTTAGCAAGAATCTGCCATTACTGGTAACAACCCTCTCCATGAACAATCTTGTGCTGAACCACTCTTCGGTTGGTGAATATTTGAGGGAAAATTCGCTGTAACACTAAAAATTTTACTTTTCTGGGCCACACAGTAATTTATAGCTAAGAGGCCTGGAAGACTCTTCTGACTTACAATAATTGCATCTTGGGGTAGTCCAGAGGCAGCTTTCCACAGCCTTGAACCTGGCCGATGCCTCTGCTGCCTCTGCTACCATCCTGATGAAACCACCATGGCAGCAGGAATGTTTAAAACCCCAAGAATGACATTTCCCTTCAGAGGTTGTCAGGGGAGGGACAGAAAAAGAAATAATTTTTAATTTTCACCTCCTTCCTTCTTTGCCATTTGTTTGTAGATGAAAAATAACATGTGGAACTATAATCCTGGTTAAATAATAAACACTGCTCACACTTTTGATCAAAATGTGGCTGAATACTTTTTCCTTAGGTTTACCAGGTGAGAAAGGAGAAAAAGGCAATCCAGGTGTTGGAACACAAGGACCCCGAGGCCCACCAGGTTCCACAGGTAAACTTCCATTTGAGGCATCTAGATAAGACTACTCTGATCCACGTGTGAAGAAGCTAACAGCAGCTCTGTCTTTCTCCTTAAGGAGAGTAGCAGAAGAGTAGCATTTCAGGCACCTTAAACATCATAGTTTTCTTACTATGTCATATCATGTTGGGCTGTGCCTCATGGTAGTGTCACCCATCACACAAGTATTTTCATTTTCCCTATGATAAACTGCTTCTCCAAGCCCACCTTTTAAAAATGTTTCAAGGTGGTTTTTTGGGGTTTGTTTGTTTGGTTGGTTTGGTTTGTTGTTTTTTCTTTTGTTTTGTTTTTGGGCTTTTTTTTTTGTTTTGTTTTGTTTTGTTTTTCTCCAGACATGGGTTCTGAAAGGGGAAAAATTAGTCTGGACTAATTACATTTGTTTTCTCATTGACTTAATGTCATACCTAAACATGAGTTGGCAGAGAAGTTTGTAGTAATTAAGTACATTATCTCACATAGATTTATACTTAGGTCCTGAAAAAGCCGAGAGAGTGATACCTAGATCCTGTTGAAACAGGAGCAAAATTGCATTGCCCTCATGGGACATCCTGGCCATTAGGCACTGGTATCAAGTCACAGCATTACCCAGAAACTGCACTGAAAGGGAGTGGGAGGGGCCAAGAGCTCTGCAGGCATCCAGGGCTGTCCTTTCCCCATGAAACTTTCCAGAAGTTTGATGTTTGGTGAAACATTTGCTCCAGTTCTGGCTACAAGTTGTCTCTGGCAAGGAAAATAAAGCAACAGACAGAGAGGAAGCTCACTGAGAGTGGGTCTCCTCTCAGGCTGCTGTTCTGTCCTCCTTGCCAGAGGCTGAAATCTTTCCTTCAGCTTGCCCGCGGGAGTCAGAGGCAGGATGTCTTGCTCCTCCTCTCAAGCTATCTCCTGGAAGTGTTTATAATACAATCAGTGCCGTGTTTTCCAGGCCAGGAAAGATGGCCTCATATCCCTGCTTTCACGAAAGACACTACTCAGATGCTTCATCTCCCTATGCAGGACCTCCGGGAGAAAGTCGAACTGGCAGCCCGGGACCACCAGGATCTCCAGGCCCACGAGGTCCTGCTGGTCACACGGGATCCCCGGGCTCACAGGGTCCTGCTGGGCCTCCAGGGTACTGTGACCCGTCCTCCTGCGCTGGGTATGGCATGGGAGGTGAGTAGCAAGGAGTTGGGACAGCTGCCATTTGCAGAGGTGTGGGTGGCATTTTCTAACAGCCCAAGGGAGACGGAGGCTATCGATGAACCTTGCACTAAAATGTGGTGGCTCCCTAAAACCTGCGTCCGGTGTGGCTCTATTTTGTGGGACTGCAACGGGAAGAGGTGACCCAGCGTAGTGACCAAAGGAAAGTGACCACCATCTGATCCCAGCCTGTAAAACTGACCCTGCCTAGTGGGTTTTGTCCTGTACCTGTTTGTGTAGTTGTACGAGCCTGCTCCATCTCAATGGTCTGTGTTGAAGCCCTACCAACCCGTGTTTGTGACAGCAGACTTTTTACACTTGTAGTTTTTCAAATGTGTTGCTCAACCTCCCCTTCCCTGTGCCTCTGAGTGGCATGAGAGCATGACCCTTACTAAACCTAGTAGTGTAGTGTAACCTGGCACAGGGATGCACGTGTCCATCATTAACCAGTGAAGCCGTCTGGAGAAAATTATTCTTTCTGTATCTTCTCTGTATTCTACTTTCCCATCTCGTTGTAGCACGGAGAGGCCAGGGGAAAAAGTTAACACAATTACCAAAAATTATATCACCCAACCTAAAATCAAAATTTATTAGTAAAGCATTAAACTACAAATGTTACGCATAAGGCATATTTGTTTGATGTTTACAGTTTAATCTGCCCCGAGCTGATTTGTATGTTTTACTTACCTGAATGTTTTTGTTGTCGTCTCTTCCTATCCTTTTCTCCTCACTTCCCCTCCCCGTTGTTCGTTTCTGTTTTAAGGCCCAATCCCTTACAATGGCTACCAATCCAGAAGGTGAAAGGCTCATTCTGGTTCAGGTCTCATTGGGCTGAAGGTCAGAGATGGATGCTGAACTGCTCTGTGCTTTCCAGCAACGATAATGACTACCACTAATGAACTTACAGCTGCTGTACATGCACTTGGCTTCCTGGCACTGCTAAAAATTATTGCCTGACCCATTTTTGCCTGCTAATCATGTATTCTAGTCCATAATTGGAATAAGCTATAGCAGGCGGAGTGTGCAATGTATAATGAGCACAGTATTACAACCGGACATTTGACAAATTGTGGTGGTGGTTTCCAACTAACTTGGCTGTCTTTTGGTGGGTTTCCAATTGCTCCAGCTTATTAATTTTGTTAAATGTTTTCATTGTTCCTTTATGTGAATAAAAGATGTGTATTTAAAGATTATATATATATATACTCACACACATGATATAGAAATATATCTATATATAAAATGTCAATTTCCTAATGAATGCTTTAATTTTCTACTCCCCTTCTCCTGTGTTAACCGTATGAATACTCTTGGTGGTGGTGGGTTAAGGTGGATACGGTGAGCCAACTGATCAAGACATCCCAGTAGTGCAGTTGCCACATAACTCCTACCAAATCTATGACCCTGAGGACCTTTATGACGGTGAGCAACAGCCGTACGTAGTTCACGGGTCCTACCCCTTACCATCCCCATACTCCCAGTCCTATCCATCACCTCATCTTGCTCAACCAGAGTTTACTCCTGTTCAAGAAGAGATGGAAGCCGTTGAGCTGAGATCCCCGGGAATCAGTCGCTTCGCCAGGAGGATAGCCAAAAGGAGCGCCAAGACCCCAGGACGCACAAAGGCGAGCGGAAAAAGCCCCTCCCAGTGAACTGGTTAAAAAAGGGAAACGTTTCATGCACACCCGTGTTCGGCCTTTTGTCCCAGTGCCTCACCTGTCACTAAAGATGTTTACAGGCTCTTATGTTAAAGGAGAAAAAAGTGTACATGGCCAGTTGACACAACAAATAATGGTAATTATCTTGCATGCCAGAAGTTTAGTATGTTAGTGGGCTGGTGCTAGCTGATGATGAAAGGTCACTTGTAGATCTTTCTCGGGAGTACTGTTCCATTCACTCTTCAAACTGTATCTGAAAAAATGCATCTGGCTAGGTGGTGTACGTAGAACCATTCACAGAAGTTAATGCTTTGTTATCCATTTCTTTTCCAGTTGATTATTTTCTGTTTGTTTTGGATGAATTGCTTTACTAGCAGAGTAACCTGACTAAATCCACTGGAGAAAAATGCATCGGGTGTCCTTGCACCTGGCTTATTATCCTTTTGCAAAGATTTCTTACATTAACAGACCATGGTTTTCTTAACTCACCTAAAATAAATACACAAGAATGTTCCGTAGGAGAACACTGATAATTTATTGTGAACCTCTTTCATTTCTGTTTTGTATGCAAATAAAAGTGGCAAGCTTTTGTATGGTAATTCTCTATTCGTTTGATTTTTAGCTCAAAACAATTGCATCAGATCTTCAGGGGACAGAACATAATGAGAAGGAAGTACATTTCCTGTTTTCAACACTTTGGGGCAACATTTTTAGTTTATAGGATGCAGTATAAACATTATTTAGTCTTATTTTTAAAATTGTATACAGATAAATGCTGTGGGTAACTATGAGCTGAGGAAGTTGTACCAACTGCAGATGTGAGATTCCACAGGTCAACATGCCCGAGCCAAAAGACTGGCAGGTGTAGTTGGGATGGCAGCCTGGATCAGCTAATGAGGAAGGCAAAATGCCAACCCAACCACGTGAGCACAGAGCAATCATCATCCTACAAATAAGGTAAGTTATAAAGAGACTCAATAAACAGCTTTGAACAGCACTGGAGGCTGAGCAAGATTTAGCTCAAAAATGAGCATTTAAGTTGAAAGCATAGGTTTGGAACACTTTTTCTTCAATCCTATATAGTCCTATATAGACATGAGAGTCTCTCCTGTACATCCCAGGACTGTCTTCCTGCTCATGCCTGACTGGGAGGGGGTCTAGCCATATTCTACAGTAAAAGGAAAGCCTGTCAGGTTCAGCCTCTGGCCACTGCCTGCAGCTCCCTTAGCTCATCAGGAAGAAGATGAATGGGTACCTTTACTGTGTAATCTCCAATTATCTCACCTATCTCATCAATTATCTCCAATTATCTCTCTCCTAGCCTCATTAGTAGCATGATTTGCACAGAGACTAGCAGGCTCTGGCTGGGGGCTGCATACCCTTCTAGGTTCTTTGTCTTCCCATTACTTCTTTCACCTCTGACTCCAACCATTTTCTTTAGGAAAGGTGATAAAAATTGATGGAATGTGAGTTGAATGTCATTTAGTTACCTGCACTTGCATTTAAAATAGAAGCTAGAAAAGTGTAATGTAGTTTATGGACTTTATTTTTTAGCAGCTTGACAGATCACTGAGGCCCCATGTGAGCATGGCTCTCCTGGCCACCAGCAGGTACCACAGCTTAGCACATGCAACTGATACTCAGAGGTATTATTAAAACTAAATACAGTAATGCCTGGGGTCACAGTGTTAATTTCCCTGCTAGCACTGACTCTGAACTCCTCTTGTTAATTTATCCCAACTGCAAATTCCCTCTGCCCCTCCCCTGGTTAGCCCATGCCCATCTGTGTTCTACCGGCACAGCCCAGAGTTCTCCATGAGACAAGCTGACCTGCAGATCCCATGGAAGTGACTGAGAAGGTCACTGATGGGAAAAAAATCAGCTTTCAAGCAAGTCTACCTGTGTTGTCTTTGAAAGACTTTGAGTCTCCTGCTAACAGTGCACAATGTATTAGTCCTGACTGGCTGTCCTACAACAATATATCCAAATCTCAAGTTGTTGTGGGACCACAGAGAGTGACAGGGCAACACCAGGGACGTAGGGACACAGCATAATCAAACTGATTAAAATAAGGCAATTGGTGTTATTTACTCCCTGTAACAGCCTGATGGCAACAGCTGACCAAAGCCCTGAGGGTGCTTGTGGTTTGCAGTCGATGCCACATGTACTATGCCAATCCAACAACTCTCCCACTGGATTGGGGGAGCAGCTGGAAGCAGTGCAGCACCCCTCTGCTCACAGGGAATTCGGGTGCTCTCGAGGGATCTCCCATGTGGGACACCCACACAGGCTGCCACTGTCACCTCCTCCTCACACCAAGGGAATGTACACACACTTGGGGATAACAAGGTAGCCATAACTCATCCAGTTTTGTACCAATTTATATATTAAAGCACAAGCTTCAACTGCAGTAGTTAACTTGTTTTAACTTTCTATTTAGTGTGCCATTTACTGGCATCATGCTGCCCAGAATGCTTCTGGTATCATTGGTCATATTTGTCACTTGCTGGACATGTCTTGGTAATAAAGAGTATCGAAGAAGTGGGCTCTAACCAATGATAAAAGTACTATTCAGGAATCGTATGTTTGCCAAAAGGAATAAGTCTCAGTCAGTCAAAATCTTCTCCAAAATCCAGTCTCTGAATTAATCAAGAGTGTCTTGCATAGACCATCTAAGAAACTGAAGCTGTTGACTGAAGTATTCAGCACATAATGAACAGCTGATGCCATCAGATCTTACCAATAAACTATGTCCTGTGTCCGTACACAGAAAAGTGCATTTACCATATCCTAGGGCTTTTTAAAAGATTTTCACTGGTTAATGCACTGTAGTAACTGACTTGGAAGTAAAGACTGCACATTCACTAGGTAGGAATTTTTCCTGGGATAAGCCCATCTGAATACCAAAGAAAGGCCCAATACCAAACTACTGTTTCCTGTAATTAAATATGGTTATAAATAAACAACTGGTTTTGATCCTGTATGATGCTTGTATGAAACAGATGTAGAACACTCAAATTCTCTCCACCAACCATTGTAAAATTTGGCAAATAATGTACCTGCATTTCCTACAACACAAGACAATAGATGCTTTACTTATCTAACAGAATAGCTTTGGCTTGAAGGTTTTCAGAGCAGGAAAGCAGAAGGGAATTTCAGGGAAACAGTTTGCAAAAGTGAATTAAATTTTAAGACTTTTTTTGCATCTTTCAACACTTAAGTTTGGTTTCCTCATTTGGTTTCCATAATAAAAATGTTGCTGCTTTGTTCTGTAATATGTTCCCTAAAGTGAGGCATGGTCCTGTGACTTGAATGAAAATCAGATTGAGGCTGAAGAGGGAAAAAAAGTCTCTCTCTGTGATCTTTACTGCCTGTTATTTCAACAGGCTCTTTAATGAAATCTGTTCTACATCGGGTTGTCAGCAGATCTCCTCCTAGTGAGGGAAGAGTCCCTTCAGAATGCACTGCAGAGCCCCAAAGGGGTGTTCTGGCTGGTAACAACCAAAGTTACCAACATCCTGAAGTCTGGAGTGTGCCATCTTCAAAAGCCATGCCCAGGGGAGCCGTGCTCAGCCTGGCTACTTTTCCAAGGCAGAGAACCACAGGGATATCGAATTTCCCCATGACAATCGTGTAACATCTCAACATCAAGAGTAAAATACCATTAGGAACACATCTAATGACATTCAGCAGCTAGAAAGTAGAGTCACCCTTGCTATTGTCATTGCACACACACAAGATTTAAATGCAGATGAACAGTAGTGTAAAAAGTAAGATTATTTAAAAAACAGTAGTTGTTATTTTGTTCCTGAGAGCGCAATGTATCAAAAGATGGCTAAAGCTTAATGATGAAAAATTATGGCTAGTGACCATAACTGTTCTGTGCTCCTCCTGCATGGAATTCAAGTTTTGCAACTTTCAGAGCGAGCTACTTCATAGCAGCAGTCAATATATTGTTTCTGAGATGTAAACACTCATTACAAAGGTATTAGCTCTTTAATGACAGTATCAAATGTCATTAACAAATACCAGATCATACAATGCAGAGTACAGATGGTATTAACAAGATAATACCTATTCCTAGCTGTTTCAAATATAGAGATTTCTATAATCTTGCCAAGTCAAGCTTGCTGTCAGAGTCAAACAGCTGTCAGAAACATTCAATACAGAAGGGTTGACTGAGCTGCACAGATGCTTCCATATTAGAATTTTCTTTGAAGGAGGAGAGACACTCTTGATGGCATTTCTTCTTTTCTTGTTATTACTTCCTTCGAAAATCTTTAGGTCTGTGGGGGAGAAAAAATTATTTTAAGAAATGCATGTGCACTACAGTGGCTTTGCTTTAAGGCAGCAGTAGCAGCCTCGTCTAGTTTTACCTCCTTACTCTGGTGAAGTCTTTTTGACAAAGAAGAGTATTTTCTGGATTACACAAACAAGACAGAAAAAAATAAATTTACTAAGACCTCTAAGAATTGACAGCTATCAGGACTAGTTGGTCACTCCTACTACCTCCCTAAGCAAAACAAAAAACATCTTGAACTGAATGCAGTCTCACAGGGTTTAAAACAGACACTGATTTGTCTCCACTTTTAAAGACTGAATAATCCATGCACAAGGTGGTAAGTTTTAGTTAGCAGCACAGTCCAATACAACATTACTAAAATAATTAAAACTGAGGATTTAAAAAAATTCCTAATTTGAATCTTAAAAAGTTCTGCATTCCCCTTTGCTTGGATGACAAATGTGGAAAACATTCAGAAAGAAGCAGACTGTTGTTTGTAACCCTCTGTGATTTCCCATTCAGGCACATTTCTCTCCCTGACTGCCACACATCCACTGGCTGCAGCAACCACACTCTCCCTGAAACTACACAGCTCAGGGCTTTCAGAATGCAGACTTTGCAGACTAGAAGCACGTCTGCATCCCTAACACGTCCTGCAGAGAAGCTGCAGGTGCTGGTGCTGGGCTCTCTCTGTCTATTCTCTGCCCAAAGCCCCAGCGCAGGCCGGCGGGGTCTGAGGGCCCAGCACGGAGCGGCCGCTCCCCGCAGCCCCGTTCCACAGACACCTGCAGGAGCACAACCTCCCTCCTCACTGCCTCTCTCAGCTGCCACTCAGAGCAGGCTGGGGAACCCATCAGGACTCAACAAGAGTTGAGGTTTTAGACAAAAAGGTTTTGGAGATGTCTAAAGGAAGACGGGGCTAGATTTGCCGCGAAGTTGAATGAAAAATTCTGGCATACAGGAAGACCTGCAAACCACTACACTAACCAAGTTAAATGTCCTAAGGTGGTAAATTTTATGTGCAATTTAGCTCAATAATGGAAATGAAAAACAGGCAGCAATGGAAGCAGACAGCTTACTTTAAGGACCGAGAGTTTAGATGGCTGCAGAGATGCCACACAGAAATCCAACACTTAGCCCTATGTTGCAGTTCTAGAATATGCCAAGCAATAGCACTGCAAAGTGAAATCATTCACACAACTCTTGTATAAGCCTGTAGGCTCTCACATGAAAGCAACTCTGGAATTCAGTTTGTTTTATTTCAAGAGTAGCATATAAAACTGTGTTAATTTTATGAAACAACTATAAAGAAGAGCTAGTGTTCGTACTGTTATGAATCCCAAAGCTGCTTTGTTTCCCACTGAAATAGCATATTCGGTATTAACATTTGGACTTGTATCTTTTGTGCATGACAGAACTGCTGCAAGCACCATAGATGTTGTTTACATACTCGTTTAATGTTGAACGTATTCAATGTTTGATGGCTGGTGTACACTGGGAAGTCAAGTAAAATTTCCTAGAATCCCAGACTTCAGTACTTGGAGATATTAATAGAATCACAGCATGGTTTGGATCAGAAGGACCTTAAAGATCCTCTGGTTCCAGCCTCTCTGCCATTCTACATTTTGTTACTCAGATCTCACCCTGCATGCCAGAATAAGTATTTAATTATATCAGACTGTTTGTGGAGTAGGAAGAGTATGGGATTTTGAAAAATTCTCAGCAGTGACTTAGAAGTTTTATGGCTACATCCACCCTAGACAGGTGGACAGTGCTGGAAGATTTTAGGCAATGCAGCAATGCAAAAACATCCTGATCATGCAGCTTATAGTTATTAATCTTTCTTTCTATAGACTAATTCATCCTCATGTGCATTGCTCAAAGGATTTTACATTTTTCTACGAATGGCTCACTTAAAACTTCAGTCTTGGGTTATGCTGGAGTGCTGCAGAGCCACAGGTCTCACAGCACTTTGTTCTGGGGTGAAAATCCTTTTTTTTCCCCTTGCTTGTTTGTAATCTGCATTTCAACTTTAATGCTCATTGTCTTAAAATTTAAATGCAAAAAAATGCATAAAACACTGGACTCTTAGTTTGCAGTCTTACAAAGTTAATGAAGCTTAAAGACAGGATTTTCCACATTGAAACACTTGTGTGAACAAATACAAAAGTTTTTAAAGCCTTTTCTGCTGCCACAGTAGGCTTTTTATGCCAACCAGTACTTGGCTTTTGGACTGCTTTTGAAGATTCCTTGGCACCAGGAAAGCTAAGCCTTGAAAAACACTGCCTTTGGCAAATGTGTTATAGGGATTTTGTCAGAAGATGAATATGAACGCACAAAAACACTGTCTACTCAGAGAGAATTATGAACTACTTGTGAGCATCAATGGGTAACTGCTCATTGATAAGTGACATAAATCCATGTGAGTCTTCTTTGACAGCAGTGCTTTTGCCATTCCTCAGCAAAGGCCTGAGTTTATGCACTTGGAACAAAGGAAATGCTATCTCCTAGAACAGTTCAGAAATGCACCCAAAGGCAAGACTTCACATAGCTGCTTTTTATTTTTCAAGTAACATTCTTAGAGGGAAAAAAAAGCTTTGCTGTACATTGTTAGGAGAGTCCAATGCAAGGGGAAATGAGGGAATGTGGGAACCAATATCTCTGTAATCTACGCTGAAACACAAACAATTGTGGGTTCACTGAAAATATGCAACATTAGTCTATGTAGCAGACATCTGCCGCCAAAATATGTAAAAAATATTTGTCTCACTAACATTTTTATACTCCATACAAGAAGTGTTAAGACAGTTCTGTGAGTTCTAGGCAAAATGCTCATCAAATCAAATTAGCAACCTGTTCGTTACAGGAGGCCTCTCAGTGCTTCTCTCTTAACAAATATTTCACCATTGAGTAAAAGGCACCAAAGACCTGGTCATAAACTCTGATTACAGCCTGTAAATCTCTTAAAGCTGCCCAGGGAGGTCATGGATTCTCCCTTCTCTCTGAAGACACTCAAAACTCACCTGGATGCACTCATGTGTAACCTGCTCTAGGGGACCCTACCTTGGCAGGGGGTTTGGACAGGATGACATCCACAGGTCCCTCCCAAACTCTCACAATTCTGGGATTCTGTAAATTCTCCTAATTTTAATCCATACTCACAGCTATCAGAAGAGAAATACAGCTGATGTGAAGTGCTGATAATACACAGCCACTGAAACTTATAAAACAGATAAACCTGCACACACGTCCAGCTCCTAGGATCAGCTTTTGTGAAAGGAAAGCAAAAGGGTATCAGTGGCTCCCACTGTCACTGGTAGAGAGAGCTTCCCAAAACTCTGAAGAATTAATGTATTTCATATAAATGTTGTCTTTTGCTACGGATGCCAGCTCTACACTCTACAGTGCTGAAAAAAAGCCAATGGACTGTGAGAGTCTTTCCATTTACGGGAAAACAGTAACTGCTTTGCTCTGCACCCCACTGCATGAAATAAAACTGAGGTCAAACTAAACCCTGGGATGTGGAGAAGTCCTACCTTTTTTCATGGACTTTAGAGATGACTTGAAGAGGCTTGTGTCCCTGGGCTAAAGCTTGCCATTGTAAATTCTCTCCCCAGTGTCTCTGCAGATTTCACAGTTGCAGTTATGTTTGAAAAGCACTGCAGAGTGCAGAGCTGGCATCTGTATCATTAATTAACATTGAAATTTGAACATACGTGTGCTTCCCTAGCAACTCCATGAAAAAAGGTTGTCTTTAATCTAGGTAATTTCTGATTCTCCATTCTGTTGCCACACAAGCAGAATGGAGAGGCAGGAAAAGTGATGTGTGATTCTTAAAACCAAGCCTTATTGCCAGAAAAAATGCTCATGAAGCTATGACCTCAGCCTCTGAACATCTCGGAAGGCAAACAGAAACTAACAGCACAAAAAGACCTTCTTGCATACTTGCAACTATCACGGACCCCCCACTTCACAGGATATTCAGTATTTTTTTTTCCAGTGTTATGTGCAGTATCCTCTTTTCAAGGGTATTTTTCCTGTGAGGAAGGACAGGACAGAGATCCTCTGCAATAGTTAAATGTGTTCAACTCTCAGCTTCTGGAGTGAATATTTATTTCAATCAACTCTGAAGAGACTTGCTACACAGCTCTGTCTTTATTAAATTCTTTTCAGCACATTCCAGCAATAATGTTTCCCTTTGCCTAGCAATGTTTTGTGGAGGTAAAACAGCTCCAGAAAAGAATAAAATAAGGGGTGGGTGTGTGTTAGTCTGTGAGGGCAAAATCTAAGTAACCACTAGTCTGTGTTATACTGCAAGTAACTTGATTTCAAAAATATACAGGACAACTTCACCATCTTATTTGTAGGCAAACAAGCTAAAACCTTGTAGCATCTTACAGCAGACAGGTTAGCATTACTAACGTCAAAGAAATAATAAAAGTAAGGCTGTAGAGTAATATATAGATAGTATAATATCATAGCAAAATATAGACATAATAATATAATAGACACTGTATATTCTATATGTACAGCTGTTATTTTACAATCCAGACAATATTTTAAAAAATATTTTCCTCTTTTTAATGACTCAGAATACCTTTTCAAAATGATGTATTTTAATCCAAATGACTTTGTTTCTTAGAACTTCTAAATGCACTGGGATTAGCTATAACAATATAACTTCTAGTCAACATTGCCCTTCCTTCTTCTACTACATGCTGCTGATAAACAGCATTTGATAAGAAGACCATATCTGCTTTCAAGATCAAAAATCTTGGATAGTCATCTCTCCTCAAACAATTCCTACTCACACTGCTTTGCTGTTACATTACACTGAGACTTTTCAAAACAAGTTTTATGGAGTCAGACCTCATGGAACTGTTACAGTCATTGTGTGCTCGCCAGCCTGTGTTAGTGACTGCTAATGGTTCCAAACCTGCTTCTGCTGAGGAGTAAGACAGGCAGTGCTGCACAAGAAGTGACCTGTCAGTACCTGCTCTGGACTCAGCAATGCACACCTGGTGTGGAAGCTGTGTCTCAAACTGCAATTTTCTCTTCACCTGTGACCCAGAGAGTCGCGGTTCCCTGGAATTTCTGCACTCTCAGCAGCAGCAACAAGGAGTGCTCAGAAAGGATTTACTTTTGCATCAGCACTGCGAAAGGTCGCTGCCCTAAACTAACTAATGTCACAGGCTAATACAGTGACTGAGATGAGAGGAAAATTTGAAGAATATAGGCTTAGAATTCTGTTAAGATTTTACTGCTTCCATGAATGAGAGAAAGCACTCCAGATGCATGAAAACCCCCTTAAAATTAAAAACCATCCTGTAGGAAAGGCACAGCCATCTCTTCCATTCACAGTCTGTACAACACTTTCTATCACCTGAAAAATTTAATGTCTGGTATGATTCCCATTAGCATAGGTTATTCATCAAAAACAAAACCAAAAAAGTATAAGTCTTAACTCACAGTTATCAAAATGTTTTAAGAGTAACTCACCCTGGAGGGTTTTAGGTCTGTGCTGCTATTTTAGCTTTTTATCCAGCTGCCTTTTTCTCTCCCTTCCCCCATCCTGTTTCCTGAACACTGCAGCATTCCTCAAAAAGCTGAAGGAGTCTTCAGCATCAGAGTCTTCTCTCATCAAAGAGAACTCTCTGCATCTCTCATTCAGCATCAGAGTCTTCTCTAGTTTTACAGAAGCTCTTCCCTGACTTCCTTACGCAAGTTTCAAGAATTTTAAGAAACAAAAAGGATAAAATCTCTCCAAACCTGGCTGAAAAACCAGAACACACAAAGAAATAATTGCTATTAAAGTACTTCTAACCTACCCCTAATTTTTTAAGTACTTAACAAGTGATATCCACTAGCTCATAAAGGTCTCATTTAGGGGAGTTTATAAACAACACTGTTAAGGTAGCTTTTAGCCTTTTCTTATAACAAAAGGTTCTAAATAATTTTATTTTGTCTAAAATTAGTGGACAATACACACAAAATGAAACTTGTTGTCTTTCTGGCACACATTTTAAGGTTATTTTATGAATAAATTATGAAATTTTGAGTATTTAAGATTTTGTTTTGTAGAAAAACTTCAACACAGAGACAAAATTTACTGTAAATTCCCAAATAAGATGAATATATATATTTTTCAGGAACACTCTGCAAGTTGTGCCAAAGTCAATAGCTATTAGCTAAGGGGACTGTAGCTAAAAGGGATTTCTGAACACATTTAATCTTTTTCACTAACCCCACTAGTAAATCAAAACCCAAGGATCAGACATTGCTATCATTCCCTGTAAAACAAGTTATGTGGTTACACTCAAACATTAACAGTTTGGTGCTGGGGCAGGGAGAACAATTGTTCTTCTACTCAAGCTTTACCTATTATCCCATGGTAGCTCTATGCCTCTGGTAAAATAATCAGTGAAATGGTTAATGATATTTCAACTACCATTAAATTTCCAATTCACACCATGGCAAATTCTACACCCTCAATTCCTCTCCTTGGGGCACAAGAGCTGTTTCCATGTTGGTGGTGTTCTCATGCAAACTGTTGTCTTGCCTATGAAGCACTTCTGCAAGTCTAACTTATTTTGCTTGGAGAATAAATTACAGTAACAGAAGCTGCATTTTGTAACAAGAGCTATGGCGATTAATCTTCTTCTGCAGAAACAAAACTCAAGATGCATATTTTGTGGTCCTCAGCTGCAACTTGTTTGCTTTTTTCTACATAAAAACAGCACTTGTAATTTTTAAAAAGTGTCCTTAAATCAAGTTATCATACATGCACTTATGTATCTGATATGCATTGAGGCACTCTTAGTGAAATGAAGAACGGCTTATTAAAATTTAAAATAAAGTGGTTACAACCTCAGTTTCTATAAAAACAAATTAAGCAAAATTGATCTAAGCTTTTTTAAACTTACTGTAATTCTCTGGTTTTGACCTTGCTTATATGAATTCTGTCTGGAAAAATATTTAAGTTAAATCAATGGAATACACATGTATGCTTCATCTTGTTAAGATGATGCTTTTTGAAAATAGCAGGTTTCTCTTTTAGTGATGTATTCTGCTAAAAACTGTAGGACTGTATAAAGAGCAGCACTGTACACTTGGCTTTGGACAAAGAATTACGTTATTCTTCAAATAAACAGAGAACTGGATAAAGGAGTGGTGAAATATTTCCCAAACTTACTGTCAGCCACAGAAGTGAAAAAAGGAAATCTAGACATTTATAAAAGACTGATTAAAAATTAATCTAACTCTAATTTCATCTGGGCAAGTAGTTCAACAGTACAATGTACAACCATTCTCTTATTCCTTGTACAATTTTCATTCATTTAGTTTCTATTCTCACAAATGAGATAAACATGTTTTAAGGAAAGGGAAAAGTAGGTTTGGAACTTTATTTTTGGGAGCCTCTTCAGAAAGTTCAAGTAAAAGGGCCCAGCTACCCATTTATTATCTCTTACCTTCAACTCTCATTTCAGAAAAAACCTAAGCTGCCCTCAGGTAAAGGGTATGAGAATTGGTAGCACTGATCTGTTTTCTCTGCCAGAGAAAAGCCAGTAATTGAATTCAATAGGCTGAACAATCTGAACATGAATGTGTTGGATTTTTAAGATGATTGAGTTACTGACCCGTCTTGATTAGTGTCCAGTTGCTGCCTGCAGCTAAAACCTAATGTAGAGGAGAGAAATTTTCTTCTTAAGTATCTATGTGGCTTTTTGCCCACAGGAATTTAGATGCAGCTCTGGTAGTCTGAAATGTGAGACTTAGTTACCTCCAAATCTCCTGTTAAATGAAATGCTACATAAAATCCTGAGACATTTTATGCCCTTACTATTGAAAAAAAAAAGGCCCTATCACTACCAGTGACAGTTCCTAGATAAAGTTACCAGTGATAGTTCCTAGGTTTGATTGGGGATGAATATCTCCAGTTAGTTCATGTAGTTTCTACCAAGAGGCAAGAAGGCCACAGAAAATGAAGTGCCAGAGGGAGTCCTTAAAGAGTACATTGGAACAGAACTGGGCTGTATTGGCAGGATAACTTTTTCCTGGCTTATAGAGTTTGTTTTTTAGGAAAAAGTAAGACTGGCTGCACTCTTTTACAGAAGTTTGTGTTGGCCAAGTCTTCTCTCAACACTGCTACATGCTGGCCCTGCTTTGTGAGAGAAGCCTTCGAGTTGGAGGGACAGTACTTAACCCAAGACAAAAACGAAATATTACCAAGTGAGGTATAATATAAAACACAATAAAAATCCCAAGAAGTTGCAGACACACTCTTCAACTGAACAGGAACTAAGAAAAAGACAGGAGAAGTTTGATTTGGCACCAAATTTTTAAAGGCTAATGAATAAACTTGAGATGGAGCTCAAGACCTCATGATCTTTGGAGACGGCTTTATGGCTTTCTCTCTGCTCTTCTCAAGGTAACTAGAGTGACCATTCCAAATTTTTTTCCTTTATTTTACCTCATATTTCGTTGTATGGATAAAGTAATAGTTACAGGCTTAGTAAAAACTGCAAGTTATAATTTGTAACACAGCACATCACTCCAAATGTAATTTCTTTATGCAATATAACATCAAGTGTTTTTTGGTGTTGGCTCCTCATGAAGTTATCTGAAGAAATTAACAGACAAAAAACCTAATAAACCCTATTAGCCTCTTGCATATATAAAAGTACTGTTTATAACATCATTTCAGCCACATAACCAAGATATCTCTGGCTTCTTCTGCTCAGCTACTACATTCCAAAAATAAATTGTGTAACTAAAAATAGAAACTTGCCCTAGGAATTGTAGAATTGTGCAAGATAAGTACTGCTGCAGTTCTTCTAAGAAAACAAACAGAAAAGGAAGTGGTGGCTGATGATTTCTTAACCCAAAAGCTTTTGTGTTTACCAGTGCCCACAAATTTGTTTGATGGGAACATGACAGGTTCACTCAGGCTAACGGCACGAAGTCTGGGTCTGGCAAGGATAGTTTTAAGGACACAGAACTGGGGAGGAACTGGAAATGGCACAGAGTATGTAAGAGGATTATCAGAGCCATCTACAGCTTGCAGGCACCCAATATGCTTGTGCTTCATCACCTACTAACTTTGCTGTCTGAGAACACGGTGATTTTCTGCCTTCAAAGCCACAGAGTGATGCTAAGGAACTTCCAGGAATCTGTGTGCCATGGCACGGGGATGACACACAGTGTCACTACTGGGACCCTGCCTAACCCATGCTGCTTGGTTGGAACAAAGCTGTGGCTTCACAGCAGGCTCTGCAACCCCCTGCCTCAAAGCAGGATGTACAGATGGAGGCAGAAATCAGCAAAGTTACTCAGAAATGTAAACACTAAGAAGGTGTTTGGCTTTTGAAAACCAAATTGCAGCCTTTACAATATATCAAGTCTTAGAAACTTCAGAAGTGTAGATGAACTTGTTCCCCCAAGGACAAGCAAGCAGCTGTCTGGCCCGAGGGGAGCTCCTAGGAGGGCTGGCAGCGGACCAGGCACTCAGCCTGCACACCAGCACCAGCCTGAGCACACTCCATGCAATCAGACAGCTCTGCTTTCTTAGGAAACTCCCTCCCAGGAATGCATCCATCTCACTGGAACAACTCAGGGCTGCTGTTCTGGTAACATTCTTATTTAAATACTTCTTGAAATACAATTTCCTGCCTTTAAAACTGTCTCCAAACAGATATATATACCCAGACAGTTAAACAACTTTCAAATGGTATATAGCAGGAAAATTTTCCCATGAATCTGATGTATCCTTGCTTTTATGGAACAGAATTGTTTGCTTAGTCATATGTGACTGGTGAATTCTGTGATGATTTCTGTTTAAAACTAATTTAAAAGACACACAAACTGAAATTTCAAACACACTTGAAATAAAGGTTTCATTCATAGTACAAAATCAAACTCTGTCAAAAGAACAGGTTTTTGATCTTTTTCACCTTGAAATATGTCTGGAACAGACATAATTTACTTTCCTCTATCTACATGGTTTTCCACCCCACTTACTTCAGACCTCTCCATGGCAGACCTAAGTAAGAACCTCTGCACAAGTTGCGAAGTCAGTTGGCTCCAATTAGGAATAAAAGGAAAGAATGCTCAAAGAAAGCTTTTCTGAAATATTCTGACTTATATGGAATATTCTGACTTTTAACTCTCCACTTTCATGGAGCAGGATCCCTCTTGATGTCCTGTCATGGTGGAAGGAGGGGTGATGCGAAGACTCTGAAAAGCAGATGATTTCCTGGGTTTCCACACCTGTGCTTCCCTTAAAAAACTATTTCTCTATTTTAGTGTCCCACTTGCATACTGTGTCTTTGTCTGTGGTGGGACAGTCTCCAACTACCAGCAAAACAGCCTTGAAAGAACACTTACAGCAAGACACTGTAACATAAAATATAGCCACAATGGCCAATAGCATCATGAGCAGCACTGAGCAAGATTCTTCACATTCCAAATGAAAATTTATATTATTATTTCCAATTAAGAAGAAAATGGGTATTTTCCTCCTGACATTAGTAATTTCTCATATAAATTCAGCTATTTACATTAATTCACTATTATCTACCTTATGTCTGGCTTACATACAGTAAGGTACATTTCCTCAGCATAAGTTTTATTGTAAAACCTCAAAGATTGATTTTCTACTTAATGTGTTAATCTGTATTTATAGCCTTACGTATCCTTCATCAAGCTCTGTTTTTATTTGAGCTTTTTCCTTAGAGCATACTGGGATCTTAAAGGGCTAATATCAATTGTCTTTTTTTGTGTAGAAAGAAGATGAACTACTAACACTGCCTCCCTCTAACTCTTCCCTTTTCTAATCTAAACTCTCAGAGATATTTCATTCCCTTTTGAACATCTACCCTTTGGTAAACAGGTTGGTCATTGGGCTCAAAACTTCATGGAAGTTATTATGGAAGATAGATAATAATTAAAACCAAAAGTCACATAAGGCAGGAAGAATTATTAAAACCATCTGAATGAAAAAACAAAAAAAAGAAAAAAGTGTGCCTTCACTTTCTGGTTTCTTGTAAGGACTGCTCATACTGCGTGGAAGCTCTCTATGGGTTCTGCAGATGCTCACAGATCCAAGCCCACAGTTAGGCTTTCTACATCCTGAATACAGAACAAGGGGGACAAGAACTCATTTTAACACTGGGTGTTCTCACCCAGATTTCTAAGACCCCACTACAGAGGAACAAACAACAGACCAAGGAAAAGCCAATCAGGACTAATAAGATTAGCAACCTATGCACTGGGTTTTCTAAACAGTTTATTAAAATATTAATCTATTTTCCTATATTTGCCTACTCCCCATATATATAAAGAACCATAGAATAATTTGCATCTGAAAGGACTACACTCAAGAGGAACTAACTTCAACATTACATCCTGCTCAGGAACTGTGCAATGAGTTCTGAGTCCAGGGCTGGAGATTCCACAACCTCCCTGGGCAGCCTGTCAGCTGAAAAGAATGAAAGGACAAGGAACCCAAACAGTTTGGCATTCTGAGATACATGTGTATTTCTGCAATACCTGGATTTCTACAAAACAATTCATGTTCCTTTTATGTTTTCTCTTCATAAATAATTTTCATGTCAGGTAGTTGTTTTTCCAGTACATCTCAATCAGATTTATACCACCATATTTTAACCTAACTTCTCTTTGGTTTTTTGAACAAAACTGTCTGGTTTTGGCTTCTTTTTACAAGAATAATTGTCCTATATGTCTCTAAAAATAAGAATATGTAAATACTTATATTTTTTTTCCTTCTCCAGTCTTTCACAGGAATACTGTAATAATGCAAACACTACTTCTTCCATGGGTTCACACACTGAAAAAACTCTGAATACAGATTCTACTACCTCTGCATATTCACACATCCTTCATTTTAATGTGTTTGGTGCAAAGCTGTCTATTCTCAGACACTCCAGCTGGCATTTTAATCAGAACAGTGACCACTATGGTTCATTTTAAGGCCCCTTTTACAGACTTCTGTATTCTACTTATCACATCAGAAAGTTATTTTACTAAATTTGCTCAGTTCTTTATCTTTTATTTCCCAACTAAGCCCTCCTCCCTGTCTCGTCCCAAAATCTGAATACCAGAGAATTAAAATACACTTTCTCCTTCAGACAGGAAAAACATTATTATTTTTCTCATTACATCATATCGGAAACTCTTCCCAAGATCAAAACTGCTAAAAAAGTGAGCCGAATGGTTAAATTAAAACTTATCTGACACCAACAATGGTCTGGTTGCAGGCACAGTACAAGAAGCCAAAATTACAACAGCGATGAGCCCTGCAGTTAGCAGAGATGTAAGATAACCATCTTCATTCTCATCCCTCTGCTAGATCTTACCAGCTCCTGAGTACAGAAAACCAAGTGGAAAAAAGGTCCAACACAGCAAGGGTTAGGTATGTCTCCAGGCTTTAGATGGGGCTCTAGATGGAGTAGTTGGCTGAAGGGAAACTTCTGCCCCAATCTCTACACTTGGAGCATTAAAATTCTCCCAAACTCCCATTTGTTCTTCCTTACCCCATCCAGAGCCCACTTGCTCCACTTCTCTCTGGCATTTGCTCACTCATTTTAGACCCAGTATTCTGTTCCCCTCTCAGCCCACCTATTCCTGGTTTTTTTCACCATAATATCCTCTTGATGTCCTCAGCCCTGTCATAGGAGAAGCACTATGATCCTCCAGGCTGAAAGCCTCAAAATCTGCCATAGGCTTTCTATGGCAGTTGCACTCCCCAGTCCTATAATTGGCAAGGAGTAAAAATATTGTGTACAGAGAGCAGTTACCAGCAATCAATCCAGAGGAGACTGCAGAGGACAGATATATATAAAAAAAGAGGTTGCTTATTTTCTCCGTGCTTTGAATTCCTCCAGAGGGAATGGTTTCAAGAAATTATGGGAGGGGAATTCTTACTGCAGTAGTGTTCTTACCTGCAGATTTTCCCCAAAGTTATTAAGCTGACATGAAGATATTACAAAACTTAGTTTGACAGCAATGACTAAATTAGATGGCATCAAGTTTGTTTGTCTTCTGCCGCACATACCTGCGAGTCAACACAATTAAGGTGGCCTAGTCCTAAAGAGATTAACTCAACCAAGACGATGAGAGTGTATAGAAACAAAGAAGTGCATTCTATAAGCTCTGTCAGCACAAAACTATTTCCTTTGACAACACAGATACTCTCCATTAGTTAGGTAAAACTAAGTGCCAGCTCCTCATTCAAGCTAAATTATTGTGGAGAACCTGTATTAATTTTAATACCACAGTTACAGAAGATTAATAGCATACCATACAACAGGCTTATCAGCTTTACTGTAATGTACTGCAGAATTCTGCTCAATGGTGCAGAATCTAAACTTCTTCAGGTCAAAACCACTGAAATCTCATCGAAACCAGGTCGTCTCAGGAATTTCAACTCCATTCAGTAGTGAGGATAAAAGCAAACACAGCAATTTTGATCACTGACCTAGGTTAGAAGTTGTCAAAACTAGCCTCCCTGTTTTAGCTCAGAAAAGGCTGTGATGTATTTGCTGGATTGTTTCCTTTAACACAGACTGTAACACAGAGGTGCCTCCCTTACACAGAACGGACATACAGACTGATTTTAATATTATCTGAGGAGCCTAAGTACAAGAGATTTTTAAGAAGCTTCTGAAAGGTTACAGACCTGTAACCTTTGGCTATGGCTAGCAGTTATGCATTATAGAGCACATACAACTCAAACCAGGTAATGAAGGTTTCTACTCTATTCATTTTGATGAAGCAGAGAGTTGAAAACATAATTTTAAGTAAAGCAGTTCTTATTAAAAAAAAACAACAACAACAAACCGGATATAGAAAATTTTAGCAACCATTGTTCCTTGTTTTAATGACCTTCTCTCTCAAAAAAAAAAAAAAAAGACATAAAGAGAAGAATAACTACTTTTTTCTTACTAATAATGTGGGAGCCTGCATAATACATATTCAGTCACTGTGTTCTCTTAAAAAATCTCTGATACTTACGGAGCCCAAACCTTCGGAAAGGCAGCAATTTCTTCTGGTGTATATTCATCTAACCTCTTGGGGACTGCACGTGGCTGAGGAATCTCCTGTAGAAGGTTCTTCTCTATATCTTCTGGAATAACCTGAGACAGGTGAGAACAGTCTTATCTGACTGTTTGAGAAACAGTACCTCTACCCACAAAGCCAGACCAAAATCTGTCACTAGTACTGCATACTTCTGCTAAGTGTTTGACCTAAACATGCCAATCTCACGTGTCTTGAATCTCACAGTTCTGTGAAATAATATGAAAAACACCCAACTACACATAGCTATACATAGAAAAAAGCAGTTTGATTTTTGTTTTAATTTACTTGCTTATGACATGAGGGCTATTGCTAACACTCCCTCTATATAACAAAAGGATGAAAACATAATTGCATGACTACTTACATCTTCAGGGAAAAGGTGTAGCCTCTGCATCAGAGTTCTTCTCTGAAGGTTTTTGGGAAGCATTCTATAAACAGCTAGTTTAACAATCTGAGGAAAGGTAACATAGCAACAAATAATCAGGGAGTTTACTGATAACATGGAATAGGTTAACTGTGTTTCTCTCTGTCCACTCAGTCAGTCACTGAAGCTCTTAATCATCTTCCAGGCTGAAGAATTCTGTCACCACATTCAGAAGGTGCCCTAGACTTAAATTTAAAAAAAAGAAATACTTACTCCTCATTATATAAACATGTATTTTAAGAGCCATGTAGAAAATTTCAGCCTAGAAAGTTAAGAGCTACATTTAGCATTGTGGATGACTGCATATGATCATTCAACTTCAAATAATTGAGAAGCTTGTGGTAACTCTATATTGTATTGCACATTTACGTACACACATTGTTTAGGAAAGAAAAAAGTTCTAACAAATTTCCCAATGCTCCCAGCAACTAGTTTAACACTGTAATTTGCTGTGTTCAAAACAGTTTCGTATTTAATGCTTTGTACCTTAAGCAATGTTGACATACCAAAACACTGCATTATGAACTTAGTATTTATATTTATAATATATTGCCTAACTATAAGTTCCAGATGAACTCACTTCTAAACATCAGGAACTACTAGAATTTGTATATCTACTCTAGATGATGCTCGTTGCAAAGTAAACAAATTTCAACAGGATTTTCTCTTGGACTCTAGTAAAGATGCCTTTTATTTAAATACAAAACACATTGCTATGGACTTGGTCCAGAAGGGAAACATTTGTAAATGTAAAATAATGTACACAAATGTAGGAGACAAAAAAGGTTTCATAAAGGACAGCTAAGCACTTAGAGCTAGAGCTACGTGCAATTTTGTAAGTAAAATGTTTGCTCCAGGACACACGAGTATAAACTAGCTCCAATTCAGAAACTACCCAGGTATGCTCAGAGCAACAGCAAGCTCAAGACAATAAACCACACTGAAACACAGGGCACCAAGTACAAAACAAATTCACAGGCACCTGGATATGTTCTAAAGTGTATTGAGCAAAATGGCTTCTTTTTATAAAATTAACTAGAGGAATTAAATTGAAATTTTAGAGACAATCACCAAGTTCCCAGGTGGAACCACATTAATATAAGATTTTCAGGTATTATGAAGCCAGTACCATAAATCTGTGGACAAATGCAATAAATCAAGATGACAGGAAAAATCTATCAGGTCATGCAGATTAATATACAAATTTGATACTTTTTTCAAATAAAAATTAATAAGCATGCATTAAAAACCAAAGATGAAAACTAATGCTTTTTAGGGATTAAAAACTATTCATGCTTGTAGACCAAACTATAATTCATTTAGGTCAGTATACTATGTGCTTAAACAAAGGCATGGCAAAGACAGAAAATGAACCTTCACTGGCTTACTTCACTCAATACTAAAACTCAAGTGAGATACCAGAACAAGAAAATATATAGACATTAACAGCAGCTCCTGTGAACAGCCCTTTTATCATTAACAATTTTTATTTTATACGTTTATTTTCCTTTCTGTCCAGTGTTTTTTATTACTGTCAATGAAAGAATAAAATGCATCATACCTAAACAAATCCTGAGACTTCCCAAAACAATGACTGTGGGGATTTTTTTCTCATCTAAAATTACTATTAACTTCAGATTGTGTTAGAACCAGTGTTGATTTCTTAGACTAATAAACTGTACAAATACATGATATAACGCATGACCTCTGACCTACAGATACACAGAGCTAGTTATTTAATGATTTTAGTCCAGTGAAAAGAGACTTTAAAATGCTTCAATGAACATTATGTTAAATATTTGATTTCTTCAAGCAACCAGTGTTCATGTTTGATTTTTGATCTTCCTCTGCAGCATGTGGAAGAGACATCTGAAACAAACCAGTGAGGTAGAGCAGCTGGTCTATTTTGGTTGAAGATACTGCTAATTAGTGAAACTGTTCTAAATTTTGTATCTACATTACAAAAAGTACAGTTCAGTAGTAAAAACATGCCAATTGTAAGATGACTGTAAAGAATGACTGATTTATATACTCAAGCTTTAACAACAAAGAAATACCTCCAATGTTGTGTACAGTCACTGCAGGACTGACAACTTCTTGTCAGGTTCCAACAAACTACCATGAAAACAGGACGTGAAGAGTGATAATGGATAATGAATGATCATAGACTGTCATATATTCAATAACAATTTCTGCAAGTAAGCATCTTAAGGGCAATAAACATAATAAAAAGCATGCTGTGATACATCTACTATTCTCTGTGCTGTTTAAGAACTCATTTGCCTCATGTCCCCTCACACGCACAAGAAGTTCATAACCACAAAATCTGGAACAGCAAAATCAGTTCACATGAAGCACAAACCATTTTTCACTGCCAGGCAAACCAAAGAAGCACAGAATGGTTTGGTTGGAAGGGACCTTTTAAGGTCAACCCATCCAACCCTCTGCAATGAGCAGGGAAAAAACTTCCACTAGACTAGGCTGGTCAAACCTCATCTAGACTGGCCTTGTACACTTCCAGGAACGAAGCATCTACAACTTCTCTGAGATGTCTGTTTCAGTCTCACCACCCTCACGTTAAAAAATTATCTTTCATTTCCAATCTAAATCTCTTCAGTTTAAAAACATCCCTCCTTGTCCTGTCACTACAGGCCTTGATTAAAGGTCTGTCCCCATCTTCTTTGTAAGCCCCCTTTTTATACTTGAAAGGCCACAGTAAGCTCTCTTCAGAGCCTTCTCCTCTCTAGGTTGAACAACTTCAACTAATTCAATTTCAATTTCTCCTCATAGCAGGGGTGTTTCATCCCTCTGATCATTTTTGTGGTTCTCCTCTGGACCTGCTCCAACACATCCCTGCCTTTCCTGGGCTGGGGCCCAGAGCTGGGCACG
This sequence comes from Regulus satrapa, assembly GCA_013396955.1. NCBI lineage: Eukaryota > Metazoa > Chordata > Aves > Passeriformes > Regulidae > Regulus > Regulus satrapa. The sequence goes on from VWZN01018325.1 coordinate 491,371, forward strand.
GTGCTCCAGGTGGGGTCTCACCAGAGTGGAGTAGAGGGGGAGAATCACCTCCCTCACCCTGCTGGTCATGCTGCTTTGAAAGCAGCCCAGGATTCTGATTTACTGCAAGGCCATTAGTCCAACTACAGAACAGAAGGCTAAACAGGGAGGCAGGACACAGAAGGTAGTGCTGGAAAAATTCCTTCATTGTAACTCCGGCCTCAAAGACTCTTCTACAAGCCAAAATAAATCTAAACTCAGCTACTGGAAAGACCAAGTTTACATCCAACTTCTTGCCCAAAATTCTGCTTGCAGCCACAACTTCACTTTCACTGGTGTGGTGTCAAGTCAAATAAATCAGTAAGGCACAGACTTAAGTGAAGTTGTACAGACTGCTTTTGCATCTTGAGTAAGGTTGTGTCACAGAAAAGGTAGATCCAACCAGCAATACTTGAAGGGTGTTAAGTAAGTGCTCTTATATTACCTGCTAGAGTTATTTCTATTATATTACATGCTCAAGCTTTACTAATAATAGATCAATCCTAAATAAAAAAATAAGGAATTGCAAATCTGCTACAGAACTCACATGAAACCCAAACCCAGATTGAATGCTCCATGAAAACACACATCAGGACATGTTGTTTCTTTCAGGAATTAACAATAAACCCCCTTTTTTAATGCCTGTGATATATGTCTAATAAAAGACAAACCTTACTGCTTTCTATGTCATGATGCTTAATTTGAGTGATTAAAATAGCAAGAGTTTCATTTTACATGAAAGTTTAAAAAGCTAGTGATTTCTGTGGAATTTCATATGGGCAGACAGATCTACCCACCCACAGGTCTCACTGCAACCTTGATCTCATTTTCATATTGATTAGCACAGCTTAACAGTTTATTCAATTATTCATGAACTCTCACTGCCTCCTCCCCCAGTCCTTTATCTTTAGTACTAGCAATGTATAAAATTACACATCCTCACAAATACTTACTTCGAAAAACCATGACACTTTCTCCATCAGGTAAAGACATCCACTATCAGATGTACACAGCCACCCCAGTGTTAGTATTTGGGGATTTTTATAATACTGGAATGCTGTTTGCCTCATTTTTTTTTTAATTACAAAGTTTCCATTGGCTCTAATTGCAATTGTCACCTTGAATATTGCAAAACCCTTCTTTTCAGCTTGGCTAATTTATACACTTACAGCACAGAACATGCTCTTAATAACACAGTTATATGACATTATTCTTTTAGTTTCCAATTTAAAGGGCTAATAGAAGGAAAGGAATCTGAAAGCAGCTCTATTAAAACTCTTGCACTTTCAGTCCCTTACAACACGTTAATACATTTTATGAGCACAAATAAATTAAAATATATTTATTTGAAATACTGTGAGGCTTAAACATTTCAATTTCTGTGACAGGCTTTGGCTTACACGCAACTTGTAGTTATGTCTGATGGAGACAAATTCTGAGAAAGATTCTTTGCCAGATAAAACATACTTTAAAGATGGAAATCAACAGAGCAATACCACTCCTAGTACTGAGAAGCACAAAATAATTGGCTGAATTTCCAGAAGAAAGTTTACCCTAACAGCTGAATTAAGTCCAATAATCAACAGGAAGCAACTCTAGAACATGGGAAGGACACAGTGCTCCAGAGAAAACAAAGTGATTAATTACAAGGCATACCAAAATAACCCTAGAAGAATTTCAAGAGATACAGCAGTTACTTGGAGGCATAGTTCGATACCACATCTTTCTTCTACCAGTCTTCTGTTCTTCTACCAGTTTTCTGTTCTGTATACAATATTGTTCTTTTCACCACACGTTATAAAATATAACACAAAGAACTTTCTACCTCTTACAGTTGCACAGCAAGAGCGAATGTACTCAGTAGTGCCACAAGAATAATTTGGTCACAGCGAAATTAAACTTTAATGCACATGCATGTCATTTGGCTTCCCACTGCTGCTTTCCACTTAACAAAAATGTGGAAGTTTAATCTTTTCTTAGAATTATTAACTTGACTCAAAAATAAGGAATGGATAAAGAGCTGTTAATACAAGCATTTATTTTGGTGTACTATGAAGAAAATAACCAAGTCAGCTTTAAGACTTACTCAGATCACCTAGAGGTTGCAAGATAACCTGTTTCAAGACAGCATGTTCTCCTCCTCCACATGCAAAACTAACTTATGGGCCCACTAATCCAGACTTCTAAGTTTTGTTCTACTTAATTAAAAAAAAAAAAATTACTCCCTAGTAATAGAAGAAAATGCTACTACATCTAATGTTTCAGTAACTGACTTCCAGCATGTACCTATTATTCCATCAGCTATCCCTTACTGATGCAAAGAGAATAGGTTCTCAAACACCAACAGCAAGATTTAACTGCGCTTTCTGTCTGAGCTTTTCCTCAAAAGACCATTATTAGGCAGACACAATGGCAAGTCTATACAGGCAAGCAGTTGCTAAAGGGCATTTAAAAGGAGAATTAAAACATTTTAAACCCCTTCATATCAGCGCCAGCAGCTGAACAAACCAAAACCCTGACACCCCTGGAGGCTCCCTCCTAGCACATTTCTAAAGTGAATGAAGCTATCCTGCTTCACTTAATCATCTTCCCTAGCAGGTAACATTCATTCTGAACAATTATTGCCCATTATTTCTCGGTCACAGGCAATACAGCCTCTGAATACTGCAAAGGTCAATCCTCTCACTGAGCATTTGGTCTTAGCCAAATGTCATTTTTTCTTTTTCTTTTCTGGGGTTAAGTTTCTGATGCAGCCAGAAAAAAGTTTTGCCTACCTTTCAAATCACAAATCAAAGAAATATTGATGGAAAACTTTGCCCTCACAGGATTACTATCTACTTCTACATATTAGATCTGACAACATTATTTTGCAGGCATTTCAATGAAAAGTCACAAGATTTTTCCAGGAAGTTTTTTCAAGTAATCTTTGCTCCCTCTCATATCTGAGATTTAAAACTACATCTTTCAGTCTTTCTGTATCAAGTACCTAGAAGTCAAATTTTGAAAGTGCCAGTCTCCTGCCCATCAGCAGTCTTCTAGCTAAATACAACTTCTGCAAGTTTTACTAAAAAAAGCCAAGAAAATCTTAAACCTCTATGCATTTCAAACAGCTACACCTCAAATCCAAAGGTTTCCATTATCTTTATTTTCAAAAATTATCCTGGCAAATAAATCACACCTAACCTTTCAATCAGATTTTGTTTCAGCAACCTCGAATGGAAATTAATGCTGCCTGCCCACTTATATCCTAAGAGTACTGCTGCCATACAGAATATTAGTATCATATTAACCTGAAGAACAGAGTGGATGTTTTGAACTACAGCAACAAAGTTTCATGGTGCACTTAAATAACAAATTTCATAGTTTTGCTTATGGGTGGTCCAAGATTTTACATTCAAAGTCAGAGAAATATGAAAAAGCTGGATTTTTTTTCTTCAATAAGCTCTTCTTAAAGTAGCCAAGCTAACTTCAATAGATGAGCTCTATTCTCTGCTATTTTGCAGAAGAGCAAACAACAGAAAACATTAGAAATTTTAATAAACAGATTCAGAGACACTTTTCTCCTCATGCCTCCCAAACGAACTCAAAAGTTTTTAAGGTAAAAATGTGCTGGACTATGTACTTTTGGTATCTTTTTGTTAGCACACTCATTTTCACCCTTGCATAAACACAATTTTTTCTGAAGTGCTGAAAAACTTGGCAAAATGAACAAGGTACATTTAGCTCTATAGGAAACCCCAACTACGCAGACTTCTTTTTGCATTCACTGCCCCATATTAACATGAAAGATACTTAACAATGGGGAAAAAAAAAAAAAGCAGTCTTCTTCTCATCTCAGGTACAAAATTACACATCAGAGATCAGACACTTAAGATTGGACAGGTGAGGCTTTTTAATTCCTTTTACCAAAGAAGAGAAGTCATGGATTACAAATAATTGCCATGGGAAGCTTTCACAACCTGTCTGGATAAATCCTTAGCAGCCCTTTCTGACCTAACAGTTGGCACTACTTTGAGTAGAAAGCTGGACTAGAGATTTCCTCAGGCTCTCTTCAATCTGATATGGCCCTCTGCAAAAAGGCACATGTAAATTCAAGTTCAGCACAATCCCTCTGAAGCACTAACTACCACCTGCAAGGAATGTAAACATACAAAATTAGTAAGAGACATACAATGAGGTCAGCCCCCATTACGTGAGAGTATCACTTAACCTTGACAGCACATTAGGAAGGAACTAGAAATGATCAGGGATGATGTCACAGTAAATTCTGACAACTGTACTTACGGCTTTCAGCCTCCCATGTAAACATAAACTATAGCATTTTGCATCAAATTGCTCATTATAGTATTGTTAGCTAGCCATTAGCTGTGAACCAGATCTTCCTAAATCAGATTGCTTACTAGAAACAAAACTAATAGAAAAATGCTTATCTTGGGGATTTACATATTTGAATCCCAGGTATATGTAAGTAAAGACAGTGCTAAGCATTCCTGCAGTCCTACTCCACACACACACACACTCAGCAAGGTTTACAGAAACTGAAAACAGTCAAATCCATTGCAAAATCTCTGTACAGCACCATCCAAATTTACAATATCCTTTTCCTTGGAAGTAGTCTCTTCCATTAATTTACTGCCTTCATTTCTGTAAAAGCACTCTTTCCAAAAGCAATGATGACTCATCTAATAAAGCACTACCGGGATGAATTAGCAGGAGGTAGTAAGTCCAAGGGTAGAGAAATAGCAGTAGTTTCCATGATAAAAGTAACACTATACAAAATGAAGATTTGGATGCTACAGGAAGATACAGCCTGCTTCCTACAATCTTCCTAATTCCACTGGCTTCACAGGAACTGAACTGATATGTGATTGAAAGAGAAATGAAATGAAGTAATTTATAAAATCATCATAGTAACTGTGCGGCATTTAGATTATGATTTGAAGATCCATAGGTTACTTAGGCTGGCATTGTTCTCTTTCCTTTTTCAGGTTTTAAAAGCTAGTTCTAAAAATAAAACCTGTTAATAAAGCATCACCATAATTTCCATTTTTGTCGTATCCCAATGCATTTCACACCAATACAATTCAACTAGTAAACAAATGTTTCTAGCCATAAAAACCCTTTACAGCTACACATACAGAATGTATCTTGCCAAATTACCACCCACTACTACTAATTATGACAAAAACCACGTCTGAAATATCTTTATGAGGCAACTGAATGCATCATCTTCAATAGAATGACAGAGTTAATTGCTGAAGATTCTCCACCATTGTGTTAAAAAAATAGTGTCTGCTGCTAAATTAGACCAAGACTTGAGCCACATCACCATTTGCTGAGCCTTTGTCCAACATACTTTAGCTTTTGGCAATGCATTTAATCCTCTTCTGTTTGCAGAGTAATTAATCTATGAGTCTGGCAATAAAAGAGGTATTTCAGAACGAATGCCAGAAGGTAATTTAGAGAACATCCAATTCCCATGCCCTAACAAGTTGTGTTATGCTGCCTCCCAGTGCTCAGCATCCGCCTGAAGCTCAAGTGAAATACGTTGAAGAATCCATTTTAGACATGAAACTATCAGTAATTCCCAAAGGAATTACAGCTATCTTAGAGGCTGTTTGCAAAAGCATTTGATTTGAAAAGTACAGACAGAACATTATATGGAAATGTAAGATTTAGTTTAATTATATTTAAAGAAGTTGTGACAAGAACAGAAACCAGGCAAATTCATATGGTGGACCACTTTTTCACTGAGTACTTGCACTTGTAAAAGGCAGACTTGCCTTTACAAGTGCAACTACTTTGCCTGACAAACCAGGATTTCCAAATCATTGATAAAACCTATGGATTTTAGAGCAGATAAAATTTCTCTAGGTAAAGGAAGAAACACTTCTGTACTTAATATATAAAGTAACCCATATGAAAGCATTTCAAAATCAAAACTGAACATAAATTTATCTGTTCATCTCTGTGGGTCTTGTATCATGCTCTGAAACACTAGTGCTTAGAAAATTCAGTCCACCAATGCTGTCCATTCAAACCTCTAGAAGAAGTAATTTCATAACTGTGTAAGTCAAAATGTTTGTATCTGGCTCCTATTTTTTTAATCAGTACAAGCACAGAACATTGCATTTCAGACTATACAGCAGTCTATCACAGACAGTAAAGAGGTTTATGTTCCACATAATCACTATTTCCATTTTTTTCCACAGACCATGAGCACACAGCACTGCAGAAAAGATTTGAAAAACAATCATCACTTCAAACCTATTGTTGAATTTCACTGGGGAAAAAAGAGGCAGATGCACTTTCTAAAACATTTTTTAAGATTAGCATTATTCTTGCTGACTCCTAAACAACAGTAGGGTCATTAAGCTCAAGTACAGCTTAGCTCACTCAAACTGGAGGCAGCTCACTTATGAGAAAGGTCAGACCCCTGCAACTAAAAGGAAGCAAATAAGTTAAATAAGTGAAAAACTAGTGAAGCAAACAAGCTTGATTTGCTCCTTTGGACAGCATGGAAGAATGACAGAAATATGCAACTTACAATTTAACCCCGAAAACATTGTTTACAAAAATGGTGTCACAAGCCAAGCTTCGAGGAACCACTAATAGAATGTTTGTAATTTAACTTCAGATATGCAGGTAACTGATCCCATTTGTTTAGGGGAACTAATGAACAGGAAACCAACTAGTTTCACAAATGAAAAAGAAGAAGGGAAAAACACTTACAGCAGTTGGGTCCTTCAAATGGAGCTGAGTTGCTGTTACTTGTCTGAAACCACCAGGATAACTAGAAAAATGAAACAAACATACAAGCTTGATTCTACATGCTCAAGCATGATGTTAACAAAAGTATCACTGCATCTTGAACAATGGTATAATGGTATTATAAGCCCTCAAAAAAGGAATTTGTTCTCATGAGCCCAAAAAGTGTAATTTATTTGTCCTGTCAACTGTCTAATTTCAACACCATTTGTATTTTCTTATTTATTCACTTCAGGATGAAAAATCTGGTGCTTCACAAGCAGGTCGGTATGTTCTTAAAACTGCTTGTTAAATACACCATAGCAGCTATAGAATCCAACAGGAATAAGATATGCAGAACTCTGAAATATTTCCAGATAACCAAGACTCACAACCAGTCTGTGGCTGACATAAGAGACATTCATTTTGATCTGTATTTATTTTAAATAAACCTTAGCAAGACTTAGCACACCTTCAATAATAAAATTTTAATTTTACTTCAGTGGATCCATCTTTCTAAAGCCTATATGACTTGCTGAAGCTGCACCAATTAAAATCTATGCATAAGCTTTAAATGACTGATAGCATGGAGTAAGAAATGACATGGAAGTCAGGTAATGCTGGGTTTAATTTTCATTGAATGACATTACTAGGAAACAGCCTAAGTGAAATGAAAATAGGCCCAGCATCATGAAGACATGTCCAGTGAGCTGCATGGACTTAAGTATTAATGTTAAGTGTACAATTCTTTTTACTTATTCAAAACCAACTCAGGCACTTAAGCAAGTGCTTTAATTTACATGTTAAGTTATTACAGAAAATTTTAGGCCATAGGGGAGATGGAGGAAAAAAAAAGCACACAATAATTTCCATCACTTTTGAACAAGAATTTCTAAGCAATTCAGCAGTTTCAGGACTGCACCATTAGCACTAGCAAAATTTGCTTTCTCAGTGTGATTTGTTCATCTCTCAGTTAGATACATTGTGACACTCAGTGATTATGTGCAGTATCATTGGATAAAATAGGAGCACTGAACTGACAATCATCCACATCCTGTCCCTAGTTGATTATTGCACTCTCTACTGTAAAAACATGATGTCTGACACAATAATGTATTTTACAGTACTGTATATAACAATGTACTTTGTATCTGTACAGCTTGAGAGTGTTTAATTTTTAAATCGTTTTGCTAAATTAGTTTACATCCTCTGATTCAATACTTACTGTTAGGTAAATAAGTCTTGGTAGGATAAAGTAATTAAAGCTGGTAACTATATAGATCTATATATCTATACAGATCTTAAATGTGTAGTGTCAACAGAAATATCTTCTATTACACAGTAAATAGAATAGGCCAGATCATTGGGTCTGGAGGTTAACACAAGACACAACCTAACTCACCAAAACCTCTTAACTTAATCAATTGTTCTGACTAGTTCTGAGATAGATTATTTCCCTAGCAACATACACTGGATATAAAAAACTCAGCAAACAGAAAGAAAATAAAAAGAAAAGAGGAAAAAGGGTTACACAATTTTAAACATCGTAACACATGCAAACAAACAAAACCCCTAGAAGTTAAAACACGAATTCCCTTTTAAAGCAATATGCTAAAGAAGACTTCAACTGTTAAGAAAAATATGACATGAAATTTACCACAAGCTTTATTTACTCAAAAGCTTACCCAGTATGTGAAGAATATACTTTCTGTTCCCATTTGTTACCAGAGAAGGCAATATGTCTTGTATTTATTATGACAACATGATCTCCACAGTCATCTACAAGGTAGAAATAAGTGGAATATATTACAGAAAACCAAAGAGGGAATCAATCAAAAAAGCAATACATACATAGTAGCATATAAATACCCTTTCCATACAACTGAAATTTAAAGATCTGAGCTTTTTGAGTCAAACCATCCGAATCAGCACTTAAATACCAATCTTAATTACTATTTTCAGTACTATCAGGTTAGGAGCCAGGAAAGCAGGTAAAATACCACTAGACCAGATGACTAAACCAATTGCAGTTTTTCAGCTAAACTCTGGAAATCTGATTTACAGGCAAAATTTTATTCTATTCAACACATTATGCTGCATATGTCCCTATATTTTAAAAAAACCCAACCAACCAACCAAAAAAAACCCCAACAAAAAAAGGGAAAAAAAGGTTAGTTCCAAATGATCCTAAATATTGTTTTAATTTTGCTTTCTCATAAAAACAGTATCAGTGTTTACTGAAGGACTGAATATTTTGGGTAAGTAAAATACTTCTATTAAGTAGTTACACTCTCAGGCTAAATATATAAAACAAACAAAATACTGCACTGAGGGAAGAGGGGGGGAAAAAAAGCCCTAAAAACACCGCCCCCAACAGCCCTGTTGGGAAAAACCCCACATTTTCACCTATCAAACAAAAGTAAATGTTACAGCATATACATATATGTTTAGAGTTACATCAGTAACTTGAACTTGAAAAGTTCTTTAAGCGCAAGGTATAAAATCTATCACCAACACCCTGTCAGAAACAGTTAGTTTAATAGGGCTTCTGTAGCAATAAAGTGCTAAAAAAAACTCTATTATCTCAAAAATATCACATAAATAGGAGAAAAGATGTAGTTAGTTTTAATTTCAGAAGTAATGATCTTGATCAGCTGTAAAATCTATAACCACCCATTCAGCTAAAGTGAAAATTATTTATTTGAAGTTCAGCCTCACTTGCACCACCATATTAGAACACAGGTATTTGAAGAGGCTCACTTGATGAAAATATTTCTGAATAGGTAACAAAGCAGCTAGAAAAACAGGGCTTAAATTGACCTGTCATTTGTCATTAAATGACAAATGCATTATTTTAATAGGAGCACACAATTCATTAGAGCAAGTTTCACACTTTTTTATTGCTTTTTAAATCTTGTACTCTTTCAATGCTCCACTTTCAATTACAGCTGAAGTGCAAATGCAATTTTCACATCTGTTGCTGCAGCCTTTCACTGCTGACAGTTCAGTTCTAAAAACACTGCATGTCTTCATAAATATCAGGGAACTGACACTGGACTTTGTGACTTTTTGGAGTTTTGGTTGGGAAGGTGACACAGTAAGTTCATCTTAAGAAAATTTCTGCTAACAATTTTCCACTTGCATGAACTCTGAATTAACAAATACTAATACAAAATTAAAGACAATAAAAAAATCTCCCCGATGCTACTCCGTCCAAGGAGCTGTTATCTCACAGACAGTAAAATATTTGTTAATTCAAAAAAAAAAAAAACAACAACAAATGAAGCATCAAGTATATAAAGCACTAATTCCTGCATGCTTTGCTCTCCTAAATGTCTCAGTAGCAGTAATCAACCAATTGGTGTCAACCTGTGTAGAGCAATTAATACAGATTTACAGAATATTTTAAACAAAATGAAGTTATTCTTGAAATACTTTCCAAGACTTTATAACTTCACAGACATAAAAGTACCAAAGTTATTTCACACAGGGTAACCAAAGCCTTTTCCTCTCAGTATCTGCTTTATTTCTCAAGACAGCCTTAAGTCTCCAGTGACATCTTGTGGATACAATAAAATTTGCAACAGCAGAACCCTGATATTTAAAAGTCTTTACAACACTACAAATCCTACCTCCTCTTGTAAAATAGGTCAAGTATAATTTTACTATGTACACTTCATCATGTATGAGCCAACTTCAAGGCATCCTTTATGTTTCAGTAATGTTTCTGGAAAATTTGCATTGGTATCACAGGAAACACTGTGATAGTACCAGTGATATTAAAGATCAATTACAAACTCATAAAATCCTTTATACGTGTTGGTAAAGAAACAACATTAGGTTGCAGGGAGGTATGCTGGAAAAAGATGAGAAAGAAAATCAATTAATTTATAATTGATAAACAATTGAGAAATGTAACCTTTTATATCAGGCTTGATTTTAAAACCAAAACTGGAGGAAACATGAACGTGAAGAAAAACAAATTTGCTTTCATCCGCTGCAATACTCACTTAGTGCATGATAAATAGGTTTATGTCTGCCTTCGAGTCTGATTACAGTGGCAGCTGCTATTTTTCCTGGGGGCTGCATCCTGGCGTCGAGGAGGTACCAGGCTCTGGCAAAGGTAGCCCATTGCTGGAAAGAAAGAGGGTCAGTCCTCATCGAAGGAAATGATCACACTACCGTAATGCACCTCCCTCAACTAAATCAACACTTATCTTACATTCAAAAATCCTAGAAGAAATATCGATATGCAGCACCACCCCCTTCAAATAACCTTTAGATGGACAGAGCACTGCGATACACCCGCTGCAGTGCAATGTCCATGTGTAACACCGCTGACAGGTTACCGGCCCTGAGGGCTTCGTGTCAGACATGCAGATCTCCTGCCGCAAGCTTCCACCGTGGCTACTCGACCCGTAACATCGCTGCAGGATGTTTAAAGCCCAAGGTCTCCTTCCCTCCCGGCGAAGGCCCCCGGACAAGCCGCACACAGCGGTGCCGGGCAGC